>CAMXCT020001198.1:165000-170513 GCA_947184155.2 Cladocopium goreaui
GACATATCTCTGGCATTCTATCTGGCATTCTATCTGGCAAATCTTCTGGCATTCTATCTGGCATATCTTCTGGCATTCTATCTGACATATCTTCTGGCATTCTATCTGGCATTCTATCTGGCATATCTTCTGGCAAATATTCTGACATATCTTCTGGCATTCTATCTGGCATTCTATCTGGCATATCTTCTGGCATATGTTCTGGCATATCTTCTGGCATTCTATCTGGCATATCTTCTGGCATTCTATCTGACATATCTTCTGGCATATCTTCTGGCATATCTTCTGGCATTCTATCTGGCATATCTTCTGGCATTTTCTTGTGGCATTCTATCTGGCAAATCTTCTGGCATTCTATCTGGCATTCTATCTGGCATATCTTCTGGCATATCTTCTGGCATTCTATCTGGCAAATCTTCTGGCATTCTATCTGGCATATCTTCTGGCATTCTATCTGACATATCTTCTGGCATTCTATCTGACATATCTTCTGGCATATATTCTGACATATCTTCTGGCATATTTTCTGGCATATCTTCTGGCATATCTATCTGGCATATCTTCTGGCATATTTTCTGGCATTCTATCTGGCAAATCTTCTGGCATTCTATCTGGCATTCTATCTGGCATATCTTCTGGCATATCTTCTGGCATATCTTCTGGCATTCTATCTGGCAAATCTGATGCATTCTATCTGGCATATCTTCTGGCATTCTATCTGACATATCTTCTGGCATTCTATCTGGCATTCTATCTGGCATATCGATGCATTCTATCTGGCATATCTTCTGACATTCTTTCTAACTTTCTTCTGCAAATTCTTTGTCCCATATCTTCCTACATGAGGTCCGGCAAGGAACACTTGGCGTGGATACTCGCGGTTGAGGTCCGGCAGGGAACACTTGGCATGGATCCTCGCGGTTGAGGTCCGGCAGGGAACACTGGGCGTGGATGGTCGTGGTTCAGGTCCGGCAGGGAACACTGGGCCCGGATACTCGCGGTTGAGGTCCGGCAGGGAACACTGGGCGCGGATGGTCGTGGTTGAGGTCCGGCAGGGCACACTGGGCGTGGATGGTCGTGGTTGAGGTCCGACAGAGAACACTGTGGATCGCGGGTCGCAGTTGGACGAGGAGGACGAGGAGGACGACGAGGAGGACGAGGAGGACGAGGAGGAGAGGAGGAGAGGAGGAGGAGGAGGACGAGGCAGGAGGAGGCAACTGACATAAAATCTAACAACCCTCACCTGGCAGGTGGGGAACTATAGTTATTTGCGTATCATAGACCATAGTGAAATTGGACTTATGTGAACCCCAACTTAGCGTTCTCGATTTCACGGGGGCCCCACATTGTTTTGCAACAGCTACATTGTCTATAAAATCAAGAGGTGTCGCTTTTCCCCATATTTAAATTCATCCCTCGTGAGGCTAAAATCACCAGCAAGACTTTTTTGCAACCACCAGGCGACTGATCACCCCAAGGGAGGTTTGCATGACAAGGGAGTCGTTAAGCCATTCGGCAAGGTTAGCCATTCTTAATAAATTTAATAATCATGAAGTATGAAAAAATCTCTTCAACATATCAACACCAAGAAGCCAAAGAAAATTCAAGGCGTCACTAAAAACTACTACCCATCCCGATGAGAACCTGGGTCTAAGAAGGGAGTTTCACCTGGGGAGGATCATCCCGTTTCGGACGTGGCGATTTTTTGCTAAGTCCCCTTTTTGTCATCCATACAGTTAAGGCCGTTGATGAGTTATAACTTGTTGTTTCTATGGGGTTATACACTCTTTTTCAATGGGGTTAGTTCAGTACAAACATAACTGGTATAACTCGGGCCATAACTGTAGTCATCCCGTAAAAATCACATTTTTTTTAGCATGAAAAGAAACAAATCACAAAAAATCCGCCCACACCGCTTTGGCGGTGAAGGCGTGCTTATTGGGGGGCAAAACAGCAACACTAAATGCTCAATGACATTTGTTAATATAGCAGTCGCTATATCAGCTTTAGCTGGGGGGGGCCAAAAACGGTTTCGCACCGAGACCAGAATACGGTGGTGTTTTCGACATTTTTCGAGGATTTTTGGGGGTCTGAGCGCAAGAGGGTATTGAAATGGAATTTTGGGTCATTTTGGTAGCTTTCCGGCAATGGAAAAACGGCCAAAAATGAAAAAAAACATTGTACATAGCAAAATTTTGCATGGTTTTTGGATGCCAGAGCATTGAAAACACTGCAAAAACAAGTGTTTTGGACTGACGTTATAGCAAAAAACGTGTAAATTACCGTATGCTTGACTGGAAGCATTACAAAAACTCTGTCAAAAGCAATGTTTTGGAAGGATTTACTGCCTTTATGGCAAAAAATGTGTAAATTACCGTCTGTTTGATTGGAAACATTGGAAAAACACTGTCAAAAACAATGTTTTGGAAGGATTTCTTATACATATGTTGGGGTTGGCTACCGGCATTGGAACATGGAAAAATTGAAGAAAACACTGTAAATAGCGGTATTTTCAACGGTTGGGGAAATAAGGGAATTGGAAGCATTGTCGAACATGATGTTTTCGACCGGTTTTATGGCGACAAAAGTGTAAAGTACCGTGCTTTGAAGGAAACCATTGCAAAAACATGGAAACACATTCAAAGAACATGGGATTTGGGGGACTATCTAGGCGTCGTTGTCTAGCTATTTGAAATTCCGCAGCTTGGAGAGCCTCCAAGGGAGGGAAAAGTGAAAATTCCATAGCTTGGGAAGCTGTCACGGCGGGGAAAAGTGAAAATTCCCTAGCTTGGGAAGCCCCCACGGGGAGGAAAAGTGAAAATTCCCTAGCTTGGGGAGCCCCCACGGGGGGGAAAAGTGAAAATTCCCTAGCTTGGGGAGCCCCCACGGGGGGGAAAAGTGAAAATTCCCTAGCTTAGGGAGCCCCCACGGGGGGGAAAAGTGAAAATTCCCTAGCTTGGGGAGCCCCCACGGGGGGGGAAAGTGAAAATTCCTAGCTTGGGGAGCCCCCACGGGGGAAAACCACCGTTAGCCCCTCTCACGGACCGAAATAAACCTGCGGTGTGGGCGGCCACCCCACGCGAAGCGGGGTGAATACGGAATTTTGTTCCCTCATCACGGAACCAAACGTGGCTACCCTGTGGCGGCTTCAAACGTGGCTAGCCCTGGGAAATCCCGATAACCAAATTTAGCTTCAAACTGACGCTCCAACGAAGCCCGCATTGGAAATACAACGGCGAGGTATTGCAGCAAACAGTGAGAATACTGAAGTTGGTGAGGTTCATATATTCCAATTTATAGCCAAAGATTGCTATCCGGAAATCAAAGATGGCAATCTGTCAAATCTGTCCTTTATAAATATTGATAGATGATTTTCCCAGCTATAAACCTCCATTCTGTTCGGGGATTTCCCATTGATTTGTTGCGTCTGACCATCCGAGGTTTGATCCTGTCATGCTTTCCACGCCTGTGATAGAGAGCACCGCACACGGCGCAAGGCGGACATGGCGGACATGGCGGACATGGTCAGATGGCTATGGCCAAAATGAGGTCTAAGCGATTTGTGCATCCACATTGCCAATCTTAGATACCCTGCAGAAAAATGACAATTCTTTGCTGGTGAACGTAGATATTCCCATTGATACCAAAAGACTAGTTAGGATTAGTTTGTATCCATCTAAGATTGACCATGGTCATCGTTTGATGAGATTTCGATGGTGGTTTGTTTGTGGAAAACATGACCGACGCAGTTTGGTGGGTGATACGGATCCTGTGACCCACAGGGAAAAAAAAACAAGTTATGGGATGATATGAAGGTTATATGTAGATAATAATAGTAGTGGTTGAAATACCAATAATAGTGATTATATATGGTTATATAATGGGATTATATATTGTGGTCAAGGGGTCAGGTCAATCTTGACTCTTCCAATTGAGTTCAACTGTTACAAATTTGATCAAGTACTCTGAACATGCACCACATCTTGATGATTTTGCCGGTTGGAAAATACATACGATGTGGGCCTCCCTAGATAGCTAAGTTGGTTTATAACTCCAATTGTGGTTTATGATACTTATAACATCTTCTAACTATAGTATTCATGAGGTTTATAAAGCAGCGCTCATAACTGGGGGGGTCACATGGTAAATTGGGATGATAGTTATAGTCATAGTTGATGTTGACAAACATTCCTGCTTGCCGGCTGGGAGTTGCCAATCATCGCCCTCAGCACTTGGAAGCTGCGAGAGTCACACGAGTCAAGAAATCATCAGAACCAACAAGATGGTGCCCCCCAGTTATAAGTTGGTTTATAACCTCTATTGAGTATAGTTATATCTACCATAAACCCAAGTTATTGGAATTATAAACCAACTTAGCTAACGAACTGGGGCACCACATTGAAGGCTTTCAACTGGGGCCCCCAAACAGTTGACCCAAACCGCACTAAATCTACAATACCCTCCGGTCATCAAACATGGCTAGCTGGAAAATCCAGCACTGAAAAAATGATGTCTCATGAAAATTTCTGCATTTAGATCAGATGATGTCTCATGAAACACATTGAAACAGTAATTATGGATTCATTTGGAGGTTTCCATAAATGGGGGTACCCCCAAATCATCCACTTTAATAGGATCTTCATGGATTTTCCATTATAAACCATCCAGCTATTGGGGTACCCCCTTTTATGGAAACCCGCATTTGTGGATGTAAGTAAGCAGGGTTTTCAGTTGCCACAAGGGTCGAGCCGTCATTTCTTGAAAATCTACAGTGTGGGCCCCCCCAGTTGTAAGCTGGTTGACAAACCCCACGAATACTATATCCAATTGGTTGATTCAACCCCTCTGAAAAATATTAGTCAGTTGGGAGTATTATTCCCAATATATGGAAAATAATGAAAAATAAAATTCATGTTCCAAACCAACCAGACATATAAGTATCATACACCATAGTGCCATTGGAGTTATGTTCACTGCGTTCACCCAACTTAGCGATTTCGTTGACGGGGGACCCACATTCAAGTTCATTTTAGGATCATCATCTCAATGGATTGGTTTAAAGGGAAATTGAAACCCCGGAAAACTGCATATTTAATGGGAAAATCTATGGTTTCCGGTGAAGATTTTCCCTTAAACCAATCCACTCACCCATGCTTACGGATGAAAGTTGCTATTGAAATACGGTGAAACAATTCTGACAAAACGCCGCTTTTGGGTGGAATCACTCCTAGAGGGTGCTGCCACCCAGTGATGTGAACGTTGGTGTAGAACCCTCATCAAGAATGTATAAATATACTTGAGAGGGGGAACACGAAAGGTAGGTAAGCAAGAAAGGAACCGAAGAAAAAATGAAGGGGAGAGGGGAGGGAAAAATACATAAAGTGGAGTCTGGTAAAAGCGACGCGGCCATTTTCTTTCCAAAAATATGAAGGGGAGGCTGCTAAAAGCGACTGAAAGGCTTCGGCGATGTGGTTGGGGTTGGTGGTGGTTGTGGTGTTGGTGGTGTTGGTGGT
>CAMXCT020001199.1:0-135000 GCA_947184155.2 Cladocopium goreaui
AGTCACCTGAAACCAAACAGACTTCAACCAACTCCACACTCCCTAGTGACCTTATACTTCCATGTCATCACCTCCTGTGAGACAGGTGCACCTTAGTACGAGCTCATCCATGCCTCTGCGTCCAGATCACGGAGCTCCAATTACCCAAGATCCCAATCTCACCTTAGATGACGTCCTTAGTATCTTGTCACACACAAGGGTCAGCGGAAGATGGTGTGGGTAGCCCTTTTCAGGGCTCCGCTACCATGTGAAAAACGCAAACCCAAGTACACCTCTCGTGTACCCAAATCAACGCTTTCTTGAAATCACTACGCCAGACGCAAACACCTACTGTGGTTGCGACTCCGCAGTTACTTACTTCTCTGCAATGTCAAATAAAGGAACTTGTTCCACCCCGACTCCTAAGTGCACGTCAGACTCCTTATTTTCTCTCCAGACGCCACACACGACGGAACAGGTCAACAAGAACCAGGGCAGGCACACAGCCACAGCCCACAAACAAAGGAAGGAAGCAAGCTGTTCCAGTGTGGCTACTGTTTCAAGTGCCCTAGGTGACACTGCAGCTCAGTTCTCTTCGGAACACTCGACACCACTCCCTTGAGCCGATGTCTCAACTGGGAAACTCGATTCCAGGTTTCCGATACACAACCTTCCCTCAAAGGTTGTTGAAACAATTCCAAACTGCTATGATATACAAATCACCTCGTCACAAACACGTCAGAAACATTTCCAAAAGTTCTCAAGTCAAACTGGTTCTCGTCTAAACGCAAATAACCAGCTAGCCGGTGTTACTAGTCTCTACCAAACGTCTAGACTAGCCACACGGCTGGTAAAGAACGAAATGTTCCACTCAAATTCCTATACAAAATCCTCTTGCAATACAGAACAACATGGGAACCTCATGTTCCCTTTCCAAAACAGTTCTTCACACAGAGATGTCTTCTCATAGTTCCAAACCGTCGAGGAGAGTAGAATGTTCTGCTCGACTTCTTAACCAATATCCAGTCATAAACAGTCATAGCGCTAAAGTAGTTCGCTTACTGTCATAACCAAAAGTCAGCAACAAGTCACAGGCATAAATATCATAATGCAGCCCTCCAGATCAAATATCTGGAGGCTAAATAAGATACGTAGGCATTGTCCTCACAATGTCGAAGTATCTCACATACTCAAAAGATCTGCTGGACTTCTCAGCCAATATCCAGTCATCAGCAGTCATAGCGCTAAAGTATTTCGCTTCCTGCAATAACCAAACGTCAGCCAATAGTCACAGCTACAAAGGTCACAAAATAGACTTCCAGATCAAATACCCAGAGGTCATAGAAGATACGTAGGCATTGTCCTCACAATGCCGGAGTATCTCGCATACTCACAAGATGCAATCAAATAGGCTTCATCAACATCTCAGATGTACGAAGCAATGACAAGAATCGAAACGGATGATCCAAAATCATCTCAGTTAGATTCATACTCCTCCAAGAGGTCAAAGAATTCCCGAGATCGATGGAATCATAGCATCCCGACTCAACTGTATAGCGAATGCTTCTGAAAGCATTCGCCCACTGTCATAAAGCAAAATAACGCTTCAAACTGTATTCAAAGGAGAGTCAAGCTCCAAGTAGATCCACTTAGACTCACTGGTCGATATCTCAGATCAGCTCAGGCAGCTCCTCATACCACAACGCAATATTGAAACTTATGCCTGATACAGACACCTTCCCATAGTCCCGTTTCACCACTGAAGGCTCAATGAAAGTCAGGTCGCTCCAATGCCAAGTTGCACCCACAAGGGTCCAAACTTCCACAGATGTGGGTTTGAATTTTCCACCACTGGGCCCTGTTGAAAACTTTTGGATGATCGTTTGATGCGTCATTCTGCAGCAGACCCAACGGGACTTCACAGGGAGGCTTGGCCCTGAAGCACGTGCTAGAGACCCAGGAAGATGTGTACCACATCTTGGACAGGAATTCCTTCAAGCTGCCGAGAGTTGCACGTGGCTCTGAGTTTCCCTGCAGGTACTATGAACATCTTCTTTAACCTGCAGTTCCTTAGCGACCCTGCAAGTCGAGCCTGGCACCAACCTTGGTGATAGATGTCAAGGCACTTCTGACTCTGGCGATGGGTGCCTCTGCTGCGAGATGCTGGTGGAAGAATTTCTTCAAGCTGGTGATGGTGATATGGTGGTTGCTGCCGCCCCAATGGCAATGTGTCTTACTGAGCATGAGGAGGTGAAGACGGAAAGCTCAAATTCTTGGTCCTGGCCATTTTGGCCCCATGCTGCGCTGGCATCTATGTCTGGAGACTTCGAGCGGAGCAGGTGCGACTTCAGCGTCGAATTGACGACTTGGAAGTCGAGACCCAACATGGAAACCACCGGGCCAATGTTTGGTGGTGATGTACGATGGTTTGCGAGAGTCTTTCGACCGAAGGACCACTAGCTATGATCGAGCTCGCAGAGTTGTTGGTTGCTTGGTCTGTGTGTCTTGGTCCTGCTCCTTTTCAGGCGCCCTGAGCCGTTTTGTGGTCGTGGTAGAACGTGTTAATCCTTCTACGATTGTGCTATCCTTCCCTGCTCCCACTCAGGTACGAATGTGAAGCTTAGAGCTGAGTGTACGTGTATTGTTGGACCAAGGTACTGAGGTAAATCATCGACCAACACTCCTGCGATCCACTAAGGTTACTCAGGACGGCCAATTAGTTTTCGTGCCTCTTGGACCTGCCCTTTTGCCTTGCCTTTCTTACTTACTTGGCGTCTTTTTTTCGAATTTGTGGGGCTTTCGCTTCCTTGGTTTTGAATCTTTGGTCTCCGTGGGATGTCCTCTGTTCGGGTACACTACATGTGTAGCTGCATCTATCCGAGAGGGACGCTGTCCTGCAGTGGGCTCCACCGGTGCATTCCGGTGGTGCTCCCTGTAGACCATCCTGGAGCGTCCGTGAGCAGCACAAGACTGCCTACATGGTTCGTCAGTTAGCAGATGGAATGTGATTCTGCAGTCTGCCTAGTCTATGGGAGAGTGACATCCTGAAATGCAGGGGAGGCCCAAAACTCCGAAGCCAATCCAAGGAGCAGCAAACGGTACCAAAAACAGGACCCCCCACATTAGACCCAGAACCACCAGAGCAACACCAGCCCTCACCCTGCAGCGCATTCTGCTTGCCAGCTGCCTTTGCCTTTGCTTTGGGCGGCATCACCTGCAAGCACGCCACAACAAAGCAGCGTATCACAAACCCCAGACTTCTTCCGTGCGAACAGAATCGCTGATAACATGTTTGGCCCTGAAACAACGAACCCAATGGCACCCGCCCGTGCAAACGCCTGCAGCAAAAACTTTCTGCGGTTCCCTGAGCAGTGGCTTCAGGCTGCTGTTTTCTCAACCACGCTGGACTGGGTAATCTTAACATGCAGCTTGCAAGCGAATTTCAGAGAGACACATTAGCAATCCAAACGTTTTCGCTCGGAGGACAAACAACCTGTTCCTAATTAAGCAACAAAACCACGGAAATGCACCACAACACGATTGCCAGCCTTGGAAAGCCAATCATGCGTGTCCAGCAATGACAAATTTTGCGTGGAGTAATTCAATGTCGCTACAATTGGAATTCGGAACAGATATTTCTCATATTTACATTGGCCACCAGGCGTGACACCAAACTCCAGCTGTACATTGTATTTGCCTTGAATCTTGTCCTGGTTCTCCGTCAAAAAGCTCAAATCTCGGACATCGTCTAAAATGATGCCATCGTGGATCTTCCGATTGAATTCACGCAAACCGTCAGGGAAATGCAGGAGAGGACCAACCTTGAGTTCCAACGGGCTTCGAAACAAGGAGTTGGCATATTCGGTCTTGCCAGACATAGAGGCACCCAGGAGCAACAAAACAGGATACCGCAAGGAATCCATCTCGAAAAGCTTCAGCCAAGCGGTCACCTCTGCAATTTCCGGAAACGTTTTGTAGAGTTCAGGATTGGATCTGATTCTCTTCGTGTTGCTGGCAATGATGGCCTGAAGCTCTTGCTTTTCTTCTTCTTGCACGACAGCGTCTAAGTTGCGTTTTCGGGCTGGTACGCCATCCCTAGTCAAGTACAAGTACTCCTTGTACACCTCCGTTGTGACTTTCCGTTGCTTCCAAAGCTTCTCAGGCCATGCGCCCAGGACCTGGTAACGAAACAGCTCGTCTGTCCAGACAGGGGCATAGTTTCCGGCCACACAGAGTCCGCCACAAGACAGGCGAGCCGTGCCAATTTTGTTTGCCCAGACATAGAAAAATCCACGGTCTATGCTCATCTGCAGTTTCTTCCTGCACAAACCATCGCCACACAAGTCCGTTGGCGAGACATTTGGTTTAAGCCTTTCGAAAACAAAAGCAGAAACGGTTCTATCAACTTCGGACTTGAACTGGAGCATGACATGGGCATGGAATTTGCCTGACGCACAAGTCTCCAATGTCGTGCACCAATGGCGCACTTTCCAAGGCTGGAGGTGATTGAGGACAAAGACATTCAAGGCAAGCCATTGGGCCGGATCAGCAAACCCATTGTAAGTAAGAAGGACTGATGTGCCTCGTACCCGATACTCATTGCGCTGCGCAGGAGCTGGAACCATTGACAAAGGATGCTCCGCACTTCTGCTGGCAGCAGAGCCATCACGAGCTTTTTTCTTCGCAAGCTCCCAAGAGGCTCTAGCTTCATTTAATTGCTGTTGGTGCCGCACATCTCCGCCACGATCTGGATGAGTCTTCAATACAAGCTTCCGGAACACTTTCACAATGTCATCATCGCTGGAATCCCGTGTGCAACTCGACTGCACGTTGTAGAGCGGAGCCAAGGCATGCAATAGAGCTACAAGAGCTCGTTTGGCCACAAGCACTGCCGAGCACCCCATGACTTTGCACAAACAGGAGTTGCCACGTCAAGTCACCCTCGAACAACAAAAATGGCGGCAACAGCCTTTGGATGTGGCAAAAAACAGCACAAAAACCATGATGTCCAGCTGCTACTCCGCCTACTCCGCTACTCCCGGCAAAGTGATGCCCCTAGATCCTATAGGCAGAAAGACATTTCAGGCAACAGGTCGGAGTAAGAAGAACAAGAAAATTGAGATTTCCAGACACTGTCTGCAGTCTAATTGCCATGATGTCCAGCTGCTACTCCGCCTACTCCGCTACTCCCGGCAAAGTGATGCCCCTAGATCCTATAGGCAGAAAGACATTTCAGGCAACAGGTCGGAGTAAGACGAACAAGAAAATTGAGATTTCCAGACGCTTTCTGCAGTCTAATTGCCTACTCCATCCCGTTTTAAATTAATACTATTATTGATTAGGGGGATGTACGGAATTGTCGGTGTACATGCTTCAGAGTTCACAAACGTTAGGAGTCTAGGGGGAAAGGGGTACAGACAAAAGACTCAAGCCCGACTATCAGCACGCAGCACGCCCATTCTTGCCTGGAAGTTCCAGAAGAAGTGCGACCTTGGCGACACCGGAACCATGGGGAAAAAAATTGGCTACAATCGTGTGTCCTAGCTTTAGCTCTGCGAAACTACTTGCAATGTGGGGCAACAACGATCGTTCCTGACACGAATGGCTCCTATAATGCAACCTACTGTCTGACAAATCCGAGCTGTCCTAGTCCATCCAGTCTCATGGTCTCTCTCACATGTGACTAGCTGCTTTGGGGTCCGCACGGCGCACTCCAACAACAAATGGTCACTTGTGCTGTGGTGACTAGAGAAACGGCTGCAGCCACTAAGAGCACTCACATTGACAAGAACAGGTGCTACATTGACAAGAACAGGTCACGACATCGGCAACCCAAATACACGTCATGGTGGTACAAACGGCTACTGCACAACCCCACAATTGCCAAGTCTGGTTGTGAAAGGCTTGCAAAACAGAACTGAGCTTGTTCAAATCACAACCTATCTTCTTTGAAGGTACAAGGAATTAAGACCCACCGCGAGGCAATGGAATGAAACGTTGTTGCATTGTTACACCAACAGTATGAAAACACAAAGCAGCAAAAGTCACACTGAAGCTACAAAACGCTTGACATGACATCAAAGCACAAAAGAATAACGAAACCCAACTTGTTTGGAGATGTTTGGTTTGCAAAGGGCGCGAACGCACGCAACGCGACAATGCTTGGAGGTACATAAAGTCGGTCACCGCACAAGCAACGAGTTACACGCCGAAGATAGTTGGAGTCTAGAACTCCCAGCGCAAGCGTAACGTATCCGTACGTCCTGCAACTATTCCAAGGAAGTACGGCTCCATGCCGTTATTAACCCGTTAGTGTACCGACGCACGGGTGAAACGGTGCATACGGAACTCTTCCCACCCACCCACCAATGGTTTTTGAAAGCCAACCCGTTCACACCGGTGTTTAAGGTGTACCACACCCCTGGTGTTTAAGGTGAACCACACCGGTGTTTAAGGTGTACCACACCCCTGGTGTTTAAGGTGACCACACCGGTGTTTAAGGTGTACCACACCCCTGGTGTTTAAGGTGAACCACACCGGTGTTTAAGGTGTACCACACCCCTGGTGTTTAAGGTGAACCACACCGGTGTTTAAGGTGTACCACACCCCTGGTGGTTTAAGGTGAACCACACCGGTGTTTAAGGTGTACCACACCCCTGGTGTTTAAGGTGAACCACACCGGTGTTTAAGGTGTACCACACCCCCGGTGTTTAAGGTGAACCACACCAGTGTTTAAGGTGTACCACCACCACGGTGTGTAAGGTACACCCCACCTGCAACCCTGCAAGGCCGCCTACGACCCTGAAACCTCCACCTACGACCCTTCCAGGTCACACCTGCGACCTGGAAATCTCCTTGTATAGGGAGCGCACCTACGACCCACAAACCTCCACCTATGACAATTCCAAGTCACACCTACCACCTGCATATCCCCTTGTAGGGAGCGCGCCTACACCCAACGATTCACTACCCAACGAGTGCAAATGTTTCTGGTTGCTTATGTGCTGCACACAAATTCCCGCGCTTCTGCGTGAACATGGCCACACGCAAAACCACGCGTATGTTTTGAGCAACAAAACTACAAGTAGTCGCTGTACATTACACACCGTCCAGAAACAGTGACAAAATTTGCAGCATTGTAGAGATTAAGTCACTAGAGCAATTTCTTTCCGAAACTGTGAGCGACATTGCTCATCTTACAAAGAAGCTGCAAAATGACAGCTCTTTTTCCCAGCAGATTGGCCTCGAGTTACAATGGGCAAAACTTCGGCTCCATGCGTCTGCTTGCCAGCTCGAAAAATGGAGGAAGGTCGAAAAATGCTCTTTACACACATACAGTTGCTCTCACTTAGCCTCGGAGGCCGGCCCCTCCACTTCCTTTGCCTTGGATGGAAAGCGAAAGCATGAAAAGACGCTGGGAATGATCTTACACAATCAAAAGAAGGCCACCCGGCCTCCTCAACTTCCTTGCTCTTTGCATCTAGGAGGAGTTGCAGATCTGCCTTTGACAACCCTTTGGCAGCCTGCCATTCATGAACATGAGGACACACAGCGTCCTGCACGTGAAAGTCCGCCCAGCACTCACGCAGAGGCAGAGAGGCGCCTTGATTAGACGGGTCCGTTTGCGGAGGGCATTCTTTTCCATCTTCTTGGCTTCGCGGGCTGCTTTCTTCGCAGCTTCATGCTTGTGCTTCAAATCTTGGAGCTGTTCACACAGCACGGCCTCACACATAACAGACTACAGTCGTCCCCAAAATCACCCCAACACAGATTCCCAAGGATAGGATGCCCACTCAAGGTGAACTGGCATGGGGGGCATGGATCACTGGGTGATGCCAGGCTGAATGCGATGACTACCTACCTGCCTGGCTTCACCTACTCAACTGTCCACCTGACGAACTCTAAACGACATGCGTGTGGACATGCATCAGCGCCCCGTGAACTACAAGACTGCCGCACGATCTTTTTGCAAACAAACTTGTTTTAGCCGGTCCTATTTCTGGGACCGCAAACTGAGCTGCAAAGTGGCTTCGCTCCAGTGGGCCTCCCTAGTTGCTTAGTCCAACGTGAGTACTGGTCTGCCGCGAAATGTTGGAGGAAACTTTCGCCGCTTGGGAGCTGGACCACAAGATGAAGAGGCATCTGGGGCAGCAGGCAGCGGTTTCTCAGGCGGGCCCCAATGAATGTAAGACATGAAGTTCAGACGCATCCGATTTGGAAAAATGATCTTGGCTTCTTCCAATGTTGGGGGCGTAGTAGGCACCACAGGCACGAACTTCCAACCCAAACTTGCCCGAATCTTGTCCGACAGGTCTGCTTGCTGGTTCAAGATCCCATCTCGATGGAAGGCTTTGCTCCAATCACCAGGCAAGACTTGGTCTATGGTTTTGAAAATCACTTGCAGCCACCTCTGCGCATCCACAACACCCTCCGTCGCTTCAGACTTGCTGCGTTTCCAATTTTCCATCAAAGCAGTCTTGAAAGGACCAAACACGTGTGTGTCACAAGGCTGCAACCACCGCGTCATCCGAGCAGGGACAAAAACCAAACGCAGCCCGCGCTGCCGAGCCAATTTGTAAATTGATTGGTGTATGTGTGCTTTTGCCGTGTCTACAATGAGAATGACATATCGCTCGTGGACCAAACTCCCCAACGTCTTGGCTAACAAACAAATGTATCGCCGCATTGTGGCATGGGAATTCCAGGCAGACTTTTGTCGCCACAGGTGCACCTGTGGAGGGCAAATCTTTTCAACACTGCGAAGCAAAGTTTTGGTGAAGCGGTGCTCGTTTCCGAGAAGAACTTGAGGCAGAAGTGCTTGCACTTCTGGATCACTTGCTACCGATGCCAGGTATGACACATGTCCGCGAATCTCGGACAAGGAAGCTGCATCAGAAGGCTGCTCCCGGGAATCAATCTGCAATTTCAATACCGTCCCACGCAGTCCACAGAAGTGATATGCCAGCGAGGTCTCGTCCATGTTGATGAGCAAAGGCTGCCGCCCTGAAGGCGCATCGGCCACAGCTGCATTCATCCAACGGAAAAAAGCCACGGCCTGCAAAATTGGGGTCAAAGATGGTCCCAAAAATGGGACCGCCAGGCGGTCCCAAAAATGGGTCCGCCAAAGTGGTAGGAAATGAAAACAAAAGGGTGGTCACAATTACGGTCCCAAAAATGAGACCGCCAGACGGTCCCATTTTTAGGACCGGAAATGTACATAAAATTCTTTCAATCGGCTCCCCAAAATTTGGATCAATTCCTTCAATACTCATACGAGGCACCTTGCTATTCCTAAGCTCAGGAGGAACATGATCGTGGACTCGCAGCATCCCAATACGGGCATGCCAGCGACGCCGAAAGCTTGCCAACCACTTTCGCTGCGTCCGGGCAGAAGCTGCAAAAATCTTCTCCATGGCACTTTTCGTTGCCGCTGGCAAATTTGTTGGCAACAGTTTCGGCACTTGTTCCATCATCTGGCTGCGCGATGGCGCCACGCCATGCACAAAATTCTGCGCACGCAGCCAACTGCAAAGCCTGTGCTCCACAACATAACGGCAAGCAACCACATTGTCCTTCGGCGTGACATGTGCCCAAGCTGTGGGGTCTGGCCCGCGGTGTGCCATTTCTTGTTCAAATCCAGATTTCACATCATTCACTATAGCGTTCTTTGCGCCCAAATCTGGAGGCTGGAGTTGCAGCTTGCTTTGTCCCCTTCCCAGAAGGAAGTCCGCCACAATTTCCGGCTGGAAGCTTGAGAAATGGAAGACAAGCAAGGTCCTAGGAGAGGACGACGCGTGCAAGGTCTTCTTCTGCGCAGATGACAGTCTGCGCTTCTTTTGCTGCAAGGCACGTATTTGGCGCCGCAGTTGCAAGCTACATGGATTCGGCATTGCTTCTCTAGGCAACATGAAGAATGGAATGCAAATATGTCTGCAAACAACACTTTAGGTCGTGAAAGTTGCTTGGCTTTTCTTTTGGAACCTGCATGGCCTATTTCCCACCCTACCCAGCAGCCACACTTCTTGTATACCAATGCTTCTGGCCACGGCAAAAAAGCATGCGGAATCATAACAGGTACGTTCATGCTGCCATCACGAAAAAATTGCGGTAGCATCCTCATGCCTTGCGTACTCATCATGGACGGACACCAGTTTAAAACTTGCATGCCGCTTGAACTTCCGACAAAATGCGAAACCTTAGTGCAAATAATCTGCCAAAAGTAAGAAGTCGCTACAGGGGAGGCCCAAAACTCCGAAGCCAATCCAAGGAGCAGCAAACGGTACCAAAAACAGGACCCCCCACATTAGACCCAGAACCACCAGAGCAACACCAGCCCTCAGCCTGCAGCGCATTCTGCTTGCCAGCTGCCTTTGCCTTTGCTTTGGGCGGCATCACCTGCAAGCACGCCACAACAAAGCAGCGTATCACAAACCCCAGACTTCTTCCATGCGAACAGAATCGCTGATAACATGTTTGGCCCTGAAACAACAAACCCAATGGCACCCGCCCGTGCAAACGCCTGCAGCAAAAACACTTTCCGCGGTTCCCTGAGCAGTGGCTTCAGGCTGCTGTTTTCTCAACCACGCTGGACTGGGTAATCTTAACATGCAGCTTGCAAGCGAATTTCAGAGAGACACATTAGCAATCCAAACGTTTTCGCTCGGAGGACAAACAACCTGTTCCTAATTAAGCAACAAAACCACGGAAATGCACCACAACACGATTGCCAGCCTTGGAAAGCCAATCATGCGTGTCCAGCAATGACAAATTTTGCGTGGAGTAATTCAATGTCGCTACAATTGGAATTCGGAACAGATATTTCTCATATTTACATTGGCCACCAGGCGTGACACCAAACTCCAGCTGTACATTGTATTTGCCTTGAATCTTGTCCTGGTTCTCCGTCAAAAAGCTCAAATCTCGGACATCGTCTAAAATGATGCCATCGTGGATCTTCCGATTGAATTCACGCAAACCGTCAGGGAAATGCAGGAGAGGACCAACCTTGAGTTCCAACGGGCTTCGAAACAAGGAGTTGGCATATTCGGTCTTGCCAGACATAGAGGCACCCAGGAGCAACAAAACAGGATACCGCAAGGCATCCATCTCGAAAAGCTTCAGCCAAGCGGTCACCTCTGCAATTTCCGGAAACGTTTTGTAGAGTTCAGGATTGGATCTGATTCTCTTCGTGTTGCTGGCAATGAGGGCCTGAAGCTCTTGCTTTTCTTCTTCTTGCACGACAGCGTCTAAGTTGCGTTTTCGGGCTGGTACGCCATCCCTAGTCAAGTACAAGTACTCCTTGTACACCTCCGTTGTGACTTTCCGTTGCTTCCAAAGCTTCTCAGGCCATGCGCCCAAGACCTGGTAACGAAACAGCTCGTCTGTCCAGACAGGGGCATAGTTTCCGGCCACACAGAGTCCGCCACAAGACAGGCGAGCCGTGCCAATTTTGTTTGCCCAGACATAGAAAAATCCACGGTCTATGCTCATCTGCAGTTTCTTCCTGCACAAACCATCGCCACACAAGTCCGTTGGCGAGACATTTGGTTTAAGCCTTTCGAAAACAAAAGCAGAAACGGTTCTATCAACTTCGGACTTGAACTGGAGCATGACATGGGCATGGAATTTGCCTGACGCACAAGTCTCCAATGTCGTGCACCAATGGCGCACTTTCCAAGGCTGGAGGTGATTGAGGACAAAGACATTCAAGGCAAGCCATTGGGCCGGATCAGCAAACCCATTGTAAGTAAGAAGGACTGATGTGCCTCGTACCCGATACTCATTGCGCTGCGCAGGAGCTGGAACCATTGACAAAGGATGCTCCGCACTTCTGCTGGCAGCAGAGCCATCACGAGCTTTTTTCTTCGCAAGCTCCCAAGAGGCTCTAGCTTCATTCAATTGCTGTTGGTGCCGCACATCTCCGCCACGATCTGGATGAGTCTTCAATACAAGCTTCCGGAACACTTTCACAATGTCATCATCGCTGGAATCCCGTGTGCAACTCGACTGCACGTTGTAGAGCGGAGCCAAGGCATGCAATAGAGCTACAAGAGCTCGTTTGGCCACAAGCACTGCCGAGCACCCCATGACTTTGCACAAACAGGAGTTGCCACGTCAAGTCACCCTCGAACAACAAAAATGGCGGCAACAGCCTTTGGATGTGGCAAAAAACAGCACAAAAACCATGATGTCCAGCTGCTACTCCGCCTACTCCGCTACTCCCGGCAAAGTGATGCCCCTAGATCCTATAGGCAGAAAGACATTTCAGGCAACAGGTCGGAGTAAGACGAACAAGAAAATTGAGATTTCCAGACGCTTTCTGCAGTCTAATTGCCATGATGTCCAGCTGCTACTCCGCCTACTCCGCTACTCCCGGCAAAGTGATGCCCCTAGATCCTATAGGCAGAAAGACATTTCAGGCAACAGGTCGGAGTAAGACGAACAAGAAAATTGAGATTTCCAGACGCTTTCTGCAGTCTAATTGCCTACTCCATCCCGTTTTAAATTAATACTATTATTGATTAGGGGGATGTACGGAATTGTCGGTGTACATGCTTCAGAGTTCACAAACGTTAGGAGTCTAGGGGGGAAAGGGGTACAGACAAAAGACTCAAGCCCGACTATCAGCACGCAGCACGCCCATTCTTGCCTGGAAGTTCCAGAAGAAGTGCGACCTTGGCGACACCGGAACCATGGGGAAAAAAATTGGCTACAATCGTGTGTCCTAGCTTTAGCTCTGCGAAACTACTTGCAATGTGGGGCAACAACGATCGTTCCTGACACGAATGGCTCCTATAATGCAACCTACTGTCTGACAAATCCGAGCTGTCCTAGTCCATCCAGTCTCATGGTCTCTCTCACATGTGACTAGCTGCTTTGGGGTCCGCACGGCGCACTCCAACAACAAATGGTCACTTGTGCTGTGGTGACTAGAGAAACGGCTGCAGCCACTAAGAGCACTCACATTGACAAGAACAGGTGCTACATTGACAAGAACAGGTCACGACATCGGCAACCCAAAAAAGCAATAAACAACTGCAAACCCAAATACACGTCATGGTGGTACAAACGGCTACTGCACAACCCCACAATTGCCAAGTCTGGTTGTGAAAGGCTTGCAAAACAGAACTGAGCTTGTTCAAATCACAACCTATCTTCTTTGAAGGTACAAGGAACTCAGACCCACCGCGAGGCAATGGAATGAAACGTTGTTGCATTGTTACACCAACAGTATGAAAACACAAAGCAGCAAAAGTCACACTGAAGCTACAAAACGCTTGACATGACATCAAAGCACAAAAGAATAACGAAACCCAACTTGTTTGGAGATGTTTGGTTTGCAAAGGGCGCGAACGCACGCAACGCGACAATGCTTGGAGGTACATAAAGTCGGTCACCGCACAAGCAACGAGTTACACGCCGAAGATAGTTGGAGTCTAGAACTCCCAGCGCAAGCGTAACGTATCCGTACGTCCTGCAACTATTCCAAGGAAGTACGGCTCCATGCCGTTATTAACCCGTTAGTGTACCGACGCACGGGTGAAACGGTGCATACGGAACTCTTCCCACCCACCCACCAATGGTTTTTGAAAGCCAACCCGTTCACACCGGTGTTTAACGTGTACCACACCCCTGGTGTTTAAGGTGAACCACACCGGTGTTTAAGGTGTACCACACCCCTGGTGTTTAAGGTGTACCACACCGGTGTTTAAGGTGTACCACACCCCTGGTGTTTAAGGTGAACCACACCGGTGTTTAAGGTGTACCACACCCCTGGTGTTTAAGGTGAACCACACCGGTGTTTAAGGTGTACCACACCCCTGGTGTTTAAGGTGAACCACACCGGTGTTTAAGGTGTACCACACCCCTGGTGTTTAAGGTGAACCACACCGGTGTTTAAGGTGTACCACACCCGGTGTTTAAGGTGAACCACACCGGTGTTTAAGGTGTACCACACCCCCGGTGTTTAAGGTGAACCACACCAGTGTTTAAGGTGTACCACCACCACGGTGTGTAAGGTACACCCCACCTGCAACCCTGCAAGGCCGCCTACGACCCTGAAACCTCCACCTACGACCCTTCCAGGTCACACCTGCGACCTGGAAATCTCCTTGTATAGGGAGCGCACCTACGACCCACAAACCTCCACCTATGACAATTCCAAGTCACACCTACCACCTGCATATCCCCTTGTAGGGAGCGCGCCTACACCCAACGATTCACTACCCAACGAGTGCAAATGTTTCTGGTTGCTTATGTGCTGCACACAAATTCCCGCGCTTCTGCGTGAACATGGCCACACGCAAAACCACGCGTATGTTTTGAGCAACAAAACTACAAGTAGTCGCTGTACATTACACACCGTCCAGAAACAGTGACAAAATTTGCAGCATTGTAGAGATTAAGTCACTAGAGCAATTTCTTTCCGAAACTGTGAGCGACATTGCTCATCTTACAAAGAAGCTGCAAAATGACAGCTCTTTTTCCCAGCAGATTGGCCTCGAGTTACAATGGGCAAAACTTCGGCTCCATGCGTCTGCTTGCCAGCTCGAAAAATGGAGGAAGGTCGAAAAATGCTCTTTACACACATACAGTTGCTCTCACTTAGCCTCGGAGGCCGGCCCCTCCACTTCCTTTGCCTTGGATGGAAAGCGAAAGCATGAAAACGAAAATGGGGGAGACGCTGGGAATGATCTTACACAATCAAAAGAAGGCCACCCGGCCTCCTCAACTTCCTTGCTCTTTGCATCTAGGAGGAGTTGCAGATCTGCCTTTGACAACCCTTTGGCAGCCTGCCATTCATGAACATGAGGACACACAGCGTCCTGCACGTGAAAGTCCGCCCAGCACTCACGCAGAGGCAGAGAGGCACCTTGATTAGACGGGTCCGTTTGCGGAGGGCATTCTTTTCCATCTTCTTGGCTTCGCGGGCTGCTTTCTTCGCAGCTTCATGCTTGTGCTTCAAATCTTGGAGCTGTTCACACAGCACGGCCTCACACATAACAGACTACAGTCGTCCCCAAAATCACCCCAACACAGATTTCCAAGGATAGGATGCCCACTCAAGGTGAACTGGCATGGGGGGGCATGGATCACTGGGTGATGCCAGGCTGAATGCGATGACTACCTACCTGCCTGGCTTCACCTACTCAACTCTCCACCTGACGAACTCTAAACGACATGCGTGTGGACATGCATCAGCGCCCCGTGAACTACAAGACTGCCGCACGATCTTTTTGCAAACAAACTTGTTTTAGCCGGTTCTATTTCTGGGACCGCAAACTGAGCTGCAAAGTGGCTTCGCTCCAGTGGGCCTCCCTAGTTGCTTAGTCCAACGTGAGTACTGGTCTGCCGCGAAATGTTGGAGGAAACTTTCGCCGCTTGGGAGCTGGACCACAAGATGAAGAGGCATCTGGGGCAGCAGGCAGCGGTTTCTCAGGCGGGCCCCAATGAATGTAAGACATGAAGTTCAGACGCATCCGATTTGGAAAAATGATCTTGGCTTCTTCCAATGTTGGGGGCGTAGTAGGCACCACAGGCACGAACTTCCAACCCAAACTTGCCCGAATCTTGTCCGACAGGTCTGCTTGCTGGTTCAAGATCCCATCTCGATGGAAGGCTTTGCTCCAATCACCAGGCAAGACTTGGTCTATGGTTTTGAAAATCACTTGCAGCCACCTCTGCGCATCCACAACACCCTCCGTCGCTTCAGACTTGCTGCGTTTCCAATTTTCCATCAAAGCAGTCTTGAAAGGACCAAACACGTGTGTGTCACAAGGCTGCAACCACCGCGTCATCCGAGCAGGGACAAAAACCAAACGCAGCCCGCGCTGCCGAGCCAATTTGTAAATTGATTGGTGTATGTGTGCTTTTGCCGTGTCTACAATGAGAATGACATATCGCTCGTGGACCAAACTCCCCAACGTCTTGGCTAACAAACAAATGTATCGCCGCATTGTGGCATGGGAATTCCAGGCAGACTTTTGTCGCCACAGGTGCACCTGTGGAGGGCAAATCTTTTCAACACTGCGAAGCAAAGTTTTGGTGAAGCGGTGCTCGTTTCCGAGAAGAACTTGAGGCAGAAGTGCTTGCACTTCTGGATCACTTGCTACCGATGCCAGGTATGACACATGTCCGCGAATCTCGGACAAGGAAGCTGCATCAGAAGGCTGCTCCCGGGAATCAATCTGCAATTTCAATACCGTCCCACGCAGTCCACAGAAGTGATATGCCAGCGAGGTCTCGTCCATGTTGATGAGCAAAGGCTGCCGCCCTGAAGGCGCATCGGCCACAGCTGCATTCATCCAACGGAAAAAAGCCACGGCCTGCAAAATTGGGGTCAAAGATGGTCCCAAAAATGGGACCGCCAGGCGGTCCCAAAAATGGGTCCGCCAAAGTGGTAGGAAATGAAAACAAAAGGGTGGTCACAATTACGGTCCCAAAAATGAGACCGCCAGACGGTCCCATTTTTAGGACCGGAAATGTACATAAAATTCTTTCAATCGGCTCCCCAAAATTTGGATCAATTCCTTCAATACTCATACGAGGCACCTTGCTATTCCTAAGCTCAGGAGGAACATGATCGTGGACTCGCAGCATCCCAATACGGGCATGCCAGCGACGCCGAAAGCTTGCCAACCACTTTCGCTGCGTCCGGGCAGAAGCTGCAAAAATCTTCTCCATGGCACTTTTCGTTGCCGCTGGCAAATTTGTTGGCAACAGTTTCGGCACTTGTTCCATCATCTGGCTGCGCGATGGCGCCACGCCATGCACAAAATTCTGCGCACGCAGCCAACTGCAAAGCCTGTGCTCCACAACATAACGGCAAGCAACAACATTGTCCTTCGGCGTGACATGTGCCCAAGCTGTGGGGTCTGGCCCGCGGTGTGCCATTTCTTGTTCAAATCCAGATTTCACATCATTCACTATAGCGTTCTTTGCGCCCAAATCTGGAGGCTGGAGTTGCAGCTTGCTTTGTCCCCTTCCCAGAAGGAAGTCCGCCACAATTTCCGGCTGGAAGCTTGAGAAATGGAAGACAAGCAAGGTCCTAGGAGAGTGCAAGGTCTTCTTCTGCGCAGATGACAGTCTGCGCTTCTTTTGCTGCAAGGCACGTATTTGGCGCCGCAGTTGCAAGCTACATGGATTCGGCATTGCTTCTCTAGGCAACATGAAGAATGGAATGCAAATATGTCTGCAAACAACACTTTAGGTCGTGAAAGTTGCTTGGCTTTTCTTTTGGAACCTGCATGGCCTATTTCCCACCCTACCCAGCAGCCACACTTCTTGTATACCAATGCTTCTGGCCACGGCAAAAAAGCATGCGGAATCATAACAGGTACGTTCATGCTGCCATCACGAAAAAATTGCGGTAGCATCCTCATGCCTTGCGTACTCATCATGGACGGACACCAGTTTAAAACTTGCATGCCGCTTGAACTTCCGACAAAATGCGAAACCTTAGTGCAAATAATCTGCCAAAAGTAAGAAGTCGCTACAGGGGAGGCCCAAAACTCCGAAGCCAATCCAAGGAGCAGCAAACGGTACCAAAAACAGGACCCCCCACATTAGACCCAGAACCACCAGAGCAACACCAGCCCTCAGCCTGCAGCGCATTCTGCTTGCCAGCTGCCTTTGCCTTTGCTTTGGGCGGCATCACCTGCAAGCACGCCACAACAAAGCAGCGTATCACAAACCCCAGACTTCTTCCATGCGAACAGAATCGCTGATAACATGTTTGGCCCTGAAACAACAAACCCAATGGCACCCGCCCGTGCAAACGCCTGCAGCAAAAACACTTTCCGCGGTTCCCTGAGCAGTGGCTTCAGGCTGCTGTTTTCTCAACCACGCTGGACTGGGTAATCTTAACATGCAGCTTGCAAGCGAATTTCAGAGAGACACATTAGCAATCCAAACGTTTTCGCTCGGAGGACAAACAACCTGTTCCTAATTAAGCAACAAAACCACGGAAATGCACCACAACACGATTGCCAGCCTTGGAAAGCCAATCATGCGTGTCCAGCAATGACAAATTTTGCGTGGAGTAATTCAATGTCGCTACAATTGGAATTCGGAACAGATATTTCTCATATTTACATTGGCCACCAGGCGTGACACCAAACTCCAGCTGTACATTGTATTTGCCTTGAATCTTGTCCTGGTTCTCCGTCAAAAAGCTCAAATCTCGGACATCGTCTAAAATGATGCCATCGTGGATCTTCCGATTGAATTCACGCAAACCGTCAGGGAAATGCAGGAGAGGACCAACCTTGAGTTCCAACGGGCTTCGAAACAAGGAGTTGGCATATTCGGTCTTGCCAGACATAGAGGCACCCAGGAGCAACAAAACAGGATACCGCAAGGCATCCATCTCGAAAAGCTTCAGCCAAGCGGTCACCTCTGCAATTTCCGGAAACGTTTTGTAGAGTTCAGGATTGGATCTGATTCTCTTCGTGTTGCTGGCAATGAGGGCCTGAAGCTCTTGCTTTTCTTCTTCTTGCACGACAGCGTCTAAGTTGCGTTTTCGGGCTGGTACGCCATCCCTAGTCAAGTACAAGTACTCCTTGTACACCTCCGTTGTGACTTTCCGTTGCTTCCAAAGCTTCTCAGGCCATGCGCCCAAGACCTGGTAACGAAACAGCTCGTCTGTCCAGACAGGGGCATAGTTTCCGGCCACACAGAGTCCGCCACAAGACAGGCGAGCCGTGCCAATTTTGTTTGCCCAGACATAGAAAAATCCACGGTCTATGCTCATCTGCAGTTTCTTCCTGCACAAACCATCGCCACACAAGTCCGTTGGCGAGACATTTGGTTTAAGCCTTTCGAAAACAAAAGCAGAAACGGTTCTATCAACTTCGGACTTGAACTGGAGCATGACATGGGCATGGAATTTGCCTGACGCACAAGTCTCCAATGTCGTGCACCAATGGCGCACTTTCCAAGGCTGGAGGTGATTGAGGACAAAGACATTCAAGGCAAGCCATTGGGCCGGATCAGCAAACCCATTGTAAGTAAGAAGGACTGATGTGCCTCGTACCCGATACTCATTGCGCTGCGCAGGAGCTGGAACCATTGACAAAGGATGCTCCGCACTTCTGCTGGCAGCAGAGCCATCACGAGCTTTTTTCTTCGCAAGCTCCCAAGAGGCTCTAGCTTCATTCAATTGCTGTTGGTGCCGCACATCTCCGCCACGATCTGGATGAGTCTTCAATACAAGCTTCCGGAACACTTTCACAATGTCATCATCGCTGGAATCCCGTGTGCAACTCGACTGCACGTTGTAGAGCGGAGCCAAGGCATGCAATAGAGCTACAAGAGCTCGTTTGGCCACAAGCACTGCCGAGCACCCCATGACTTTGCACAAACAGGAGTTGCCACGTCAAGTCACCCTCGAACAACAAAAATGGCGGCAACAGCCTTTGGATGTGGCAAAAAACAGCACAAAAACCATGATGTCCAGCTGCTACTCCGCCTACTCCGCTACTCCCGGCAAAGTGATGCCCCTAGATCCTATAGGCAGAAAGACATTTCAGGCAACAGGTCGGAGTAAGACGAACAAGAAAATTGAGATTTCCAGACGCTTTCTGCAGTCTAATTGCCATGATGTCCAGCTGCTACTCCGCCTACTCCGCTACTCCCGGCAAAGTGATGCCCCTAGATCCTATAGGCAGAAAGACATTTCAGGCAACAGGTCGGAGTAAGACGAACAAGAAAATTGAGATTTCCAGACGCTTTCTGCAGTCTAATTGCCTACTCCATCCCGTTTTAAATTAATACTATTATTGATTAGGGGGATGTACGGAATTGTCGGTGTACATGCTTCAGAGTTCACAAACGTTAGGAGTCTAGGGGGGAAAGGGGTACAGACAAAAGACTCAAGCCCGACTATCAGCACGCAGCACGCCCATTCTTGCCTGGAAGTTCCAGAAGAAGTGCGACCTTGGCGACACCGGAACCATGGGGAAAAAAATTGGCTACAATCGTGTGTCCTAGCTTTAGCTCTGCGAAACTACTTGCAATGTGGGGCAACAACGATCGTTCCTGACACGAATGGCTCCTATAATGCAACCTACTGTCTGACAAATCCGAGCTGTCCTAGTCCATCCAGTCTCATGGTCTCTCTCACATGTGACTAGCTGCTTTGGGGTCCGCACGGCGCACTCCAACAACAAATGGTCACTTGTGCTGTGGTGACTAGAGAAACGGCTGCAGCCACTAAGAGCACTCACATTGACAAGAACAGGTGCTACATTGACAAGAACAGGTCACGACATCGGCAACCCAAAAAAGCAATAAACAACTGCAAACCCAAATACACGTCATGGTGGTACAAACGGCTACTGCACAACCCCACAATTGCCAAGTCTGGTTGTGAAAGGCTTGCAAAACAGAACTGAGCTTGTTCAAATCACAACCTATCTTCTTTGAAGGTACAAGGAACTCAGACCCACCGCGAGGCAATGGAATGAAACGTTGTTGCATTGTTACACCAACAGTATGAAAACACAAAGCAGCAAAAGTCACACTGAAGCTACAAAACGCTTGACATGACATCAAAGCACAAAAGAATAACGAAACCCAACTTGTTTGGAGATGTTTGGTTTGCAAAGGGCGCGAACGCACGCAACGCGACAATGCTTGGAGGTACATAAAGTCGGTCACCGCACAAGCAACGAGTTACACGCCGAAGATAGTTGGAGTCTAGAACTCCCAGCGCAAGCGTAACGTATCCGTACGTCCTGCAACTATTCCAAGGAAGTACGGCTCCATGCCGTTATTAACCCGTTAGTGTACCGACGCACGGGTGAAACGGTGCATACGGAACTCTTCCCACCCACCCACCAATGGTTTTTGAAAGCCAACCCGTTCACACCGGTGTTTAACGTGTACCACACCCCTGGTGTTTAAGGTGAACCACACCGGTGTTTAAGGTGTACCACACCCCTGGTGTTTAAGGTGTACCACACCGGTGTTTAAGGTGTACCACCGGTGTTTAAGGTGTACCACACCCCTGGTGTTTAAGGTGAACCACACCGGTGTTTAAGGTGTACCACACCCCTGGTGTTTAAGGTGAACCACACCGGTGTTTAAGGTGTACCACACCCCCGGTGTTTAAGGTGAACCACACCAGTGTTTAAGGTGTACCGCCACCACGGTGTTTAAGGTGAACCACACCGGTGTTTAAGGTGTACCACACCCCCGGTGTTTAAGGTGAACCACACCAGTGTTTAAGGTGTACCACCACCACGGTGTGTAAGGTACACCCCACCTGCAACCCTGCAAGGCCGCCTACGACCCTGAAACCTCCACCTACGACCCTTCCAGGTCACACCTGCGACCTGGAAATCTCCTTGTATAGGGAGCGCACCTACGACCCACAAACCTCCACCTATGACAATTCCAAGTCACACCTACCACCTGCATATCCCCTTGTAGGGAGCGCGCCTACACCCAACGATTCACTACCCAACGAGTGCAAATGTTTCTGGTTGCTTATGTGCTGCACACAAATTCCCGCGCTTCTGCGTGAACATGGCCACACGCAAAACCACGCGTATGTTTTGAGCAACAAAACTACAAGTAGTCGCTGTACATTACACACCGTCCAGAAACAGTGACAAAATTTGCAGCATTGTAGAGATTAAGTCACTAGAGCAATTTCTTTCCGAAACTGTGAGCGACATTGCTCATCTTACAAAGAAGCTGCAAAATGACAGCTCTTTTTCCCAGCAGATTGGCCTCGAGTTACAATGGGCAAAACTTCGGCTCCATGCGTCTGCTTGCCAGCTCGAAAAATGGAGGAAGGTCGAAAAATGCTCTTTACACACATACAGTTGCTCTCACTTAGCCTCGGAGGCCGGCCCCTCCACTTCCTTTGCCTTGGATGGAAAGCGAAAGCATGAAAACGAAAATGGGGGAGACGCTGGGAATGATCTTACACAATCAAAAGAAGGCCACCCGGCCTCCTCAACTTCCTTGCTCTTTGCATCTAGGAGGAGTTGCAGATCTGCCTTTGACAACCCTTTGGCAGCCTGCCATTCATGAACATGAGGACACACAGCGTCCTGCACGTGAAAGTCCGCCCAGCACTCACGCAGAGGCAGAGAGGCGCCTTGATTAGACGGGTCCGTTTGCGGAGGGCATTCTTTTCCATCTTCTTGGCTTCGCGGGCTGCTTTCTTCGCAGCTTCATGCTTGTGCTTCAAATCTTGGAGCTGTTCACACAGCACGGCCTCACACATAACAGACTACAGTCGTCCCCAAAATCACCCCAACACAGATTCCCAAGGATAGGATGCCCACTCAAGGTGAACTGGCATGGGGGGGCATGGATCACTGGGTGATGCCAGGCTGAATGCGATGACTACCTACCTGCCTGGCTTCACCTACTCAACTGTCCACCTGACGAACTCTAAACGACATGCGTGTGGACATGCATCAGCGCCCCGTGAACTACAAGACTGCCGCACGATCTTTTTGCAAACAAACTTGTTTTAGCCGGTCCTATTTCTGGGACCGCAAACTGAGCTGCAAAGTGGCTTCGCTCCAGTGGGCCTCCCTAGTAGTTGAGAGTTGTGATGTTTTTGTAGGAAACCGAACATTATTTGAACCGTTTGGAAACATTTCAACAGTTTGAGAACCGAATGAAAGCTTTTGATCCTCAGTGGATCGCTTTTCGGAATTTCGTCAAGACTGGAATCCAGTTTGCAGTTTAGACAAAAACCCCTCCTTGGTTTTTGCCTTTAAACAGTATTTGAACTGAACACCCAACGACATTCGTTGGCTCAAGCCCGAGCGAGAGAAACAGAGTGTGTGTTGAAGCGTTGCTTGTTGTCTGGAGTGATTTGAGCGAGAGAGCACGGAAAGTTTGACTCACGTTTGTGTAGTTGTGGAAAAGCCTTTGGGTAACTTTGATCGCGATAGGTTTTGTTTTGGTTTTCAAGGCACAACTTAGCGGTGCAAAGTTTTACGTGGTAGCGGAGCTTCGTGCTCCTACCACAGATCTGTGTGATCTTGGTTTGTCTGTGGATCCAGGAACCGTGTTTGTGAGTTTATACTTTGCTCAGGTCTTGCGTGAATCTTGTTTGTGTTTCAGGTATGGCCGACGCATCTGCAAGCGGCGGTGCGGGTCAGGTACCGACACAGCGTGGAGAGAGGGAAAGAAGTCCCACTCGTACGCCTACGACTCAGGAACAGCAACAGCCTGCACAAGGACCTCAACGTTTCAGGATGAACTCGCCGGAGGGCGGACAAGGTTTGCCTGGAGGGGCAACTGCACCTTATGCCTCTGTACCACCCCCGCCGCCGAAAGCTGCCAGTGGTTGTGGAAGTATGCCAGGAAGTCCAACTGGACAGCAAGAAGTTTTCTCCACTGCGCAGATGACTCAGATAGCCCAGATAGTGTCTTTGAGTTTGAACCAGGCTATGGGTGAGTTTAACATGAGGTTGAATGGTTTGCAACAACAGGTAGTTCATCAACAGAATGTGTTTGCTCAGGCACAGGTGCAGCAAGCTGCATCACAACCAGCTCAGGTACCAGTTGCGAAGACATCACCTTCTATCTCAAGTGGTTTGTCATCATTTGGAGATCGTCCACCCACCAGTCCACAACCCAATTTTCCAAGGAACACTGTGGAACAGCCACCAGGTTTGCAGCAGTCGCCTCAGAGACTGATTAGTGAAGTTCGTCAGGGGCAGGGTACTGCACAGAACACTCAGGGTGAAGCGTCGTCACAGGATGACAGGGATGTCTTTACTAAGAGTGAGAAGTGGCTTCCTCCATTGCCCAAGTGTGAGCATGGAACTTGGAAGACACGTGAACAGGAGATTTTGGGTTTTGCCGGCTATGTTCAGTCTTTGAGAAGCTGGGTAGCATTGGCAAGTGATACGTTTGGGTGGGAGCTTGAAAGTGCGCTGAGTTGGCCGCACGAACTGCACATGACGAATCTGAAACCTGCACAGCAACTTCGTAGTGCCAGGTTGCTGGCCATCCTAACTCAGGCGTTTGCAGAGTATCCACGAGCTCATATGATCCTACAGGCCTATTCAGAAGGAATTGGTATGGATGGTTCTTTTCAGGCAGTGCGAGGAACGTCTGGTTTTGAGGCGTTGCGTTTGCTTGCAGAGGAGTTCAGTTTGAGATCAAGAGCGGAAGCTGCATTTTTCAGGTCTGAGTTCATGTCCAAGACGTTTAAGGCACAGAGTGGCCCTACACAGATCAGTGATCTGGTCCGACAGATGGACGTTGGTTTGTCCAAGTATCGGAAGTTGATCGATACTTTGCCTCAGCATTGCGACAAGACTGGTTTGGATTTGCAACAGGTCGACTTGACGTTGATGTTGCTGAGATCTTTGCCCGGTGATGTGAAGAACTATGTCGTTTTGCATGCTTCAGGTGAAGGCTACACTGATTATCGCACAGCAGCTCTGAAGTTTGAACAGCAACAGCGTTTGTTTCAGGAGCTTGGTGCGGGATCAGGGCGAAACGTGCACGCCTTGGAAGCCGAAGGTGGCTGGGAAAGCTACTATGGCTACGAAGAGGAGCAGGACTACTATGCCGAGGGTGCTGAAGAGGAGTGGGAATGGGATCCAGAGAGTGAGCTGTGGCTCAACACTGCCGCAATCAACAAAAATTCAGGAGTGAAATGTCGAAAGTGTGGCAAGACTGGACACATGCAGAAGGATTGCAGCACGAATATGGGTCGTGTGAAGTGCTTCAAGTGCGGACAGAGCGGGCATATTGGCGCGAATTGCCAAGCCAGCAGTCCGAAGTCTGCAAGTTCATCTCCGTCTTCGAGCACTGGGAAAGGTTCAGGTGCAGCCAAGGCCAAGCCTGCAGCGAAAGCTGGACGAGGAAAAGGTGGTCGCAAAGGAAAGATGCATGAAGTTTCAGCCGAAGGACCTCAAGAAGAAGAGCAAGAATCTGGAGAAGCGATTATGATGCCGCTCATTTCATCACAGGTTTCAAGTTCAGAGGGAACTTGGTGGTTGTTAGATTCTGGAGCTGCCACATCGGTGCTGTCGCAGAACTATGAGGGCATGTATCGTTGCCAGGCTCAGGAGGATTCGGCAGGAGCATTGGAAACCTACTATGCAGCGAATGGGACTCCAGTTCACATGAGGGCCAACGTTTTGGTAAGTTTGGCATTTCAGGTTGTGACTGGGGCATCTGGAAAGAAGAAGACTCAATCATTCAAATTGGCCTGTTGTATTGGGGATGTATCACACAACATTATTTCGACAACTCATTTGGTCAAGAAGGGTTGGAGTGTGATTCAGTCACCTGGAGAGACGTACCTCTACCACGAGGACAGTGGAACGCTTATTAGTGACGTGCTGTTGTGGGGAGCGACTCCGTGGCTACGAGCATGCAGGGCAGCACAACCGAGCTTGAAGGATGGCAGTCAGCCGATGGAGTTGGTTGAGTCATCAGTGGTCGAGCCAGAGGGTTTGAAAGTTAGCATGGTTGGAGCTGTTGAGCTGTCAAGTCAGGAGAAGTTGCGTCAACATGTTCTTCGAGGCCATTACCCGTTTGATCCACACTGTTTGGAATGCCAACAGGGAAGAGGAGTTTCTCGAGCACCAAGGCGAAGTTTGCGTGAGAGAATCCTTGAAGTTCAGGTGGATTTCTTCTTTTTGGGTTTGGTTGAGAGCAAGTTCAAGATGATTTTGCTGCGTCAGGTGTTTTCAGGTTTGCTTGGTGTCACTGCGGTGAGCGAGAATGTTCAGGTGACAGGCCAGCATTTGCGTCAAATTTTGGCTGAGTTTGGTTTGCTTGAGACTTTGGAAGGACCGCCAGTTGATTTCAGGACAGATGCTCAGGACGAAGTCGGGACTGTTCTGCGGAGATCTGGTTTGCCAAGGGAGTACACGGTGAACAAAGCTGGACCTCAGAACCATGATACGGTTGGATCAGTAGAGCGTGGTGTGAGAGAAGTCAAGGAAGCTGTTGCTGTTTTGCGCTTGGAACTGGCGAAGGCCGGATTGGATTTGGTCGACAGCTTGGTTGCCTGGGAGGCCGCTTCCAGGTATGTGACTGCTATGCATAACCTCCATGGCAAGATCCAGAACACAGGAAAGACTGGAAAGGAATTGCTCAGGAACACATCTGAAGGAACTAGAGTTTCCGCCATGTTTTGCTCCAGGGTTCTTGCAGAGACCCCAGAAAGTGTTGACAGTATTGGACGGTTTGTCACTGCTGCGTATTTGTATCCTGTCAGGAACTCGTTTGCTCATTTTGTTTGTGCGAAAATTGCTGATGAACTGAAGTTTTTCCAAGCCAAGAGTTTGAAACTTGTTTTTCCGATTGAGTATCCACAAGATCTCATTGAACGTTTTGTTTGTCACTCAGGTTCAGGTGATCATCCATCGCTTGTTGATCAGGCACCCATTGAGATTTTGCCAGAGGATTTTGCACGACTTCCAGATCAGGTGCAGCCTCCACGACATTGGGTTGATGCTCATGGACGAACTGAAGGATGCAGTTCATGTGCCACTCGACAAGGTCGACATTCCAAGAAGTGCTGTGAGCGCTATTGGAATTGGATCCGTAACCAGAAGAAGGGAGAAGTGCCAGCTTTGCCCGACAAGCCTGAGGAGCAACCACCAATAGTTGAGCCCAATGACCCGGCTGTGGCCGTGCCTTCACGACCATTGCCGCGCATCCCAGGTTTGCCTGCTGGGATGACCCCGACGCGCCGTTGTCCAAGTTGTGAATCAGGTATGAATGCTCCGGGTACCAGGCACTCTGCCGAATGTCGGAAGCGACAAGCTGAGTTTGTGTCAGGTGAAACTGCCAAGCCATCGCTTGGTGATCTGGAGGACCTTCCGGTACGGGAAGGTGGGGTGAGAGATGGTTCTTACTCTCCATCTTTGGCTCCGGACCCAGTCGAGCCTGTGGACGTTGAAATGGCCACCGAGGACGTTGGTGACATGCCCATGGTTGACGTTTGCATGGCGCAGCCATATCTGTGGGTATGTTGGCATCACCAGAACTTGTTCAACGAGATCGGTTTTCAGTGGAGTCAATTCAGTACGATGGCTACTGCGATGACTTTGTCGTCATGGATTTTTGTGGTCAGAAGATCAAGCTTTGGAAGCCCAGTGGAGCTATGTCTGATGTCACGCTCAGGGACTTGCCAGCTGAAGGAACCTTTTTGGCCATGCAGAAGGAGATTCGTGGACTCACTGCTGTTGGTGCAGGCCAGGTTCTTGCCGAGAATGTGGCGAGAGAGAGTGGCCAGCGCATCATTGGCACAAGGTGGGTTACCAACGAGAAAGAGGAAGCTCAGGAAGGTGTGCGCGCCAGAATCGTCGCCAAAGACTTTGCAAGTGGTCAGTCTGCCAGAAGTATGGGTATCTCTAGCCCAACGCCCAGTATTGAGGCACTCAGGATGGTTCTTGGAGTCGCCTGTGGGGCGTGGAGTGTTGGAAATCAAGCCATGTTTTTGGCAGGTTTGGACGTTTCTCAGGCGTTTATGAACTCACCATTGGAGCGACCAGAAATTCTCCGGATGCCACTATCCATGTCAACTATGAAGGGAGAACCAATGTTTCTATGGGCTGAGAAAGGCATCAACGGTTTGAGAATTACCTCTCAGGCATGGATCGTTTTCTTTTCATCGATTGTCAAGAGCATTGGAGTAGTTTCAGGTACTGTGGAGCCTTGTTTGTATGTTGGTCGAATGGTTGGCAAAGATCAGGCACCCATCGTCATCATGGCGTACGTCGATGATTTGCTTGTTGCCACCACTTCGGAATCAGCTCTCAAGACCCTCATGACTGCACTATCAGCTCATGTCAAGGTTCGAGAGACTGGCCGCGTTGGTTTGAAAGGGGGACACTTGCGTTTCCTTGGTCGAAGTATCTTTCGAAGGCCAGGCCCTGGCTCATCTGCTTTGTACATGCAGGTGGATCCAACGTACTTGGATGAAGCTTTTGCTGAGTTTGATTTGAAGAAGGGAAGCACAACATTTCCGGATTTGCGTCCCATTCTGGAACAGGAAGGAAGCCAACCATTGTCAGCAGAAGGACATGCACGTTTTCGCAGAGTTCTAGGTCGTTTGTCATGGTATTGCCAAACTCGTCAAGACTTGTTGATTTTGGTCAGCATGCTTGGAACTGGTCAGGCACAACCGTTTGAGACCCATTAAAAATGTTTGCGTGCTGTACTCAGGTACCTTATGACTGACATGGACGTCGCATTGCGTTTTCCATCAGAAGAGCTTGTTTTGCCCGATGTGAAAGGTTTGGAAGTGTACACAGATGCTGGGTTTGCTCCCATGAAAAGTACTGGACGTCGTTCTGTTTCAGGTACTTGTCTCATCTTTCAACAGTGTTTGATGAAGTGTTTTAGCAGGCACCAGTCAGCTGTGACGCTCTCCTCCTGTGAGGCTGAGCTTGTTGCATTACAGTCAGGTGTTCAGGAAGGAATCGGCTTGCTCAGGACTTTGGGTTTTGTGCTTGGTCGTTTGTATCCATGGGTTGACATTATCCCTCAGGACGCTCAAGTGACTTGGTATGACGAAGCAGAGTCTGATGACGAAGACTCTATGAAAGTTTCATACTTGTTTCCACTGGTCGTCAAGACCGATAGTTTGTCAGGGAAAATGCTTCTCGAAGCATCTGATTTGCAACGAAAGAGCCGACACATTGAGATTAAAGTTTATTGGCTCCGAGAGTTGATGGATCGCAAAGTTTTGCTTTTGTCGCATGTTCCAGGAACTTTGAACCCAGCGGATTGTTTTACCAAGTGCTGGCCAACTCAGAAGTTTTTATTTTACAGGAACATGCTTGGATTTGTGAAAATTGATTTCAGTTTGATTTCGAACATCCTTGGTTTTTGCTTGAAAGTTTGTGACAACAGTTATTCGAAACCAATTTCATGTTTGTCAAACAGGAACTGCGTTCTGTGCGGAGAACGTTTGCTTTTGTTTGCTTTGGAAGAAGAACTGGAAGTTTCAGGAGATCAGAGATCATTTCGTCACGTGAAAACTGCGTTTGCTCAAGAAAACTTGACACACCCGGACAGTTTGCCTCTTGTTGTCGCGCTGATGGCAGAGGAAGACGCACGGTCTAGTGTCTGTGGGTTCACTCGTGTGGACTGGACGACAGGAGAGCCGAGAGAAGACCCGACTGGGGGCGTTATGCGCCGAGATGCAGTGGTCGAGGAAGTGGTTGAGGCTTCATTAGGTGAGCCAATGGCGACTGCTTCAGGTACACCAGATACCAAAGGAGCAGTTTCAGGTGGACCAGCCACAGGTGAAGCAACTTCAGGAGAGAAGCCGCCAGGTGGACCGTCTTCTGGATCTCATTCCATTGCATTCAAACACGTGGGTAAGCACACATTTCGCACGGTGTTTTGAAAGTGTTGGCATCTATTTTTTGTAGTGATGAGTTGTTTACAACCATTATGTTTTTGTTGCTTTTGGTTCAAGTTTCATTTTCGGAAGGGCTGGATCATAGCGGTAGCGGGACCGCTGGGATGATGTACTCCGTCCATGTGTCAGAAACATCAAAATTGCATTTGATCACGAAGTAAAGTGTTGCGAATTTGAATATCACAGATGTTATGGCACAATTTCCTTTTCATATGTGTTGAGTGACATTTCGTGCTTTGCAAGGCTGAGAAGCAAGCGCCATCTGTTTGCACGACTACCAGGCAATTGGCAAGTGCCCGTGCTACACTCTTGCAGCATCCATTGACTTCCCAATTGGTTTCCCGAGCAAAATTTGGTTTCCTACATTTTGCACCGTTCTGTCTAGGTCACCAGGGGCGCAATTCGTGGTGAAGAACTCCTTCTTGGAGTGACTTGGATTTAGGGTGTACGGCAACAATTCATAGATTATCCGTAGAAATTTTCATCGATATGCAGAACATATCGGAAGTCAAATGGATGAGGAAACACATGCAGTGAATATACAATTCCCCTAACACAATGTTCTGAGTTTCCACAGTTTCAACGTTGCGGTTCCGTTCCGTTTTTTCAGATCGGCAAAAAAAAACACCATTCCCTCCTACACCCACAGATTGAAACCCAACAGTCACTGCTGTTGGGAATTAAGAAAACGTTTGTACACGAGCTAACGTGATCAAAATGTTGTTACCATTTGCTGCTCGAGGTTGGTGGAGGAACGTCCCGCCGTACGTTGGTCCGTGCGCATGCTGAGATGTGGAAATGGATACCAATCAAATTTTTACTTGCAGTTGCGGTTGCTGCTATTGCGGTTGTTGTGTATTTGATTCACTTCTTTCAGAAACAGGGGTTTACCAACAAGGAAACAACAACAATGTCAATAAAATGTTTTGATGCCAACATGGTCCATGGTCAAAAACATCTATAGTCATTGCATTCTTTCATTGCTGACTGCAAATGTGAAAAAAAATTACCCGATTGCTATTGTTTGAAACTGGTTTGGTTCGTGTTTTGATGGTCTTGTTTTCTTCGCCCTGGTTTGTTCTCATTCTGGGAGGTGCTACTCGTTTGGATTTTCTGTACTGCAATCCTTTGATTTGTTTTTTATTTTCAGAATAGTCTCACTTCAGGTTTGAAGATATTGGGTCCAAATCATCCAAATCTTTAGTCACCAAATTTGAAGTGGATCAGATACCAGACTGAAAGGAGTGCCTGATTGGTCGATTGGTCAGGTTCGAAGGGGCTCCAAGAGTGAATCCGAACTTCCTGATCTGCGCGTCCTGCACCGAGAACAAACTTTTCTTTCATCATGAGACACACGCACACAGACCCGGACAGAGATGGTTTTCTGTGATTGTGTGATCAACATCTTAAGATGGCTTTCAAAAGATGAATCCTGTTAGCCCACAATTTCTTTTGATTTGTACCGTTGCCTTCAGGTGAGATCCGGAGAGCATGGGTTGGATCGCTCAGGGAGAACTGGTCAGTTTCCAATAGCCTTGGTGGAAATAGGGAACTATTTTTTCACACCTTGGCATTAAAGGACCTCGTACTATAAGGGTCTGAATCTTGGCAAGCCTCCAGGCTGAGTGATGACGACACTGACATCGAGAGTAGTGCGCTGCTAAGTTTCATTGCCAATCCTTGCAGCATAGAGAGCTCGCAACCACAGCTGCCGCATGGCTGCCCAGCCATGCTGCCGGTATTGTTCTGGTGGGCCGTTATTGGGGAATCGGGGTTAGTTGCACCGTTGCACCGTTGCACCGTTGCACCGCAATTGGGTCTCGAGGCGGTGGATCTCCCGATTTTGAGTTGGAGGACCTGGTGACTGCGTCATGCGTCACTGGTGCCCAGAGAGCCTTGCATTCGGTGCCAGGAGTCTGACACAGAGGTTGCTTCATCAACGAATGAACAGGCGGGATGGTGGCGGTGGAGTCAACAGTAAGCTGCATCTGCCACATTGCAGATTTCTGGAAGCCAAGAAGTGGAACATATACAGATGACATATTGAGAATTAGGTGAAAGTCGAGTATAGACATTGGAATCATTGGAGGGCAACATGTTTTCGCGTTGATAAAACCTAAAGCGGAGTTTTCCGCCAGGCTTCATTTGGACAGAAGCGCCGCAGTTGGAGCGACCTCCAGGACGCAGAAAATTTTTGTTTTTCAGCCCTTCTTAGCGTGGACAAAGTTGAATCTGGCTACACTGCCAATTCGAGGATGAGGATGAAGAGAGGCAGTGGGGAGTGGCATGGAGTGGCTCATTCCATGCAAGACAGTGCAAGGTGGTAGCATGTGGTAGCTTAGATTTGGGTTTGCCTGAAAATAGGGTGCTCCAAAGTCTCATGGTTAATCATAATGTTGCGCATTTCTTTGTGGTCATAAATTAGGGGACCTTCCGCTCCTTTTGGTAAAGACCGTTGTTCAACTGGGACTTCAGTGGCAACCAACCCAAAGGCAGTCCTCGAACGGCGAATCAAGCGATGCTGGCAGCCAGGCAGTGCCAGTGCTTGAGGGAGACCTTCCGACATTTCTGCAATTTTTGTGTGGTTTAAGAGTTTCGCTTAGGCAATTTTCTCAACATGATCATTTTGGTAGGTCTATGTGTCTATCTGGATTGGCTTTGTGATATTCCATATTCTCAGGAATCTCTCCAGAAGATGCCCTTTTACCACTCGTTGGTTGATGAATAGAGGGGTACCCATTTGGGTTCAAATCATTTTGCCAGCATCTAGTCCTGCGCCCAACCGGTTTGGGAGGCGGACAGCAAGGAAGAAGGTAAGGTGCCGAAGGTGCACCCGGACTGGATGGGCCTTTCAGGAGAGTGCTGTTGTTCTGATTTCGCACAAAAAAACCCATCAAGACATGGTGACAGGACACACGATATCACACGATCAATTGTATAAAAAATGGGGTTGAAAACCAGGTTGATATCCCTGCGCCGCCCTGCCCATCTGCCTGGGGCTGAAGCTGGAAATTGCAGCATTGATCTGTAGTGCATCTTCTGGATTTTTCTTTGTGCAATTTCTGAAGTCAGTGTTGTGAGTGTGCACATGAATTGCCATAAAAACATGTAAAAACAATCTAATTTTCATTTGCTCCAACCCTTCCTGACACTGGCCACTTCAGCTTTGGCCCAGGCTGTTTCATCACAATGGTATACCGGTATACCGTATACCTCGTTTCATGAAGAAAGAGCAGTGTCATTGTGATTTTGGTTTCAAAATTGGCGGACTTGCAAGTGCAGTTGGAGAAGAATACACAGTACATTCACATGTAATGGGTAACTTTACAACAATACAATATTAGGGGAATCTTTGCATACATACGTCTCTCTCACTCTTTCTATACCTGTAATATACACGTACATCCTACACACAGATGTATGGAATGTTACATGCACACGTATCACATCTCAGATGTATTAAAATAGATGCTATATATAATATATATATATGGTATTTTTTCAACAAGATCCACACATATCTAGATTATCATTCGATTATCATTAGATTAGATTATCATTAGATTATCATTGGACTATCTGGATAATCATAGATCTTAGATTCATTATCATAGATACACTTGATTATCATCAGATTATCCATATCGGTCATGTATCGTCTCAGCGGCTGCACCGCCTCGGCCTTGGTGGCCTCAATGGCCTCGATGGCCTCGCAGCGGAGGCGGAGCGTATCAACTGAAAAAGGAGTTGCTTGCCATAGTACTGTAGTAGAAATATATATATATAATATATATACTACTAGTAATTTATATAGTACTGTAGTAGTTTATATAGCAGTACTTTTTGCGGTAGTAGTTTATATTAATATGAGCAACATTTTTTAAAGCAGTAGTTTCTATAGCAGTACTTTATCGAAGGAAGTTTAGAAGTCAAACTTCCGACAATATGGACAGATGGAAAAGCAGAGGTGGGAAGAGTCAGAGAAGAGAAGAGCAGAAGAGAGAAGATCAGAGAAGAGAAAGAGTCAGAAGAAAGAAGATGCAGATGCGCGAAAAGGTAGGAAAGTCGCGAAACACTGTGTTTTTCCAATGATTTGTGGCTCCGGAGGGTCGAAAAGTAGGCTCCCTAAAGCGGCGGGTGCGGAGCCATCTGGCCAGATGAGAGATGAAAAGTTGCACGCCGTTGTGGCGCGAAGCACATTTGGAAATCAAAATTCACAAAGCACACCATTCTCGGACTACTTTTGGAAGTTGAGATGTCGAAAAAGTGCACGCCGTTGTGGTGCGAAGCGCGTTTCCAAGTCAAAACGCACAAAGCACACCATGTTCCGACCACTGTTTGAAGTTGAGATATCGAAAAAGTGCATGCCATTGTGGCGCGAAGCACATGTCCAAGTCAAAACACAGCAGCTTGGGACCACTTTTTGAAGTTGAGATGTCGAAAAAGTGCACGCCGTTGTGGTGCGAAGCGCGTTTCCAAGTCAAAACACAGCAGCTTCGGACCACTTTTTGAAGTTGAGATGTCGAAAAAGTGCACGCCGTTGTGGTGCGAAGCGCGTTTCCAAGTCAAAACGCACAAAACACACCATGTTCCGACCTCTTTTTGAAGTTGAGATTTGAGATGTCGAAAAAGTGCATGCCATTGTGGCGCGAGGCACATGTCCAAGTCAAAACACAGCAGCTTCGGACCACTTTTTGAAGTTGAGATGTCGAAAAAGTGTACGTGGTTGTGGCGCGAAGCACATTTCGAAGTCAACATGTTAAAAACACCACATGCTCGGAGCACTTTTGCACGTTCAGATGTCGTTTCGCGTGGCAGGCGCAGGGAATTCTGCACCTTGCCAAAAGTGAGAAAAACGTGAGGGGTTTGTAGCATGTCCAAAAACGATGGCAGGCGTGGGACATTTGAAGAGGATCTGCAAAGATGCATTTCGTGTGGCAGGCGCAGTACGAGAGAGATGTTCCTCAGAGATGTTAGGGGGTCAGGGCGCTGATTTCGTGAGGGAGGTTGCATTTTGGAGCATCAGATCTTCAGCGGTGCTAAGATGACTGTGCGTGACAGGTGCAGCACTTCGTATGACCTGGCATCACTTTTTCGCAACAGGCGCAGTACTTTAGACAGGTGGAGTGGAAAATCGCAACACGCATTGGTACGAGGCCGTCAGCTCTGCACTCAACTTTCCATTTTTGAAGGAAGTCTCGCAGAATTGCTGCGTTTTTGATGTTGTCAACTTGAAACATTGAGGAAGTCTCGCAGAACAGCTTCGTTTTCAAACTTGCAGATAGATAGATAGATAGATAGTTAGTTAGAAAGATAGAGATAGATAGATAGATAGATAGTTAGATAGATAGTTAGTTAGATAGATGGATAGATAGATAGATAGAGAGAGAGAGATAGATAGATAGATAGATCGATTAGATAGATTAATAGCTAGAGATAGATAGAGAGAGAGAGAGATAGATAGATAGATAGATCGATAGATAGATAGATAGGTACGTAGATAGATAGATAGCAAGATGGGCGGATAAACAGAAAGACGAATAGATAAACAAATACTTAGATAGACAGATAGATAGACAACTGCATCAGCACTACATCACACTACAACTACAACATCAGCTACAACTACACTACCACTACAACTACAAGTTCAACTACACTTCAACTACAGCTACAACCACAACTGCAACTTCAACCACACTTCAACTACAACTACAACCTCAAATACAATTACTACAGCTACAGTTGCAATTACAAGTGCCACTACAACCACAACTGCAATGACAACTGCAACTGCAACAACTAGTACAACTACACTACAAGTGCAGCGGCAACTGCAGCTGCAACTACAACTACAACTACAACCTCAGCTACACTACAACTACACTTCAACTACAACTTCACCTGCACTACTACAACAGCAATTACCACGACACTACACTACAAAACTACAACTACAACTACAACTACACTACACATACCGCTGCAACTACAACTACAACTCCTACAACTATTGCAACTACTACAATTACTACAACTAAGACAATGACAACTTCAACTACACTTCAACTACAACAACAACTACAACCACAACATTACACAACATCAACCCCACTACAACTACAACTACAACTACAACTACTGCACTACACCACACTACGTCCGGGAGTTGTGGGGTGACGCGACCACTGCAACCATTGCAACCGCTCCAAAAAACACAGCTCCAACCACCTTTGGGTCCATCAGTGGATTCGCTCCACCATCCATGCATCACAACAACCCACCTCTCCTATAGTGTCCTATCTTGAAACCTCCGCCACCGCCTAGTGCGGTACTACTGGTATTTATTAACTATGATCATTTTTTGAAAGATTGTCAACGAATATCGAGAATAGAACAGAAACGGATGGTATATGCTCCATTATCTTCCTGCATTTTCAAAAATCACGGAGACCGTTTGAATTGTTAAATTTCAAAAAAATAAGATGCAGAACTCTGGTTTACGGTTGATACGGCTGTTCGATTCTGACGTAATGAAAAAAAATGGGATAAATTTTAAATCTTGCACGTGATGTATAAAAAGTTGTTGTGATGAAGTCGCTTCAAACACAAATGCGCAAGGCAAACAAACAATCACAGGGGTCTTGCTGAAATGACTTGCCGTCGCTTCCGCTCAAGCCTCCTTGAAACTCTCCTCGAACTCTCGGCAATTTCCCCATTTTTGCTTGAAAAATGGCGCCCATGAAGGCAATGAAGGCGATGAAGGCAATGAAAGCCATGAAGAGCATGAAGTCGATGAAGAAGGCCGATGACGAGGAGGTGCCAGCTATGAAGGCAATGAAGGCAATGAAGGCGATGAAGGCGATGAAGGCGATGAAGGCAATGAAAGCCATGAAAGCAATGAAGGCCATGAAGTGATTGGCTCACTGATGATGGCAATGCTGGCATCATTCGGGTCTTTTGATGCGCCCAAGTGACATAACAGTACAAATACAGGGAGGATTTTGTTCAGGTCCGTAGGGCCTGAAATGTACAGAAATGCGCAGACCGACTCTGTGCCATCTGTGCCTGAAAACAAAGTGTGATGAGCAAGTCGTTGCTGATGCATGCTGTGCAGTTTAGCCTTTAGTGAATGAACAAATCCCATCAGGGCTTCCCATAATTTGCCAAATAACTACAGAACCCTCCAAAAATATTAAAAGAGTGAAATTCTGCTAAAACTATGGTAATTTACTTTACCTGTTTTATTGGGGGTACTATAGAAACAAAATAACATGATAGTAGTAATGTATAATATTTAATATTGATTAATATTGACCAAAACCATTGTTTGACACATTGCAGGGCGTCACCTCAAGTGGCCCGCTGCGATGTTCGAGGCTGCAAGTCTGTGGACTGACAGCAGTGGATTGTACACTGAACTGGTTCCATTTTTTTCTTTCAAATCGATTTCATGATTGGGGCATGCTTCTGAAGATTTGGTTTTTGATCGCATTTCAATGGAATGTGGACAGATGGTTCAGAGGTAGTTGCCTCTGTTTTTCGGGCCCGACTAGGCACTGGAGATCTGCTGAGAACAAGCAGAACCTTCACCTTCCTGAACTTACTGGACAGAAGAGCTCAGAATCTGGAGTTTGCTAGTGGACTGGACTTGCTGATGCTAGGCTTTGTTTTTGTTGCGAGGAACGGGTGCTGTTTCTAGTTGGCCTTGCAACTGATGTGGTTTTGATATGTTTTGATTACAACCTCGATCGATTGCCTAGCTGTTAATCAATTGGTTTGTCTCAATGACATGAATACATTGAGTTATCGAGGTCAAGCATTCTTTCGCCCACTTTGTCCTTAACCCCAGGAAAAACGGCGAGTCTGTGGCCTCGGCTGCTCAGCAGCTGTTGAACTTTGCTGATTTGGCACAGGTGGGCGCCTGGTTTTTTGGGATTTTCGCTGAGATGGGCGATGGTCGGCATAAAATGAGCCGCTGAACCATGCTGAGCCATGCTGAAGCCCCCGAGGCTATGCTGGAAGCTGAATCTGCTGGGAGCCTCCAACACCTGGATCTTCCAGAGCAACTGGGCCGCTGCGCAGCAAGTCTCTGGGACCGCTTTGTGGAGGCGGCCCAAATCAACGGAGGAGTTCCAGGTGTGGGGAATCAAAGGTTGACCAAACATGAGAAACACATCTTGAAGTCAAGTGCCATATGCTGTACTGATCCAAGATGATGCTGTAGGATGCCGTAGGTCGTTTTCCTTTTTTTTTGAAATTGGAAGCCGAAAAAAACTTCCAAACTGCGAGCGTTTCCGGCTGCAGAAACTTGGGCATCCATTGCTCGGAATCTCCTGGCCAACGACTACGCCTTTGCGCTGTTCAGTTGTGCTGAAGCGAAGATCGTACAGCAACAGCTGAGTAAGCTGCACATTGAAATGATCATCGATCCGATGGCTGGTAGTGGTTTGCAACTTGACTTGTTTCTAGTTATTTTGTTTTTTTTTGTGACTTGGGTGTCTTTCTAAGCAGAAGACAACACCCGACATTATCCACCAAAAGGAATGCTGTCCCAAGTAGTCCCAAGGCATGGCCGGCTGCTGGCGCAGGAAGGCTTGCAGGTGCACTGCATGGATGCCATGCCGGGTGGAGCAGGAGTCCCATTGAGAGAGTTACCTATGTGATGTCCTGGGAAGTTGATAAAATGATAAAAGATGGTCTGATATGGTCTGATGATCTTTAATTCATGAGAGTTCCCCTCCAAATGTGGTCGGACGGGCCTTGGTGCTGTTGTAGATTGCTGAACCCTGGAAGGAGGCATTTGCTGGTATCCTGTGCAGAGACATTACTTGAGTCACTGCAACAACGAGATGATTCCTCCTGGGAGATGCGCGTTGTTCATGAGTCTTGCCGGATTTCGGGCAGGAACCTGCAGGATCACAGATCTGTAGGCTTTCACTTTGGTCAGCCACAGTTTTGGATACTGAAAAAGACAATTTTCAGAACCTAGCCTTTGGCCATTGCACATAGTAATAACATGTAATAACAGTTATGCATATAACTTATGCATGTGATTTTGAACATGACTATTTAATACTATTTAACTATCCATATTATCCATGATTTTTATGGTATTTTTAAAGGGAAATCATGGAAATCATGGAACGAAAGGGGCTATGTTTTTCCCTCCTAGGAGCTGGCCTCCACGGAGCGAAGCCGCTCAAATGGCCTTGCGCAGCTTTGGTCGCTCGGAAATTTGGGCAGCACCGCAGGTTGAAAGATTTGAAAGGTGAGCCATCCAAAATATCCAAAATATCCAAAACATCCAAAACATCCAAAGCATGTCTTTGTATCTTGAATATTCTTGAATTCATCTAGACTGTAAACAGATAAACATTTTTCAACTTAAGATTAAGATTAAAACATGTATAGAAATTATGCACAAATGAGTGTGGATGAATAAAGAATAGACACGCACGTATTCTTAGATATTCATGATTTGTTGCTGTGACAAACCAACCGCGAAGCCCAGAGGCTGTGATGTCTTGGTTCTTGTGGCTGATGAGGGCTCCTGGCATGGCAGCCAGTCCTTCCACCAGGAGTTGCAGGAGCAGTTGCCATCGGCGGGGAAGAAACTGCTTGGATGCTGCGTTGCTGCTGTTCTGCTGCTCCAATTTCATCCAATTTCATCTCATTGCTGTGTGTACATAGTCCTACCATGTCCTACCCATGTACCGGCACCAGTGACCAGTCCCCCGTGGCCTTCTGCGCACTTTCGCCGCGAGGATCACTGGGAGGAGATCTTGCGGCAACCCATCTTGTGCTGGCCGCGGCAAGGAGACACGCTGCGGATTCTGCGGAAAAAGGGCGCACTGATTCGTCTCAAATCTTGCAACCCTAGAGTCCTAGAGAAACACGTCGAGGACTGGGAAATCTGCAGCGCAACTACGCAACTACAATTTTTATCCATGACCAGCGGTTTGTAAAACATCTCCGTTTTCTTTCCCCCGTTTTTGTGGCCAAGAGAGGCATATCAAGCCTTGTGTGGTAACACCGGATACATAGAATGTGATGGCCAATAATACTGGCGGGTATACAATGACACTCCTTTCATACAACTGATGGTAAACATCTACCAGTTGTTTCCTGTTCCCATTTTGCCGATAATCCGGACGGCTGCTGGTGCATACGCCAAGATGATCCCATTTTGACTAATATTTGTCATGGGTGGCTCAACCAGAAAGCGGATATATTTCAGAGATCTTACCCATGGTTTTTTTTGGCTATCTGACTAGTATGGGCGTGTCTGAAAATAGTGTACCCCTAAACCCAATGGTAAATGATCATTATCCCAATTAAATGGCTATTTCATTGGGAATATACCCTATTTTCAGACAAACCCAAGACCATAATTGTCATTAAATGGCTATTAAATGGCTATTTCATTGGACCTATATAAGGTTCTATAATTGGGAATATACATAATATACCGTATAGACAATGCCAAGTCTCTAGACATTCTGCCGCAGCTCAAGGTCTTCGAGGCTTTGCCAGCCATCTCCGCTGCAGCGGCTGCCGCGGCTTTTGATGCAGCAGGCATTTAATGGGTGAAATATGGGAAATGGAGATGGAAGATGGAAATGAATGGAAATGTTCATTTGTCTTAAAATTGGTACCCCCCGAAAAGCCAATGAAAATTGGAAGTTTTTTTAGGGATAAACCATGATAAAGCATAATTTAAATGGGTGAGTGATCAACCATGGAGGTTTGAGTTAGGGTTTTGGGGTTATCCAAGCTTGAGACATACCCAGCTGAATGGATAGGTGGATGGTTGGTCTGATCTTTTATGGATGTGAACCCAACCCCCCCGAATTCACAGGGACCGTTTCTTTGGGCCAAAGTATGCACAGGCATTAAAGACTTGGTAGGTCACCTGGGTTTGATAGATATTGCTCTTAATAAGCTGTTGAACCCCAAACTGTGGCTTTCCATCGAGTATAAACTAAACACAACAAAACTATTTTGGGAGATGCTTAGATGCCTACCCTTTCTGCATGTGCGGGAGAGGATGTTGTTGTGTCATGTTGTGTCATGGCCGCCATACCTTGAGGCCTTTCCCCCGACTTCCTGCAGAACTTGCTTCAAGAACAGCAACGTCGGAAGCCCAGCCTGCGGCTTCATGACGACATGCCTTTGACGAGATCAAATCTGAAAGAAATTCTCAAGAGGAGATGAGCAGGAACCCCCTTCTATTTTGGAGGGTAAATATCGTAGTTTCTATCCAACATTTTTCCTTAAATGAACCCAGTGAAACCACCACACACACAACTCGATCCACGCATAGAATCAAATCCAGCAGGCGACACGGTGCCGGAGGCATCGCCTTTGCCGTCGCTCAAGCCCACAGGCGCCGTTGCCATTCCAGAAGTTGTTGAGGCAGTCAACTTCTCCAACAAAGATTTAGAAGTTAACATCTCGGCAAAGGTTTGCGTCATCATTGTTCTTCTCTTGTGATCCTGACGATAGGTTCAACTGGCTCAAGAGATCACTTCAAAATGTCTGCATTGTTTTTGATACCGAACATCCTCCAAAGCATGAATTACCACAGTACTGGGATCAAAATGGAAGTTTCCCCAAATCCCTTGTTGGATCATTCTTTTGACCATTAAGATGGTCATGAATTGGGGGGCCATTCCTCATTTTTGGACCCTTAAACTCTCTTTCATCATCACATTGTTGGTTATAGATCCGCATTAAAACCTGTCATGTAAATCATCATATTGTTGATCATATTAGTCATTTTACATACATTTACATAGCTGCATCCTCTCAATAAGTGATAAATATCATGATATGGAGGTTTCCATATTTCATATGGGTACCCCAAAAATGGATTTTTGCCTGATGGAAAATCCCAATCTGAAATGGATTTTTTTTTGGGGGTATCCCTATTTTAGGAAACCTCCAATATATCCTCATTATCGCTGGTGTTATGCCACCTTTTCTTTGTTGCTTCACCAGGTCAAGGCCAAAGCAGCGGCTCTCCGTTGGTGATCTCCGTGGCGGATGCTTTGGCACCGGTGCGCTCGGTGTTTTGGCGGGGGAAGGGATGACAGGTTGAGTCGGTTAAGACAGAAAAATGTACATCCACTATCATATATCTATATAAATTGTATTATATGATGTATAATATATATATATAGATAGATATCTACAATATACTTTAAACTAGATGTAAATAAGATATTGACACAGAGTTATGTTGCGTAGATGACTTCCAGATTGTGGACCCGAATACCTTCCGTTTCTTTGAAAAATAATAGACGTTTCTGAAAATATCCCTGATCCCTCAGATGACTATGAGTTTCTGCAGGCAAAGCCACGCGACACTCGCACCACGGTGATGTTGCGGAACCTCCCGAACAACTACACGTGGGGGGGCCCAGGCGTGCGGAAGCACTCCGCATGATTTGTATCAGGAAGAGGATCCATAGTTTTTAGCACTTGCTTTTGCTCCAAGGCGATTGATGGTCGTGAACTTACTGAATCAGGAGACTTTTTACGCCGTGTCCGCTGACCTAGACGCCATTTTGGAGTGCAACATCCATTGCTGCAAGTCGCAGTGTCTTCGTCATCTCTGTGTGTTTGAGCCAGGAGGGCTTCAAGGGCAAGTTCGATTTTTTGTATCTTCCTATCGATTTTAGGCCAGGACATGTCATGGCCTAGAGAGCCTGGGTGCTGTTCCATGCCCCATGGTGCCATGGTCAGGTCTAAGGCTGGCCTGGGGTATGCCTTTGTCAACCTCTGCGATCCTTCCTTTGCCGGTGTCCTCAGATCGAGCTGAGGGAATTTGGTGACCACATGGCGACACCTGAATGGATTCGTTGTCCCGAAATTCGGGATCTCAGGAGATCTTTCAAACATTTCCTCGACGGGTCCAGAAATGTCTAGAATATTGGAAAGATGGGCCACGGGCCGATTCCGAGGTGCAACAATTTTGGAAGACTTTCGACGGCTTTACCAAATGGGTGCGCATCTCCAGCTCTGACGAACAATTTGGAAGACCACGGTTGTGATGGTTGTTTGTTCATCTCGAACCATTTGGATTTCTCTTGGTATTTAAGGCGACCCCGGTCCCCCAAATGCCAAAAAAATGTTGCCGTAGACATACGTATCCGTATTAATATTCGTTGTTTCAGACCTCTATCTATATAGATACACGTACATACACATGTAGTATACTTCCATAATCAATTATGACCAACAGGGGTGACCACCAAAGATCTCGACTTTGGACTCTTTGACGTTGCCCGGATCCAAACGTTGTGGCAGGTTTTGCCCAGCTCCAAGGTCTGTCAGGCAGGGACATGTCAAAGCTGAGTTTTCCAGATTGTTTGGAGGATATGTAGCAGCAATGTAGTACTTATGTATGTTTGATGTCAAGGATTGGCAACTTGACTTGGACTTGCAGTGGAATTTGAGTGCAGTTGATCAGTGAGACGAAAGTGATGATGTTTGAGATGAATTTGATGAATGTCCAAGAAAGTCAGCCAAGTGACTCCTCAATTTTCAGGCTATGCAAACTTCTCACACTTGGCCTGTCGTCACAGATTACCCCAGTTGGATGCTGGTTTTGAGGTGAGCTGGAGTGGTCCTCACCAGGCCGCGGCTGAAGTTTTTCTCCACCGCCCAAAGGGCGATGAAAATGGGGTACGGTATATAGCATATACCCCCAAATCCTCTACTTTGCCACCATTTTGCCCATCAAAATTGCCACAAGTTGGTATATGAGCAATTTTTGGGCAAATCCAAATTATATAGATATGGTTGCTGTATCCCATTGTATCCCTATGATATCCTCATTTATGGTTTATTTATGGTTTATTTTTATAACCATAAACCATCATAAACCGATGCCCAATGCCACATCATGCACATGTGGGGTCCAGGGACAAGCTGCACATGTCGAACGCTATCGGAGCAGCCCCATCATGCACAGCAGCGTGCCAGATGAGTGCAAGTCCGGGGACCCAATGCTATGGCAGCTGTTAAAAGCTCAAAACATGACTCAGGGAGACTCAGGGGTCCAATGTCTCATGAAACAGGAGGATATTTCAAAGATAAACTTTTTCGTTTAACGATGGTGATATACTCAATGGTTGTGGTATCCAAACACACATTTCACCATCCCAATCATTTGTTTTTTCTCGCTGATTGAACGTAGCCTTAATGACTTGGTGGTTTTTTCTTGGATGAATTTCTACTTCTCCACAGGTGCTAGGTCCATGAGCTTTTTCTTTTTTCCCTATAGATGTTTTCTGGCTTGTTGGTGCTTGCTGGGAAGCCCAAAGAAAGAAGGATGACTCATTTGTTTTGAAATTGGTTTTCGCACAGCAGGGTGGAAAGATCCAAGCATAGCTGTGGAAGATGATTCCCCATCAATGCCATTGTGGGGAATCGTGTCATTTATGGTCTGGTGATTTTTGATAAGACATTTTTCAGGACATTTTTGTCGCTTTAGTAATCCTTAAGGGTTTGCCATACACACATGCCCTGTGACACGAGGCCCATTGTCCGGGCCTCAGCTCGCCACTCCTGGGTTACCACTTTCTCTTCTAGAATGACATGGTTTTTATTGGATAGCCCTGGTGAACATCATTTTTCGCCATTCGAAAGATGGTTTTGATCCCCTTTCCAGGTATTGCTGGACGGTGAACGCGTGGCCTTTCCAGAAGCCCTGAAGAAGATTCGCGCTGACGCCTCAGGATTGATGCCCTCCACATGGCAAAATTCAGCATGCCAATTTTCCATGAGAAAATCATCCATTCGGAAAGGGAGGTTTATCAGCTTCCATGGTTATCTTTGGTTCTCCTATGTTATCCTCTAGTAATGAAGTCCCTTTGCAATGGAATTCGCCCATCTCTAGGAGTCTAGTAAAGCATTTCTATGAGGATTTCATAGGTTGCTGACTTGCACCACTTGTTGAGGCCCCACGACAGAGGAAGTGAGGTCAGAAAATGCTTGGAGATTCCAAGATCCAGCCACTGCTGCGGTGGCACGGTGCCGGGCCTGGTGAATCGATGGGCTTGGGAATAGGTCAAAATCGATGGTTGAAGAACGGTAAAGAATGGGAAATGTGGGTTTAAATGTGGTTAAATCATGTTGAATATATTTGAATATTGCATCTAGTTGAATTGGTTGAATACGCCAGAATCTCTGGTTCCCAGCATCACAGATGATCTGGAAATCTGCATGCTTCAAGCGGGCCTACCAGCTCCCCACTCAGTTTTCTGTCATTCTCTCAGGCGGTGACAGGGCCGCAGGTGTCAGCGAACAGCAGCCAATACAAACATCGGCTGTTTTGATCCAATTTGTATAGTCTGCAAGCTTTGCTCCACAAAATTCACGATGGGTTTGGAGGATCGTGACGAGCTCAGAATTCAGGAGAGGGACGCACCAAATCCAGCTGGTGTTGGTGGGAACTCTCCAAAGTCTTGAGCCAAAGAACATCCATCGCTGGGATCACTAACGACTCGGTGATGCTGCAAGGACTGTGGTGTCAAGATGGTCGACTTTTGTGGGCCCCACTAGTGGGGCCTGTCATACCATCTTGGAGTTTCGCTAGTCCGCGGGATCTTTTCCAGCATAGCTGGGCACGGGGATAAAGCAGCCGCTGCAGTTGATCAAACATCCTCATGCATCATGAATGGCATATACTGGTAGAACCGGAATCGAATACTTGGGCATATGAATGGTAAATAATTCACCAGCTCCTTACCGACTGTTTCCTAAATACGAGGCTTTTGGGGCCGGACGCGCCCCCTGAGTTGTGGGCTCAACATGCGGAATCGTCCAGTAGAAAATCGTTGCAAAGGCTCATGGATGCTAATGGGTACTTTTTCCATTGCGTTTGCTGAAATTCAGTTGAAACTCTTACGAAACTCTTACATTCTTGGCCTATTGGGTCGAAATGGGTTGAAATGGTTCGAAATGGACCTGACGCACTTATGGCTGCTGCATAGGGATCCCAGTACCCAGCTGTACGTTGTAGACCCATGCCTTCAGTGGCGGAGTCTGTAGGACGAAAACTCGGCGTCTGTCCAAGTGGAAGTCTGTCTGCGAAGCGTCTGAAGGCATTTGACTTGGACTGTGTGTGTGTCTAGCACCGTTTTGGGGTTGGGAAACTGAGCTGCTCCACTGTGATACCAATGCTCCAGTGGCCGGGAGGCCAGCATAGGGCCATAGGGCAACCGATTTGGCAATTTGGAGGATGGAGTGACTTTGAGAGTCCACGTGTCCTTGATTAGACACATACATAATATCATGCAACATCAACATTATATGATTGTTTATGTATAACGTAATGAGCATGACTATGAATAATATAATATATATATATATTCACACATACATACATATCTATTCCACGTTTTGGAACCTTCTGCGGCGCTTTCCCTCCCATTGTGTCACTCTGCAAGTTTCATCTCAACCCTGCAAGTTACCACCCAACATAGTCTGTTGTGTCACTGGCTGCGAAGGCCCAGGGCTGGTTCAGTGGAGTGTATGCTTGGTACAAACAGCTCGCTCAGGTCCTGAGAAGCCGTTTGCAGTTTTAGCTCTGGCCGTTGGTCCTCAACGTTTCAGTAAAACTGAGAAGGAGTTTGGATAGGATATGGTTGATATGGTTGGATGGGTCAAAGCTGGCCGTGGGCATTTGGTTGTGAGCTGGAATCCGTAGAGTGTTAGGTAGAAGAATTACTGGTAAGGAACTTCTTGATGCCACAGTGACATTTCTAGTCATACAGTGATCATAGATAGCCATTGTGACTATGGTGTTCCATGTTCTTCCGTACAGCGTGGAGACCATCCGTTGCCTGGAGCCTGCTGCCAAGATCTAGGATTCTCAGGCAATACCTCCAAGTGCAGACGGGTGCAATTGGCCCAAGATGCGCTTCAATCTTGACCTCTTGTGTGGAGCTCTGGATATGCTCTCCTTCACACACTTCCTTGTTCGAAGCGGTGCTGGGCCATCCCTTGTTCCTTGTTTTTTCAAAGTGTTCTTACTGGCGGGGTTTGCGACCTTCAGAGCTCTGCAGGGTTTTTCCTCGCTGGGGAACTTTCGTGATCAAAAACTAGATCGCTCTGATCGTCTTCCAAATTTGGCAGATGGTGACAGTCTGGGACGAGTTGTTGGAGTGAGCTACACGGACAAATTTGAACAAACTAAAACAACCAATTGTTGTTGTTGGTGTTGTTGTTGGTGTTGTTGGTGTTGTTGGTGTTGTTGTTGTTGTTGTTGTTGTTCTTTTTGATCTTTTTGATCTTTTTGTTGAGCAAAGTTGGCTGCGTCAGATACACCGTCCAGTCGGAGTGGAGCTCAGTTTGGGTTTTGACGGCCAGTCTTTCATAAGTCTGAGTGAATCGTGTTGGGTTGGAAATGAATTCTATTCACCAGAACTGGTTGTTATACACTTGTGTTGCTTTTTGGAACCATCCCGTGAAACTCCTTGAAGTTTGTAAATGAATGTAAATGACTAAGTTACATCTTTTCTCTCGTGTGAGGGACAAATCCTCCCTAACATTGTTAAGTGATGATTGGTTCAGAGTCAGGGAGTTTGGTCCAATTTGAGCTTTGGTCATTTTGGTCCTTTGGTCATATTTAGTTCATTTTCTCCATCGTCCCCGGCCTCACCGAGCTTTGTGATCACTTGAATTTTCACAGTTTTTATGGGGCTACTGCCTGGAGGGAGTCGGAGGAAGGGGCTAAACACCAGCAGCCTGCGGCTGCCGGCACTGTCCAACTTTTGTCTCCTATCCCTCCAAACCAATTCGACGTGCTTGAACTACGGTTTCTTGTTCCTCGCTGGGGTGCAAGCACAGAGGCTGCATCCCAGCCAGGGTGGCTCAGTGGCTCCGACCACTGGACCACCTGTGCTGACATTACGGAACTTGGAGTAAAAGGATCCAACCAAAAGCAGAGCCCCTGCCGCTGCAAGCGATCTGCAAGCGTTTGGTGCCAGCCTTGTGGAAGTCAGAAGTCACATTGAAGTGCCATTGAAGGACCCTGGTCAAGTTGGGCTGGACATGTTAGCGGAGATCTTCAAGATCTTCATGATCTTCATCTCAGAATCCCCATTTGGATGATCACAGGACCGTTGCCTGGTTGCTCAAGGAACATCTCCGTCCAAATCGAAGTGGTACAAGCATCCCAAAACTGACACAGGGCCAATTGCCTCTCCAAAGGTCCGACCTGTTTGCCCAGTTTGAAGATGAACTGACCTTGGCATTTTTGTGGGTTGGGGCATGCAGTCAACTAGTCAACTTGTATCCCTTGCAGTGATGGATGAGTTGGGTGGTTTATTCCGTGTAGATTTGAAGCTCTACCCATGGGCCCGCGCTGTGTGCACGGGTGCACTGGGATGGACAGGGCTTGGAGGACTGCGTGACAGGGCTGTTTGAGGTATATAGCATTTTTCATTCACTCACCGTTTTGGCATCCATTCATATCCATTCTTGTGTTCTTTCTTTTTCAGCCACCTTCATGCAAAACTGCAACACATCTCTGATTTCTATTGATTTCTGGTTTTCTGTTGTTGTGGTGGTTGATTGCATGCGCAGGATATGGCCCTTCTGGCTGTTGGGTGTGTGTATTGGAAGCATCTTGAAGTCTTCCCTTCTGCTGCTCGATTGCAACCTCAGTCGCTGACTTTGTTCGTGGTGATGGCGGAAGCCACCCACCAATGTCACCAATGGCAACGGCTCCAAGGTTTTCAAGGCTGAAGCATGAAGAATACACCACCTGATATCAACTGATTCTGCTTTCTTTTGCACAAGCTGCTGTGGATTTGGCAGTTTCACTTCAGATCAAAACCTGAGGTTTGTGGGACACTCAGCTGGCTCCTTAGTTGTCCCATGAGATGCTTGCTGCAAAAAAGCTATGCCATGGTGATTCCCAGGTGAGACCAGTGCTCCGGCATGGGCTGCCTCGATGGGCGGCGGAGGCCAGGGAAACTTGGCGGACTTGGGTTGAGGACTTCGTCCTTTTCCTTGAGGAGTTTCATTTTTCTTTTGGAAGTTTTCGGCAAATAAAAGGATGGGACCTCTTAAAGGGTCGACTTTTTGTACATCCCTACATTTGGAAGTGTCGTAGCCATGTTCCAGGTATCACCCCCTGAGGACATGGCGCAGGCCAAAAAGGCCTGGCATGATGGCATGATGCAAGAATATGCCCAGGGGTTGATTCATGTGGGGAATCCTCCTCAGATGCGGCAAAAAATTTTGAAGAACTACCCCTTTTGGTCCCTAGTCCTGGCAACTATGATCTGAAATCGCAGCTTTTTTGAACAAATAGCTGGCACCTTCGCCATGGGCTTGACTTCGTGGGACAGGAGATTGCCGAGCTGGAAGAATTGGTGAAAGCCAATGATGCTGATGCACAATTCAGGCGGCTGATTTGCCCACTTTGTCAGCAGAATATTTACACAGCTACTTGATGTTACTTGGATCCAGCCAATCTCACAATTTTCGCTGGCAGAAAAGAACGCTGCAAAGTAACACCCACTTTTCAACATGGGCTTTGTTTGAGCTTAGTGGGATTGCACCTTACAATTACACTACAATCCCACTGATGACATCCCTATGACATCCCTATATATCCCTATGACATCCCTATGACATCCCTATGACCAGTGCTTGGCGTTGCGGTACCTTCAACAGCTGGCCTTGCAAATTGCCAGGCTCGGCCAGGTGTATCGCAAAGGACGTCCGCCTGGCTCCGTTGCCTCCGTTGCTTCCGTTGGTGCCTCTGTGTGACTCTCCGGCGCCAGGCTTCGTTGAACAGGATTTTACCAGGGCGTTCGGGGGCCCAGCAGAATCCCACGCAGTCGGATGGCCGGTTGATGCCGGTTGCCTCTGGCAAAAATATTGCGAAACCAACCATTTTCAATCAACGAGACAAAATACCTCAAAATACCTCTATGAGTTTTCTTGGGTAAATGATTGTTTGTATCGATTAGCTGCCCTGAAAACGCGAGGTTTGAGCTGATCTTTGATGCTGCGCAGCAAGAGCATGTGAGAGCAGAACATTTGCTCGGGATGCTTGGCTGGAAAATTTGGATGGGGACTTTAAATGGCAAGGGAGGATCAACAAATTCAGTCACAGCAATACACTTTCAATAGTCAAGAAGATCGGTAAAGCCTTTAAGTACAAAGCAAAAACTGGTGGTTGAAAGTGCAAGCTGGCTCGGTGTTTTTCGGTTTTGTCTGATAGCCGGGATTTTTCACGTTTGCTCGTGCGCTGGAATGGAGTGATAACATGGTCCAAGGATGATGCTGATCCGCGGTGAGGGCTGCGAAAAAGATGAAGACACTGGGTGCAACTTCGTTCTGATGGCTGCAGAGGATGGGGTACACAACTGCAACTCTCAATTTTCCTTCATGTGCCATTCCACCTGGATGCACCTGCAATTGCCAGGATGGCTATCCACCAGCCCAGTTTGCCATGGGAAAGCTCTACATGACTGGGCTCCATCCTGCTGGAGAGGAGTTGATCGGCCCAGTCTCGGCATTCCGAAAAGGGGATACCTTGGCTTTGGCATTGACTTTTCCGAATTGCAGTAGGGGGTACACAGGCTTCCGCCATTTTTAACGTTCAAACGCCACATCTTGGAAGTCTTGACCCATGCCAACATGTCTCCCGCGGGCTCCCACGATTGACGTGTCCTATCGCGTCAGTTTGAATGTCAGGACAAGCTTTCCGGCGCCTATTGGCTGAAGCGGGTGGGGGGCTCACTGCATGGCGGGGCTTGGAATGCATAGATCATTTTCCTGGTTGATGTGGGCCTTGCGCACCAGGCATTGTCGCAAGCCTCTCCCCAGTTGGAGGATGTCACGCCATGTCACCCAGGCTGCGGCGGATCACGTCCCTGCCCAGCTGATGTTGGGTGAGCTGTTGCTGAAGGGCGAAGGGGTGAAACGTGCCTTGTCTGCAGATGCCGTGGCCAATTGAGGCGGAAAGAGCAGTGCAGCTCAGTGTCAGTGCTGGCTGAGGCAATGAAACCTTGGCGGCTCAGTACTTCATGCTGGCAGCCAGAAAAGGCTCTGTAGAGGCTCAAAGGGGTTCATTTAGGCTCAGGCATCAGCTAACGTTCTTGGAGAAGAGGGCAGTGGTAGATGACTTGAACAAGCTGCACAGATACTTGAAGTGCAACTAACTATATAGTTAGTTGGGTGAGACATTTTTCCCGAATGCGTAGCGAAGGGTTCTTGTTTTGTACTTTGGCGGTCTGGGTCGTGTTCGCTTGACGCTGCTTTTGTGTTCGCAACCGTCGGCACGACTGCGGTGAGGGCCCTATGGCCGTGCCTCTGACGAGTGCTGCAAAAGTGGTCACTTTTGGAGGTTCAAACGTCGCATAATCTCGTTTAGTGTGACAGGCGTGGCACTTCATGACATTTCAACATGTCTAGTAACGTGTCAATAGTCGTTCTGTGTGACAGGAGCAATAATTTTACATCGTTTTTAGAAGATGACATGCATTTTGAGTGGCAGGTGCAGCGCATTGGAGGTGTCCATGTTCATTTTGCTTGGCAGGGGCAGCACTTTAGACGTGTCGTGCTGCGTGTTTTCGCGGGTCGCAGTGTCAGGGCTGCGTCAAGTGGTGACAATGTGCAAATTCTGTGGCAGGCGTGGGGCTTTGTGACATGTGATGGAAATTGACGGAAGCCTTGCACGAAACATCGACTTTGAGGTGGCAGACTTTGGGGTTCATGAGGAAAGTTGTAGCTACAGATCTGACTTTGAAATTTTGATAAATTTTGAGAAAGTCTCGTGCGAAATGCTTGTTTGAGCCTCCGACATGTCTCGTTTCGTTTCTCTGGTTTTGTTGTGGTGTCGCCGTGCCTGTGGGGCAAGCTGCGGTTTCAGAAGAGGTTGCAGGGTCGTTTTGCGTGCCAGGCGTGACAGTTCGTGACATTCCAACATATTTCATTAAGTGTCAAAAGTCGTTCTGCATCGTTTTCAGAGGATGACATGTATGTTGCGTTGCAGGCGCAGCACTTTAGACGTGTCGTGCTGCGTGCTTTTGCGGGTCGCATTGTCAGCGCTGCGTCAAGTGGTGACAGCGTGCAAACTCTGTGGCAGACGTGGGCGATTGTGAGAGGGTTAGTTTGCGCGGCAGGCGCAGCATTTGGTGAAGTTCCGTTGCGCGTGGAATGCCACTTTGTGTGACAGGTGCAGTATTTGCTGACGTGGCAACCCCCGCTGTAGAATCTATTTTCCACACTTTCCACAGTTTTCACTGCCCACTTGACACTCCACCTCCCCAACCCACATCTCACATCATCTTACACTTTACACTCCACCCTTTACACTCCACGCTTTACACTCCACACTTTACACCCCACATTCAACACTCCCCGCTCCACTCTCTACACTCCACACTCCACACCTTACACTTTACACTCCACACTTTACACTCCGCAGTCTGCACTCCGCACTCTGCACTCCACACTTTACACTCCGCACTCCACATTTTACACTCTACACTCACCACTTAACACCCCACACACATTACATTCCACACTCCACACTCTTCGCCTTAGACTCCGCCCTCTGCACTCCACTCTACACTTACACTACGCTCTACACTGCTCTACACCGTTAACACACCACACTTCACACCCTCTACTCTCCATACTCTACATTCCATACTCTACACTTCGCCCTCCACACTTTACACTCAACAGTTCACACTCCCGACCCTGCTCCACACTTTAGACTTCCCAATCCCCACGCGACATTCAACACTCCAACGCTCCAACACTCTTACGCTCCACCCCTTACACTCTGCGCTTTCCAGTCCAGATTCACACTCTCCACTCAACACTCCACTCTTCATACTCTACAGTTCCAAGTCCCCACTCTGCAACCCCCCTTTCTCCACACTCCACAGTCTACGATTGTACGGTACTGGTCACAGGGGAAGAAGGTACAAGATTGTCTAAACAATTTGTTTCGCATAAGTGTTTTACGTGATTGCATTCGGGTTCGTTGGTTGGTCTTGTTTTCGTAACTGGAGAAGCAGAAAGCTTGACCATGAATCCCATGCTGCCAGGCTCAAGAGATTGTGGGCCAATTGTTTCGCACCGGTACCGGGGTGCCGCAAGACCAGGAGTGGGCTTTGCGGGCGTTTTACGTGGTGGACCATCCCCAGATTGACATCAGAAGGGAGCCGTTCTTGGCTGTTGGCTTGGGTGCACACAGAGTGGAAGGGATACTTCATGTCGGTAGTCGGTAGTACCCCGAGCCGCGGACACAACGCAATGTTTGATTGTTATTTCATCGGTGGTACCGTCACATTTTGAATGATTTATCAATACGGATGATGAACGCTTCCCATTGACGAACTTGACCGACTAGTACGTGTTGGGTTTTTGTTTGTAGATTATACCCTATGTTTGGAAGTGTTTGTAGGAAACACTATCGCAAAAGTCGACCGCCGACTCATCAAGCGGGGGATGACCCCGCCTCGGGAGGCTCTGGCGCGTGGCTGGTTGCAGAAGGCTGCAGACCAAGGCAACGAGGAGGTGCAGACCGCGGCTTGATGGTAGCGCAAAATTCCATGAAGTTTGGTTCTCAACAAGTGGCAGAGATGGGCAGCCTGCAGTGAAAAGAACTTCTTTGCCGGTCCCATGAAGAAATGAGAGTCAGTTACAGCCTTCCGGAAGGAAAGCATGCCACGAAACATGTAACTTGTGTCCTAGCCTTTGGGTTTCCGTTCTCAGTGCAGTAATGACTAATGACCTTCAAAGGCATCAGACACTGGTAAGTGATGGAATTCATCACTGGCAAAGTCACAGGTACTTGTAGAAGTCCTGATGATTTTTCCTGAGCGCTGCCCGTGAACATGGTTTCATGCGGGATCACGGAGATACATCCGACCCCCATCACCAGCACCGCACGTACCTCGAGGTACATCTTGTACCACCAACTGAACTCATTGAACTCAGTGGCCGTCTCTATGACCAATTCCGAGCCTTGCGCATGGAATTTCACCAGCTCCAACAGGAAGACCCGCCACGCCGACTAAGTCCTCAGTTTTTCCGCGGAGTCCACTTCCATAGCAAATCGTTTTGGGCCTTAGACGCCAGTTTTTGAACGCCTGGGGCGTTTTTGATTTTGAGTTGAATTTGAATTTAATTGGAACTGAACGCGAAGCTTTGAATTTATTTTATATAACTGAGCTGGAGTTTGGTTTCTGACTTGAACGTTAAAATTGTTTTAACTCATCGGAATTGAATTCAATCGAGAACTGGCTCTCATCACCTGCGCTGGAAATTGAAGTGGAATCCATAGTATTTTGAAGTTGAATTAGATTTTGTTTCTCTTCTGGATTTTGGGAACGGTCCCAAAAATTGGGGACTTCTTCTTGGAGGCCTAACAATGATGTTTTTTTGGCGCCAACGTTTTAAGCTACCCCCTTGGCGAGTGTGTTGGGAAGCACTCTTGCAACACGATGCAGCAAAGAAAATGCGATTTCAAGACGTGGACATTATTAAGGGCAAATTCAGAAAAATCAGGAAGACACAAATTTAGGCAAAAAATGCAAAATGAACAAACAATACACCTGGAACGGGTTGACGTACTTTATTGTGGGCTGATTGACTGATCTGTCCGGGGATTGGAATGACTTTGTCATAACTTGATGTGGATAGTAATTCCGATCACATGACCCAAGGTCCATCTCATGCACTTCATGCGTCACTTGATGCATGCAAATTTGATGTTGGAAATTTTCACCGTGGCAATGTGTCTAAGATTGGTTGTCCAAAAATGGAGGCCACCAAAAATCACCGAGATTTTGTTTTAGACATTGCTAGAAACCTGTGGGTGGCCTATTGTCCAGCTTTACATGCACACGTGCGCATTTAATTTTTTCCATGGATGCCCCAACAGTGTCATCAATCGTTGCGTTGAAAGCCTGTCTTTCTTCGCAGGCATGCCTTACGCTCGCTTCCATGTATCGCAACGGGGAGGCTCGAGGATGTTGGGTTCGGCCACCGCCATATAGATGTGGGGCAATTTTGACATGATTAAACGATTTGGTCATGGCCATACCCGCCAAAACATCCCCGAACATACTATCCAAACATGCACTTAAAACAAAACCCTCAATGCTTCGATTTTGAAAATCCCATCGCCGCGCAGGGATCTCCAAGGGACCCAGTGGCTGCATTGAAGTGTTTTCAACAGGCGTTTGCTGACTTTGGGCCGCTGATTTGGGAATTTGACAACCAACTTTGGGGAATTGTGATTGAATCAATGACTATTGGGGATTGTGCAGTGCCCAACATGTGCAATAAACCAACAAAATGAAACCATACAGTCAGGGCATTAAGTCGCATCAATTTTGTTGTTTTCAGTGAACATAACTACCTGGTCCATTCCACACATTCAGGTCAGCTGTACACAAGCATGAACAGACCGCGCAATCCGTCGACCGCAGGGGCCCCTTGAGTTTGCTCAAAACCAAGTTTGGTAGCGGAGCCCTGAACAGGGCTCCCTGCCGTAGGCTTCGCTCACCGTTCGGGCGACGCCATACTGGTCCGGCTACTGCCTGGCTGGACCAGGCGCTGCGCTGTGGCGTGGCAGGTTGCTGCTGTGCGATCTTGGGGCAATCAGTGCTTGTGCTGCGCTGCCGCTCCGCTGCTGCTGCTGATTGGTGGGCCGAGCTGCGCTTGGTGGCCGTGGTGCACTTGCCCTACCTCCGGGACAAGACCTACGCTGGTGGTGGTGGCAATCAGTGCACGTGTTCGGCTGCTTTGCTACTTCCTGGACATCGTGAAGGGCCTCGGGCTCTAGCGCTACTTGATTGAGGAGATCGAGATTCTTGCCGGGTTCCAGGGTATCCTCTGCGATGGCTGTGCCTTCAGCTCCTAGTGGAGGAACCATCCCACTGACCGAATATCGCAGGGATGTGCCGCCGGGTTGGCAGCCCGGCGACAGCAGCTACAGCCTCCGTGCATACCTGGAGAAGCTGAGGATGTGGTATCGCATTAGCTCTCTTGAGGACGAGCTGGTGGGCCCGGTCATTGCTGGCCGTCTGTACGGCAGAGCACACAGAGTGGCAGTCAGCCTACGTGTGCCGAGGCCGGATGGAACCTACGACATAGGCGATGCCGCCTTGGTTCGACTACCCGTTGATGAAGTTCGGGACCCAGCCACGAACGAGCTGCTGCAGGAGCACATTCCTAGCGGAGTGCAATATCTGGTGAACGCACTTCGAGCTGCTTTCGGTCAGATGGATCAAGACCTGGCAACCTCGTCATTAGAGGCCTTCTTCGGCCTGACGCGGCATGGCAACAAGCTCAGCCTCAGCGAGTACTCCGTGGAGTTTGACAGCCGCTATGACGAGGCATCGGACAGAGCCGGTTTGCAGTTGAACGATGTCGGCAAGTTTTTCCTTTGGTTTCGAGGATCTGGACTTCCCTCGAAGACCATAGATGACATCAAGCTGCAAGTCAATGGGGACTCCACGAGGTTCAATGATGCTCGTGCCCTGGCTCTCAGGATCACTCCAAACAAGGAGAATCACCAAGACATCTTCTACGGCCAAGATGAGGACAGCTGGTGGCAGGATCCTGATGAGCACTACTACCAGTACTATGAGGACGACGAGAACTACTACGAGGACGACAGCTATGACTGGTGGTATGGATATGAGGAGGAAGCAGACGGTGAATGGACCTACGAGTATGAGGAGAACTATGACACCGATTGGAATGGCGATGGAGACGGATCGACATGGCCAGAACCTCCAACGACAGAAGCTGATGCAGGAGCAACTTCCAGCAATGCGGAGTTCAAGGAGGAGTACTACAAGGGCAAAGGCAAAGGTGGTCATGACGGGTGCTTCAACTGTGGAAGCAAGTGGCACATGGCTCGCGATTGTCCAATGGCCAAAGGTGGACAGAAAGGAGGTGGAAAACAAGGCCGTGGAACCTGGAGAGCAGTTTGGCGACCCAGGTCAAAAGGAAAAGGAAAAGGCAAGTTCCGAAAAGGATTTGGAAAAGGAAAAGGCAAGAAAGGCAAGGGCAAGAACCATTGGTTTTCTGGATCAGCCAACAAGGAGTCTGCGGGGAACATGAATTTGGACTTCCGTGAAGGTGTGCCAGATCATACTACATCCATGACTATGCCGTCACAACGGATGCTGTTCAGGAACAACACGAGCAAGACTGGTGGAAGGATTCCCGAGAAGCACATCATTCACACGTCTTCCGAGGAGGACGACTTCATGTCCATGCGCAGACCCTTGGCTTCCACGACAAGTTCCACAACAGCTGCAACTGAGGTCAATCAAGAGGAGGAAACATCCAAGCCATCGAAGCAGCACTCTTTCAACTTTCCGACGTTCCACAACAGCATTGTGGACGGCCAGTACTTTGCAGTCAGAGGTGAGAAGAGGTATGGACTTCTGATTGACCCAGGAGCTGCTTCAGGATTGGTTGGATCGGACACGCTTTTGCAGCTGATGGACAACTGCGTGAAGCCTGCCGTGAAGCAAGATGAGATGATCATCGACCACGGCAAGACTGTGCCGGTGTCTGGAATCAGTGGAGTCTCCGAGAACACCCTTGGGCAGGTGACGCTTCCATTGGTCCAATTGGTTAGTGGAGGACAATCCATTACCTACACAGCAGATGTCCTGGGAGGAGATGGTTCATTTTGCCCTGCGTTGGTAGGCAATCCAGCACTTCGGGAGATGAACGCGGTGATGTTCTGCAACTGGTTCAACAATGGAGATGGCCTGATACTGGTCGGATCACAACAGGACGATGCCATGCACCATCGTATGTTCAGGCTGCTTCTGACCGACAGCGGACACTACATGTTGCCCACTGATCACGACCACACAGCCAAGGTTGCAGGACAAACCAAAAGAGAAGCAGTTCTTTTCTGTGCTCGAGCCGCGTCGCGAAGTGCAGAGATTTGGCCTGATGTCAATCCTCAGGTTCACCATTGCTTCCTGTCGAACGTGGGCAAGCAGGCAGCAGGTGACCGGAGTGAACAACATTTACATCAACAACATGACAATGATCCTTCTCCACATCAACAACACGACAATGATCCTTCTCCACATCAACAACTTGAAAATGACAACTTACAACATCAACAACATGACAATGATCCTTCTCTACGTCAACACCCAGAACACAATGAAGACAAGAACAGGAACTTCTTGAAGCCAAAGAAGAAGGTTCGTTTTGTTGAGAACGTTGGTCCTGGAGGAGAAGTTCAACCAGTAGATCAAGTTCAACCAGTAGATCCTTCCGGACAACACCAACAACTACCAGGCGGTGTCGAGGGCAACATCAAGGAGCCAACTTTTGTTCCTGCCGTTTCGGCAGACCATGCGGAAGCAGTTTCACATCATGCCATTTTGGCCACAGAGGAGATGAAGGTTTCCTCGCACGACACCAACAAGCACGACGTTTTGGAATTCAAGTATGAGACCCCTGCGGAAGATTTTGTTCCACATGATGGTGGTGAGGCCATTTTGGCCAACTGGTCCTCGACTCCTTACATCGAGGACACTTTCCCACCAACAGCTGACAAGGCGAAATTGAACCGCCGATACAAAGCCATTCCAGAGGAGTACTACACCAAGACTGGTCTTCATCCTGTGACGCCTCAGAACTTCAATATATGGTTTGCCAAAGCCAAAGGACGTGGACTCCGTTGGCATGCTTGGGAGATTTGCTCTGGAAGTGGCAGACTTTCACTGGTGCTGTTGTTGGCTGGATTGGTCATTGGATTTCCAGTTGACTATCGCTATGGCTGGGACATTGGAGATCGAGCACATCAACAAATGCTTCTTAAAGCACCACGAGAATTTCAACCTGGCTACATCCACTGCTCGCTTGATTGTGCTCCCTGGTCTCAGGCTGGAAATACCAAAGATCCAAAAGAACGACAGCAAGAACGCATTCAGGCAAGACCATCATTGGAGTTCACCATGGACGTCTTCAACAACCAGGCTCGTCATCACCGAGGCTATGGACTTGAACAGCCTTGGGGCAGTGCCATGTGGAATCCTGGGACGATCAATCCTTTGGACTTGGATCAGATCCCCGGGAACAAGAAGAAATAGAGAGTGGACCAATGCATGCATGGCGCTGTGGACGAGCTCAACAACCCAACACAGAAAGCCACTGGACTTGGAGGCAATGTGAAATGGAACCGCACTGCCATTCGATGTAGTGGTCATGGAGGACAAGGACATGGGCATCTACAAGGAGCTGCACCTGGTGGAATCAATCGCACTGCTGCTGCCGCAGTATATCCTCGAGCGATGTGCCAGAAGATGAGATGCGACATTGTGCAGTTTCTACATCAACGAGGTTTGATGAAGATTCCTACATGGCCCAAGGACCTGACCTATCACACCCTCTCCAACTACTACGAGTGCATCAGGTGTCAACTTGGACGAGCATGCCCAAAAGACATTCCTCACACGATGATCCCAAAACAATGTCGACATGGCAAGTGGGCACCGGGAACTGCAGACCCCAAATCCAGAGCAATGCCAAGTGACCCTGTGAAGGAATGGGAAAAGCGAGCCAATGAGGAAATCCTTCCTGCCATCACTCTTGAAGACCGCATGGTGCCACCACTCACAACTCATCAACTGCATCATCTCAAGAGATTGCTTCTGGAAGTTGTGAATTCTACTCTGGGAGTCTTCAATGAAGCGGTTGGCATGCTGGACTACAAACTCTGGCTCGAGAACCCCGTGCAGATGCTCTTGTTCAAGCACATCTTCAAGGAACACTTCATGGTGAGAGGAGTACTTCTGGAATTACGACCGTTTTGCCGATCCAATGCTGAGCCGCAACTGACCTTCCAGACAGCGTACCTGAGATTGGCCATTGAGGGACAAGTCAAAGAATGGACAGTTGGTCCACTGCTTGACATGCGGGAGATGAGTCACAACCAGATCCACGAGGCCATCGAGGAGGACAACTGGATGGTGACGCTTTATGGCCATGAACCAGAAACCACACCATCACCTTCCACTCCATCATCGAGGCCGAGAAGCATCCCCGCACAACCTGCTCTACCTCCTCGACAAGATGATCAACTTGGAGAAGCTCAGATTATGGATCGACCAGCGGCTGATGGAGATGGCGAAGTTGTGGAGGCGCCATATGAAGCTGCAGAAGAGTTTGAGGTGGCGCCGAGGGCAGAGATTCAGCCGATCAAGCCCAACTACAACTTGAAGCTGGTTCTTCGCAGACTTCCCAAGCTGTACGAGGAGGAGAACTATGCCAGATGCAAGCAGTTGCTGCTGGGACTTCATGAAAGGTTGTGGCACTCACCCATCAGCGACTTCACCAACCTACTCAGAAGAGCTGGACTACCTGGTGAGATCATTCGCCTTGCGGAAGAAGCAGTGAAGTCCTGTGCTGTCTGCAGAAAATATGTGAGGCTGCCAAACAGACCACAGATGCGTGTTGGTGGTGCCAATGTGTTCAACGATGCAATCCAGATGGACTTATTCAACTGGGAGAACACTTGGTACATGCTGGTGTTGGACGAAGCCACTCGCTTCAAATCATGCTGCACCATCGAGGGCCAACATGCAGATCAACTGCTCACAGCTTTGCTCCACTGCTGGATCTACACCTTTGGGCCTCCAGGTAAGGTCATCATGGACCAGCAGGTGAGCCTCATGGGTCATGAAGCTGGAAGTGAATTCGAACGCCTCAACATTCAACGGACTCCGAAGGGAACAACAGCAGGTCATGGAGCCGAACAACACACTGGAACTGGATTGGTTGAGAGGCACGTCCAGCTCATGAAAATGACCATGTACAAGCTGAGAGCAGAACTTCAAAGGCAAGGAATGAATCCTCAGCCAGAGGAACTTGGACGTGAAAGTGCCATGGCCCAAAACATCACACTCAGCTACAAGGGCATCACTCCAGCAATGGCAGTCTTTGGAACATTACCTCGAGGTTTCTACGACACTGAGTCCGAGGGCATTTTGAGCTATGAGGGCGCTGGCCAGACTGACATTTCCGTCTTTGAGAGAGCCTTGCGCATTCGTCAAACTGCTCTGGCGCAGGCCCAACAAGCAGTGATCGAGGACAGAGTCGCCAGGGCCAGTCGCACTCGACCTCATCAACTGGACCTCAGTGCCCTGACTGCCGGAACATCGGAGGTGGAGTTCTTCAGAGAGGTGAAGGATGATCCTGGCTGGAGAGGACCGGCATTGCTGCTCAGACTGGATGCTGACGAAGGTGTGGCAGTGATTCAATATCAAGGAAAACCTTACCTGGTAGCACTTCGCCACATTAGACCCTTCCGAGGCATCTATCATGTTGCTGTACAACAACCTGAGGTGGACGAGATGCTCTACCGTCTGATGCGCTATGTCGAGTCCCTGACAGACTACAAGATCTACCTCTATGGCTGGGTGCGCAATCAGCGGGACCAATGGACCAAACTTCCCAAGAACAACGAGGAGGCAGATCGCATCCTGCAGAAGGCCACGACTATCTCTACCTCAATGACCAAAAGGCAACTGCATGGATGCATCCTTGGAAAAGCACTTCGTAGTTTCAAACCTCCTTCAACAACCACGGGAATTTTGATCACCTGGATTCATGGAGGACGAAGCTATGCTGTTCAAGAACACAGGTCAGACAGGCACCTCAGACTCAAGAAGATCACCATGCATCCTCGTGAGGAAGTATGCCTGCTCTACCTCTTCTACTACCACTCACAACTGGCAGAAGAAGAAGGACCTGTGCCCCGGAAACCAACATCCACGACGAGCTCTTCAACAACTATGCAACCTCTCATTCCTGGAGCAACTTCAACACCTATGGAGGAGGAGAACGTCTCAAGGAAGCGCGATGGTCCTGAAACACGATCAGTGGTGCTTGCTCCGGAGAAGAAGAAGCAGAAGTGCGAGTTCGTCAGAAAAGACCATGACTTCATCAGAAGCTACTATGCGGCATCAATGGTCAAGCAGTTCATACAGTTTGACATCACGGTCGATTGGAGATACGGTTATGACTGTATGACAGAGACAACCAGGAACCTTCTTCACTACCACAGTGAACAGAAGAAGAAGAACCTTGGCTATCTCTTCCACTTTGCCTACAAGAGCAACCATGATGCATTGGCAGACCTGAGAACTGCAGAGATCTTCAAGGTCGATCAGGAGACCAGCAACCTCGACGACGACAATCTGGACCCGGCTTTGTGGCCGCAGATCGAAGCTGCAGATCGCAGTGAGATTCAACAGTTTGTGGATGAGAAGGCCTTCAAACCCATACACCGTATGCAGGTGACAGAAGACATGGTCCAGATCGATGCCAGATGGCTCAGGAAATGGAAAAGGCTGCCCGACAAGACCCTGAAGATCAAAAGCAGACTCTGTGCCAGAGGTTGTCTCGATCAACAGAAGGCCCTGTTGACAACTCGGAGTACGACTGCAACTCGACTTTCGCAGCGTCTCCTGGTGTCAATGGCTGCCAGAAAGAAGAAGGGCAAGAGGAAGAAGATTGAAAGTTGGGACATCGCCGGAGCGTTCCTCAAGGGATTTGACTTCAAAGCCATTCAGAAGGCGCTTCAGAAGCTTGGGGTGACGGCGCCTACCAGACAGGTCATTGTGTATCCCCCTATGAACGTCTGGCGACATCTTCAAGAACTATCAGCAGTTTTTAGAGTTCCTGAACATTCTCTGCATGATTATGGTTTGCTGTGCCTGAAGCCCATCTACGGCCTCAATGATGCTCCACTCGCATGGCAGTTGTCTTTGCATTCGTTTCTGCTTGAGCTTGGAGCCCATCGCAGCAAGCTGGATGAGAATTGTTTTTACTGGAAGCAGCCGAACAGTGAGAAGATCGACGTTTTCAACAACCTGGATGCCATGGTCACAACGCATGTGGATGATCTTGCCATCATGGCAGAGGAATCATGGTTGGACCTCCACTACAACAAGTTCGTGCAGAAGTTTCAGAAGGTGACACGCCAACAGCTCCCTTTCCAACACTGTGGGTGTGAGTACGCAGAAACCAATCAAGGTTTCTCCATCACCCAGAAGGACTTTGCGGAGAAGCTGACTCATGCCAAAGTACCATCTCGTGCAGAAGAATCCAAACTACTGCCAGAAGAGGTGACAGAGTTTCGATCCGTACTGGGAGCACTACTTTGGGTGACATCTACAAGACTGGATGTGGTGTCGGACGTATCCCTACTCCAATCTCGAGTCACAGTAGCAGAAGTTCGAGATATCAAAGTGGCCAACAGCGTGGTGGACAAGGTGAAGGCTTACTCCGACGTGGGCTTGCACTACAGATTCTTCGAAAGTGACCATCAACGAGTCGTCTGCGTGCACGACGCCTCATCAGCAAGCAAGGGCCGCCACTATGCGCAGGAAGGCATCCTGGTCATGCTGGCGGACGACCACTGGAGAGGACACCAAATCGACCACGAGCACATCTGCGATGACTACACCGTCGCCAAACATGGTGGCGTGATGCACGTGCTGCATTCGCATGGCGCCAAGGCTAAAAGAGTGAGTTACAGCACGAGTCATTCGGAAACGTTGGCTATGGTGAATGGAATAGAATCCACGACACTGGTTTCAACCAGGCTTTCCGAAATCATGCATCATGAACCTGCACCGACATTGGATCAATTGGTAGTTCTGCAAGAAAACGGAAACCCCAATTTGCCAGTCGATTACTATTCAGATTGTGCAGATCTCTGGGAACTCACCACTGGACAGAGGACATTGCCACAGGACAAGAGTCAGAGATTGTACATCTTGGGCATCCGTGAAACTCGAATCAGTGGCCGTATGAGGCTCATGTCCCTGGTGCCAACAGCATCAATGGTAGCCGACTCGCTCACCAAGCCGATGGTTTCGACTCAGCTGTTGCATTTGTTGAGCACTGGAAAGGTGGAGTTCAAGAACGAGCCAGACCATCCAGTGAAATCACGAGTGCTTCCATCGATTCCGTTGGACGAGGAATCGGATTTGCTCATGAACGACGAAGAGGTGATCAAGAAAGCTGAGAAGGCCAAAGAGAAAGTTCTGATGACGACGGCATCGGTGATGTTTGGATTGGTGGCTGGAATCACATCCAAGACTATGTTGCTGGCGACCACAGCCGTGACTCTGGTGACACCAGCTGCAGCCCACTCTCGTGGCAACTACGTGCCGGACACCAAGGAGGAGCACAGCTACTGGCCGGTCTATGTGACCATCTTCATCACTGTGTTTGTGGCCATTTATGCGGAGAAGTTCGTCACGAAGTTTGTGAACGTTATGCAGAATAAGGCCACAGACATCCTGGTGCCGAAGGAGGAACTTTGCCGAGCTCCCTCAACGAAGAGACATCGTGAAGAAGAAGAAGGAGAAGAAGCTCTACCGGTGGAACCAATGGATTTGGAGGATGAAACATTTACTTGGACGAAGGAAACTGCCATCGCCTTCTACCAGAGGACGAAGGCTCAACACCAAGACTACATCGCCATGACCGAGAACGTGATCAGGGAGAAAGATCAAAAGATCAAAGAACTAGAACATGCTGATGCTATCAACCTGGACAAGATCAAGACCACTGGCGAGTACGCCGACATGCTGGCGACACATCGTGACACCCAAGTACAACTCGGCAAGGAGATGAAGCAGAAACTCGAGTCATTGAAATCTGACAAAGAGGCCGCAGACGCAGATCGAGACGAAATACAAGGAGCCTACGATGACATGGCTTCCCTCTACAGCAAGTCGCTATCCGAGAACAAGATCCTGGAGTCACAACACAAGATCATGACAAATGACCGAGACCATTTTTCAAGAGAGGCCACTCAGGCCAAGACGAGGCTGGAGATCGAGATCAAATCGCATCAAAAGACCAAGGATGAGATGCGTGAATACAAGGAGAAGTATGAGCACCTGGTGGAGTTGACTACGAAGCCTCCAGCAACACCTTCCCAGTCGCCATTGACTCCGACTGAGGTACTGGAAGCGCGAGAGACAGTTGAAGGACAGAAGAGAGTGAAGGAATCAATGAAGATGACGATGGCCGAGCTTGAGCAGGTGAACGCGAAGCTGGCGAAGGAGAACCAGCTCTACCATCGCCACAATGCGCACTTGCAGGAAGAGCTGAATAGGGCCAAAGCGCCAGAGGAAATTTGGATTTCCCGGTCAGGAGCGTGCTATCACAGGGCCAATTGCAATCACTGCCCTAGCACCTCTGCCAAATACCGGCAGTGTAAAGACTGCATGCCATAGCATTTCACGCTGACAGTGGACAAAGCAAGACAACAGATGACCGGAGTGAACATAACTACCTGGTCCATTCCACACATTCAGGTCAGCTGTACACAAGCATGAACAGACCGCGCAATCCGTCGACCGCAGGGGCCCCTTGAGTTTGCTCAAAACCAAGTTTTTCAGTCAGTTAGTTGGGGTGGAGCTTCCCAGGGGGGTCGCATCAATTTTCGTTGTACCATGCAAAATTGAGTATAATCATTCTAAATATCATTCATTTGTTGTATTTTTTCTGATTATTCCTTGCGGAACCTGTTGTCATGAATTGTCTGGGTATCAGTCACCTATCTAGCTCCTATTTGAGGGTCATTTCAGGGGTCGTTTTGGGGCCGTTTCGAGGGTCGTTCCAGACCCGTCCCATCTCTGCCTACTAGATCCCATTAACTCCTAGTATACTCCTAGTAGATTCCAGTACATTCCACTGCATCCCGACAAATTCCACTAGATCCCGGGGTCACATTCTGGAGGTCTTGCGTTTCATTCTGTATGCCGGCATCCTGTGCTCTGTAGCTACAAAATCCAATCAGAAGCCTTCCCCGTGAACATCAACAAGGGTGAAAACAGAAGATTTGCAGCACAAGTCTTCAAATTTTCTTGGTCTAGAACCATCAAAATACAGCCTTCCCCCAAGCGATTTGACATAGCTGATGTGACCATGATGTGAAGGGGTCGCATCGACTTCCCCGCATAGCTGCCCCAAAAAAGTTGATGTGACTAAAGGCCTTCACTGTACCAGAAAACAACATGCATGGGAATTTATGAACATTCACGAAAGTTAGCCAGCATCCCCAAAAATCCAGACCTGTTGAGAAGCACAGAATGACAGTCAACATCTTGGCATTTGACACAGGTAGAAGTGGAACCCGTAGTTTTCAAAACATTGATGAACATTTATTTTTTGACAGGCGGCTGAAAACGGTAACCCTGAAGCTGCGAATGAGCACTGGGCCCAAGGAGTGGCATTGCTGCTTTGTGGAGTTTTTGGCTCGGAGAATGACATTTAGTTCGTATGCAATTCAACATAGGCATGCCTAAAAACTTACCATAGACTCTCATTTCAAGCAGCTTTGCCAACGACCAAGGCTCGGCGTCATGTACCTTGCAGGGGAGGGCACATTTCCTGACGAGGCATTGACAGGGTGTCCATGGTGTCCGCCGTAGTTTTTGCTTCGTTTTCTGACAACTTTCAATTCCTATCGGTCTCAGGAACAGCAAATTGCATATATCCAAATATACCCATATATATATATATATGGAGGGCTAATTATTTTAGGTACTTTTTTTTGATCAGGTTTAGTTTTTTTTTTTGGATGCCTGCTTCTCTGCTGTTCCTGCTTTTCCTGCTTCTCTGCTTTTCTGCTTTCCTGCTTCTCTGCTTCTCTGCTTTTCTGCTTTTTAGCTTTTCCTGTTTCTTTGCTTCTCTGCTTTTTCTGCTTTCCCTGCTTCTCTGCTTTTCCTGTTTCTTTGCTTCTCTGCTTTTCCTGCTTTTCCTGCTTCTCTGCTTTTCTGCTTTTCCTGCTTCTTGGCTTGCTTTTCTGCTTCTTTGCTTTTCTGCTGTTTTGCTTTTCTGCTTTTCCTGTTTCTTTGCTTCTCTGCTTTTTTGCTTTTCTTCTTTTTTGCTTTGCCTGCTTCTCCGCTTTTCTGCTTCTCTGCTTTTCTTGCTTTTCTCTTTTCTGCTTCTCTGCTCTTCTCTGATGCATTTTGCACAATATTTACATCCCTGAGTATCACATTACATATCTCTTTTCTTGAAAACTGACAGCGTAACATGTGAGAAGAGGTGCTTGCATTCTGCTTTGGGGGGAGGTGCTGCGCCCTCCCCGCAATCCCCCCCTCCCTTTTTTTATTAAAACCCAATCCCCCCAATCCCCCCCACCCGCTTTTTATCTAAACTCAAGCTTCCGCATCTGTAAATACGTGACTTCTCATGTAAGATGCATTTTGCACAGTATTTACATCCCTGAGTATCACATTGCTTATCTTCTCTTGAAAGCTGTCAGCGTTACATGTGAGAAGAGGTGCTTGCATTCTGCTTTGGGGGGAGGCGTTGCGCCCTCCCCCCAATCCCCCCCTCCCGCTTTTTTGTATTAAAACCCAAGCTCGTAAATACATTAGTTGGGGTTGGTATGATGATGTGGTGAACATGATGGTGTGAATGCTAACCATGACCATCGTCCGCAGCTTGCATTTTTGCGAACCAACCTTCTCTTGAAAGCTGATAGCATTACTGTACATGTGAGAAGAGATGCTTGCATTCTGCTTTGGGGGGAAGCGCTGCGCCCTCCCCCCAATCCCCCCTCCCGCTTTTTTATATTAAAACCCAAGCTCGTAAATACATTAGTTGGGGTTGGCATGATGATGTGGTGAACATGATAGTGTGAATTCTAACCATGACCATCGTCCGCAACTTGCATTTTTGCGAATTAACCTTCTCTTGACAGCTTGGGGGTGACATGATGATGTAGTGAAGGTGGCCATGCCAAAATGTATCAAATCCCTTGGGGTTGGCATGATGATGTGGTGAACATGCTCACATGTAGAAAACACCATGCAAAATGGAAGGTGAACATGCCAACATGTAGCAAATCCCATGCAAAATGGAAGGTGAACACGCCCACATGTAGCAAATCCCATGCAAAATGGAAGGTGAACATGCCCAAATGTGGCCAATCCCATACAAAATATAGCAAATCCCATGCAAAATGGAAGGTGAACATGCCAAAATGTGGCAAATACCATACAAAATGGAAGGTGAACACGTCCACACGCAGGAAATCTCATGCAAAATGGAAGGTGAACATGCCCAAATGTGGCAAATACCATGCAAAATGGCAAATTCAAGGTCCAAACCGTTGCAAACACTAGGCAAATTGTACCAGCCAAGAAATCCAAAAAAAATTCCCAAACCTGCTCAAAAAAAAATCCTAAAACTATTTCACACCCTTTCATATATATGTGTGTGTATATATATATATCTATCCCATGTGAAATTGCCATCATCATGCCACATTGCCCCCAAAGGCATCCACCTCATAGCTGTTTGACATCCAGCTTCCCGGGCCACCTCCAGCTGATAGCAGTTGCGCTACTGTAGGGCGCCCTTTTAGGCACAAAAGCCCCATCTTGCTGCCGTGCGCCGTCGTGGGCATTTTGATCCCATATATATCCCATATATGGCCAAAAATGCCCAAAATAGCTGGACTCCGAACCGCTTGCTGAAACTGCTGGCAGTCTGCCTCGGCGTATTGGTTCCAGCGTGCGATGGAGTTGGAGGTGGGGGACGTCAACATTGGGCATCTCGTGGACACATTGGGTGTCACCAACCAAAATGGGGGTTTAAGCGTCACATGAATCGCACATAGAGATTTACAGCCAGCAATGGATACGGGTCTGAAAATGGGAAAATAGTGGACATGTTCGAATAACTATTCTGAGCAGCAGCTCCTCTACGCTCATTGACGCTTGAGGCCGATCATTTGAAATTTCGGAGGTCCACAAATTGACAACCGTTTTCTGAGGACCTGTATCCTCCTGCATGTCCAGCTGTCGCGAACATGTTGGAACTACTAGGGATTTAGAGCAAGACAAAACAAGAGAACATAGGGGAACATTGTGCAAGGACAAATGTTCAATCTCAATCAATATCATGCCAACAGGGTTTTTTCCCTTCTTCAGACGCGTGGTTTTAGCTTCGCAGCATGTTTTGTTTGTTCAACACGTGGATGGGTCTGGCAACCGCTGTGTCAGCAGGCTGATGCAAGACTATCCAAATCATTCCAAAACTCCGGCCCTGAAGTCTGCACAAGAAGTCTTTGACTTGAAGAATTAAAGCAAAAGTGTGTAGACGGGTTCAATTTCTGAGACCTGTTTTGCCAACATCTTGTGTAGTTTCCCCCAGAGGTCAGTCTCCAGAGGGCATTCCACTTGGATGTGATGGACTAAGCAACAAGGTAACAACGCAATGATTTGAAGACTTGCGCCATGGTCCTCGGCCGGAAGAAACCTGGCCCAGCACCCACATCCGAAGTAGGAGATCAGCTGCTGGAAGATGGCGAGAAGTTGTTGGCTGAGCAACGCTATGGCGAGGCTTACGAGTGTTTCCAGGGTGCCGTCAGCCATTTGCCGACCAAGCAGCTGGCATGGTACAACCTGGGTTTTTCAGCTTCAGAGCTGTGGCAAGCTGAAGCGGCTGAAGCCGGAGACGAGTTTCTGCCCAGGGCACTGGAGGCGTTCCGCACGGTGCTGCGCTTGGACACGTCGAAGCGGGCGGAGCTGCGGTACCTGAGTGCCTTGGCGCTGGGGCGGCTGCTGACCCGCCAGGCGGAACAGGCGGAAGGAGAGGAGTCAGCTCCGGTGCTGGAGGCCTTGCAGCACTTTGGGGAGGCCTGGCGATTGGTACAGGAATGGGGGGCACCTGACTTGGGCGCTGACTGGGGAGACTGGGGAAAGGCCCAAGCCTTGGAGATGAAACGACAAATAGAGAGAATAAAAGGCCTAGGCCCTGGCCTGGGACAGGTAGATTGGCAAGAGCAACTTCAGTTGCTTTCGAAGCTTTGCGAGGAAGCAGCAGAGAAGTTCACACGGGCGCAAACAGCCATTGATGATGAAGGCGATGAAGGCGATGAAGGCGATGATGGGATGGAAGAGAGGGATGTTGATTGGATGGTGCTTCATGTGGAGCACCTGCTGGAGTTCGTGAACTTTGCCAAAGTCGCTTTGAACAACTGCCAGTCTCTTGAAACCAAGACCGAGTGGCTGCGACGTGCCCTGCTCGCCTGGCGCTCTGCACTGACAGAGATTCTGGCTATTTGCCACTTTTTGGTGGTTTCATTCAGATTTTGTTTGACAATCAAGTGGAAGAATTCGTCAAAAGCAATGGAACTAAATTCCAACCATGAGGATATCTGATGATTTCGGGATATTTTGGGACCACTCGCAGATTGTCGGATGTTATCCACCCACTTTTGGGATGATGAGCTCAGGTGATTAGGTGATAGCCCATTTTTTCGCACCAAGTTTGGGATAATCAGTTGATATCACTTGTGTATTTTCCCTTGGATGTTTGGGTGCCACCAGGTTACCTGGCTCCGGGCTATGATGAATTGAAAGGAGACACCTTCGCAGCAGCTTGTCGCTTGCTGCTGGCCTCCCCTGCGACGGTCTCTGCTCTCAGATGCATGTCGTTGGGGCAGCTGTTTGGGGCCGAAACTTGGGCATTGAGGGAGGAACTTCACCTTTTGGATCGTTTTGGTGATGATTTTTCTGAGTTCAGTGACCAGCTTCTGCCCAGCAGGGCCAACCAACGAACAAGCAACAAAGCATGGCAGTGGAAGAGTATAATCATTTTGCTGAACTATCCAACCTTTGAAGTCTGAAGGTTTCATCGTTTAAATAAGAGTCGGGTTTGACTAAATGTTAAGTAAGCCCCCTCAAAATCCCCTCAAGCTGTTCCATTCCTAAACTTCCCCCAAGATTCCCCAAGATGTTCCATATTTGGCAGCAGAAATGGATGATAAAGGATTGAGAAAGGTCCTCCCATCCCAAATTTTGACATTTGAAAACTAGTTTTGGTTCCAGCCTCAGGAAGGCCTGTTGCTCCCCGAGCTCCCACGCCACGGCGCCAACGGCGAGCTGGTGGACCCACTGCCCCCTGCGGTGACGGAGGAGCAGCTGGCGGCGCTGGCGGAGGCCGCGTACGCTGCGGCGGGGGCCCCGCTGCCACTGGGGGAACTGCAGCTGGATCTGGGGCGCCTGGCGCTTGCACGGCAGCTGGATCCCAAGCCGCATCTGCAGAAGGCCAGTGAGGCCTTTCAGGTGGGGGTCCGGAAAGTGGAGGTTTCCTGGGATGCAGAAAAGATGAAATAGATTTTTGATTTTTAATTGGAAAGTCGTGAGGTTCCTTCTTTATCCCTTCAAAATCACTCAGATTCATGTTTCTTTTAGACAAGGAACACAAAAGCGCAAAGTTCCACCACTTGAAAGAACCCTGCAGGCTGCGGGAAAGAAGCGAGATGACAAGGCCATTGCCTGGTACAACTTAGCCTGTGTGGCTGGTTTGGCTGGGCGACCAGATGCTGCGGCCCGTGCGCTGAAGATGTGTTTAGAGGCTCTCCCAAAACCATCCGAAAAGGTCAGCTGGATGCAAGAGGCCCTGGAGGATGTTGATCTGCAACCTGTGATGAACTCACCCGACATGCAAGCTGTGCAAGCTCTTCTGCCACAGAAAGAAAAACCGAAAAAACCATTGGGTGGATATGCGCCAAAAACAAGATTGGGGGGTGCAGGGTTTGGCTGCCACGGGCTTGACGTATAGAAATGGGTATACCATCCACCACAACTGGTTTATCATATCCACCAACCCTTCCTCTCGGTCCGGAAGTTCCGCTGACACATGACCAGTTGCACCATCCAAGTTGCAGGTACTCTCAAAAAATTGGATGGAGTAATTTAAATAGCAGTAGGTAGATATTCAAAGTTGGGATACTGTGGTCCAAACTTTGAAATTTTGGGATGGACGAATCCATGGGTTATCTATGGTTATCTTAGTTGTCTCCCATGCTCGGTTAGAGTTCCGAGGAAGAGCGCTTGGCAGATCTGAAATATGGTGCATCGTGATGGCTGCTTCGAGGTTGGGAATTTCATGGCGACTGGGTTGGGGTTGAGATTCACCATGGTAAACATGCCATTGCTAAAGGTGAGAAAATTGAATCAGTATCAACGGCTTGAATGAACGTTCAAGAACGAATTAATTAAATTAAACCAATCCTTTTTTTCGGTTTTGGTTTTACAATCGACCTCAGTTCAAAGTCCAAGGGTCTGCCTGCGGTTTCAAACACAAGGTTTCAGTCCTCCGACAGGTCAAGGTGAGCAACCACAACTTCTTCGCTCCCGGTGCCCTTGCCGCATATATGATGCTCCACTTGCACTATCACTGGAATCACACACACACACACATTTGCGTTGTGCATGATACCTTGAATACCCTCTCTTGATTTTTCTTCTGAACTATCTTATCTTTCCCTCAAGAGAAAAAGAGCCGGAGCTGAGCTTGCGTGTTTGCGAGGCTGCCCTTGTGTCCCTGCAACAGCTATCAACCCTGATGGCGCGCACGGAGCAGCCCCTGTGAAGGACTCGGGGTGGCAAGTACATGGACTTGGCAGTGTCAAAATCTCATCAGGTAGAGGCACATCTCACATCTCAATATAGTCTACATACGTCTACATACTGTAGCTTTTTCACTTTTTCCATAGTCATCCAGGGTTTGACCACATCACTTTTGGAGATGTTTTGGGAACACGTGTGAAGGAGGCATAAGAAACTGAAACTTGAGACATGATTGACATGATGACATTTTTTAGGCGATCCGTGAACGCCCAGAACTCGCATGATGAACAGCAGCGTGGCTGTGCTTGCCCGGGATGGAAAGGAAAAAGGGGATGCACTTGCTGTGCTGGCTGTAGCAGAGCATTTGTTGACATCTTGTGCATCCCCAAACTATTTCTAACATCTTAACATCTTCTAAGTACATCCTCCAAGTACTTCCGTGTGCTGCCATTTTGGCTCAACTTGGTCCAGACTGAAAGCTGCCGGGTGACCCCTCTCCAGGGCAGGCCAGTGGGCCGAACTGTTGCGGAAGGGATCCAGTCATTGAGACTCCGCCAGGCAGCAGAACCATGGCCCTGGTAAGTACGGGTGAGCCAGTCTCATCCTGAGGACGTATTGAAGATGCTCTTTTGGCAGGTAGAAGTTCTTAGGTAGCCCTGGCTGTGTAGCGTGGAAAGAGCGTCAATCTTTCAGAACTGTTCGAGACACATGTGAATGCGTCATGGATCAAAATTACAGATTTCAACTGGTTTTGGCTGCGTTTCATGGGAAATCCACACGAAATAATCCATTCTTTTGCTGATCTAAATGGTGTTTTGATCAATCCCTCAGGCGGCCAAGAGGCAAAAGTATACCGGCGGCGCGGAGCTTGCCTGGGGCCACAGTAACCTCTGGCTCACGGCTGGGTCGTTGCTTCCTTGGGCTTGTGCACCGAGATTTAGAGCATGGAACTATCCAAAATTCCAATCTCCAGTGGACAAGATTCACCAGATTTCATCCAGGGTCCAATTTTTGTTTGGGACTTTCTATGTGAACTGGCAGGAAGTTCTGTTGCCTCAGCCTGATGACCGAGGTCCCAGCACTTCAGGAGCAGCTTATCCATGTGTGGAGCTCGGTGCTGGAAATCACTGTGGTTGGGAGGAACTGTTCTCAAACTGCTTGGAATTTTCTGTGGAATGGTTCCCATCGTTTGCTGCGGGGCGGAAATCGACATCTCTGGCTGCATCTGCTTCAAGTCATCCCAAGCCTGTCCCTTCCAGTTGATCCCGCTGCGCTGAGGTTCAGCATGTGAACAGAAAAAGTGGCCTTTTCGGGCCCACAATGTTGCTGACTGGTCACGAGGGAGAGGCCCTTTGCTGACACGAGGGCTTGGATTGGTAGACAGGAGACAACAGAAGCTTGTTTTTGATCCTTGTGGATCCTTGTGGATCCTTGTGCCAATTGCTTCAGTTGAAACTTCCGGAACTTCTAGGCTCTTGCTGATCCACCAGGTGTTTTGCGCAGAGTTCTCTCCTGATGGACGAGCCTTAGCCACTGGCTCCTTTGACAAATCCCTGTACCTCTGGCACGTGGGGGAGCTTGGAGACGTGTTTGCTGAGTTTGCTTCGGTTTCCAGGTGCATTTTCTGGGCTTAAGATGTGCGTACGGATTTTCACAAACAACGATGCAATTTAGCCCCATGGAAGTGACACCTTCGTCAGTTCAAAACTGGAACCACTTCTCAAAGCTGTACAGATCTAGCCACAGATGTATCAGAACTCATGGTGGCCAGTAGTGAATCATTAGTGGTCATTCCACCCCACCCTTCTGCAGAATGACACACTCGTGGCCCAACAACGATGCAGGTTTACGGCGAATGCGAAAACTATGGCGTCATGAAGGGCCACGCAAATGCCGTCCTTGAGGCCGAGATATGAGCCATGGTCAAGGGGTAATCATCTCAGAAAACGGGTCATTACTTGAAGAATTGAGGGTCTATGTAATCTATGTATCTCTGTATAGTCAATGTGAGTCTAAAGTGATTCCTACAGCCGGATATCCATCCCCGGCGTTTATTGTTTGACCAATGTTTGACCATGGAAGATTTTTCAGATGCAGTTGACCATGTGATGTCGCCATCCAGCCTGTTGACAGGTTCACTGGAAACATGATGGTACTCAGCTGTATACCTGCTCCGCAGACAAGAGCGTTTGTGTTTGGGACCGCTGGGCAAGGTTGGACATTTGGACATTTGGACAGGGATGCTTGGAATCTTAGGGATGCTTAGCCGCTTAGCCACAGCACATTTTTTAGTGACCTGGCGACCTGCCCAGCAGGCTCATCCACTAGGCATCCCGGTTTTACCCTCTGGTAATTTAACATAGCCATGGAAAATCACCATTTTTTATGGGAAAATCCACTATAAATGGCCATTTTCAATAGCTATGTTAGTTTACCAGAGGGTATCCATTTTGTTCAAACACATGGTTTGTTTTGGTGCCCAATGTTGACCCCAAACACCACCTGGGGACCTTTGACCAGGACCCCGAATCCGGCAAGCGCTTGAAGAAACTCAACGGGCACACCGCCATCGTGAATAGTATGCAGGTGCCATCTGCAACGGGTAGTGACTTCCCTGGCAGAGACCTTGCTTTCAGATCAACCAAAGGTTGGAAGATGAGTTGGTCATGTTTGGTTGCTCAAGTTGCCGATGGAAGAAAGGTGATCTCTATAGGAAGCTGGTTTGGATGAGCTCCAAATGATTTCTGGCTGCAGACTTCCCGACGTGGCGTTCCATACCTGGTAAGTGGAGGAGATGATGGTGCCCCGCAACGTTTGAAAGACAAAGGGCACAAACATGAGCGAGGGAAAGGGATGGCAACCAGTGGTAACCCATTGCACCATGCAATCATGTTGAAGCCACGAGTGCTGCATCGGGCATTCATTTTGTTTTTGAAGCTAAATTGTGAATGTGGAGTCATCGGGTGAAGAGCTTTGCTTTAGATCCTTGCAAACTGCAGTGCGATGAATTCATGCGTATCCTTTCCCTGTTGTGGCTACACACAAAGCTCTTGCAGCAGTAAAGTCCTTTTGGGAGGCCCCTGGAGGTGTTTGAATCATCTTGGTATAGAAATGCATCATGTTCGGCCATCAGGTACCACGAAGTTGTGGGATTTGCGCGTTCGGCGATGTGTCCGGAGGCTCAGGATGATGCACATGCAGCTTTTGACAAGAGTTGACGGCCAGATTTTGGGAAGGCTTCAAGATTCCGAACTATGTACATGAACAAAGCCTTCCCGTTACTTTCTTGCTTGCCGCTGTGAATGTTCGTGAAATTGCTTTCTTCAGTGGGATAGCTAGCCCACTGCAGCATCCCACCACAAAATAATGCGACAAACGGTCTTCATTTTATTGATAAGGTCTCAAATAAATTGTTTCCAATTGCAAGGTTCCGAAGAACACATTGGCACACGAGGTTCAAAGAGACGTGCTCCCAAAAATGCAATGTTTGCCAACAAAAAGGTCGAAAACACCAGAATCCCAAGAACAAGGTAAGCCACAGAAGGTTTGAGGTGCAAGACAAACATGCATGAAACCGTACGCCCTTTGCCGCCGTTGAGTTTTGAGCTGATTCGATCATTTAAGACTAATTTACGATGTCAACAGTTCTCTCAGATGTCTTGAACATATCATTTTGATCCATTTTTTTAATACTGTAGATTTTCCATTTTTTTTGCACCTGACATTTCTGGATCCCGAGGTGCACACCTTTGAGCATCAGTGCGCCGACGCGTTGCCTTGGTTTTCGTTGCATCACGACGCATGCTGTGAAGGTACCAAATCCTGGCCGTCTCCTTTGATGACACCGCAGAACGCATCTTCTCAGGGTGTGGATGCTGATCTGCTGGTGGATCTCCCACTTTTTTCTTCCCCTTTTGTGAACAGTTTCAGAAAAGAATTTGGAGGACTGACCCAGCGGACTCCCCAGAAAACTGGGACCGGTCAATGTGGGTTTGACATACTCCAACTGCCTCTTGGTTGAAGGGGCTATGCAGGTCATTGGACAATACTGTCCTGATCTACGACATGAGGATGCGAGACCAAGACCCAGAGGTGCCCGTCGGGGCCAGGAGAGTGTCCCCAGGCCATCCCAGGCCGATGGGCCAACCATTTTCAGGGACACCTGGATAGATCAACATGATGGGCGATGACGATCTCAAGAATGAGGACTTAGTCTTGAAAATGCCATCAAACATGGTGAGTCAGTTTTCAAACCTTGAATTGCCCTCTGTTAAACCAGAGCTTGTGGACTGGAACTTGAGTGTTTGTGACCCAAGAAGTATTGTGATCATTTAAGGCTCAGAAATTAGGCTTCAGACCTACAGACTTGGCATCCAACAGCATTGAGCACCGGGACCCTGATGGAAACGACTGAGGTGCTGGAGGGCCATGGCGACAGTATTACCGGCCTGGATGTCTCCAAGGACCTGGGATGATCTGGGATGCATGAATCCAGGTTGCAGTCAATTTGTCAAGAGACCAGAGCTGATTACCCTCTGGTAATTTAACATAACTATGGACAATCACCATTTTTTATGGGAAAATCCACTATAAATGGCCATTTTCAATAGCTATGTCAGCCATTACCAGAGCTGATCACCACATTTGTGGCTGGGGGACAGGGCCATTTCCACGACATATCGCCAGGATGGGAACTTCTTGGCGACAAATTCCATGGACAACACGGTACGCATTTGGGACGTTCGGCCCTTCGCTGGCCAAAGGACTGGGGTTCCGGGCAGGAGGCAGAAGCGTGGACCAAAGAACTACTATATGGCTATGGATCAATACCTATACATACCATTTTTAGGGGGATGAACATCCATTTACCAGCTATTTTGAGGTTCACCAGGGGTGCAAGCTTTTGACCCATAGCCATATTTCTAGTCCACGTTTTTTGCAAACTTTGATGATGAACTTACTAGTGTTCTTAACTGACAAGTACGGTCCTTCTTTTTTGTTTTGGTTTCATATCAGATCATTGGTTCTGGTACATGAATAACCTATGGGCCAATGATGACCACTAGGAATTCCTGCAACACAGATTTCCTTTGAAGTCTTAAGAACACGTCACCCGTGAATACATATATACATGTTTCAAAGGTCGTGACATCAATTGCAGAACTGCTTTCTGTGCTGGATAGTCCTTCAAGTTCGTCAAGTGGGGGGTTGTTCGAGAATGGCGTTACTCCAAACTTGAAATTTCGCTGCAACCCTGATTTTTGCCCGCGACTGATCCCGCATATCAGCATATCTATTGACATGCTCAAATCCCTGCGTACTGTAGGGCTGGCGTTTTTAAACTTTCCAAAACAATAAACCCTAAACCTCTGAAACCCGAAACCTTAAACCCCTCAATCCTGAAATCCTACAACCCTAAATTCCAAAATCCTGAAACCTAAAGTCAAAATCGCTGCGTATAGCCAGTGTTTTCGTTCATCCTCAGGTGACCATTATATGACATTGTTTGGGTGTGTTATTTGGATATGGGCGAAGGTCCGGGTTGGGGTGCAGCCGTGAGACTTGCAAGGGTTGTAGATTGAATCCTGTGGTGTATAGGCTACAGTATCATCCCATTGTGTTAAGCTAGGTGGTGTGACCCTATGTGAAGCTGGTGAGGAATAGATGCCTCCGAATCATGCGAGGCACGGTCCCAGCTCACTGAAGAGTCACTTGGGTGTGGGTCAACATTTAAGGATCGGTGGGATCCTCTTACTTTTCTCAATTCTCTGTACTGACCATCCAATTTCAAAGGGAGAATTTTTACCAGATACCCTTTTACCACTGTGCTATGAGTGTGTTGAGTTTAGTTTTGGTCGTCACAGAAAGGAGGTGATGTAGCATCAATGCAGGTGCGACACATAATTTCGAGAAGAACCTCTTGCGTGCTTGGCACCCAAGAAACTCTTTCAAATTGTCTTGGGACTGAGGCTGATGAAGAAATGGACACAATTTGATCCGTGCTTGGAGATCAAACTTTCATGATCTGCTATCTTACCTATTTTTTGCCTACATCCGCAGGTTTGTTTCGTCAGTACCACCACTTTGGTGACCTTGGTGTGTTTATCTCCTCACTTTCATCCGCCATATCGGCTGTATCATATTCTGCATGCTTTCGAATAGAGAACCTCGGCAGGTGTCCCGGATGGAGTTGATGGATAGCTCGATGTCTCCTTTTCGATAAATGACATCCCACATATCACATATCCCATGTTTTCTGGCTCAAGCTCGGCAAAGGTTCGCTGGTCCGAGAAGGATGCGCTGCTTGCAGCCGGATCAGCATGCCAGAACGTACTCCTGGCCTGTGAGAGGGTAGAAATTGAAGATGGAATCAATAAACCTAGGGGCGCAACCAACAAAGCTGGGGTCTTGACCAACAAACATGATTCAGTTCCAATCCATAAACAGGGATATTATATAACCAATTCAGAGGAACATTTTTTAAATAAGTGTCCAAACTAGTACTATATCATGAGATCTACAGTAATACGACAGTAATACTATATAAAGCAACCACGCCAAAGGCTTCTTGACAACTCGACCCCCGACGGGCCCGACGGGCCAGGTGAACATTTGGGACATGAAGATGCTTCAGCTCGCATACAGGTTTGCTGCTTAAATCTGCTTAAACATTTCCAAGTTCACCCTTAGGCCTTAGGCAAGCTAACTGATATAGTAATGGAACATTCCGAGTATTTCCCATTGGGCTTTCTACTTGAGTCTTGGTGTATATCATAAGATGTTCAGTGCCAAGCAGATGGCTTCTTGAGCTTTCCTACGTCAGTTCAGCAGATCTCAGATGTGTTTCGTTGATTCCATTGACGTCACACGTAGAAACTTGCGATGGGATCCCCTGTCTGTACCATCTGAACTCAGCAACTCAGCATGGCCCGAGGCTCCCAGGACACACGGGCAGTGTGAACGAGGTCTGCTTCCATCCCAAGGAGCCCATCATTGCCTCGGTCGCCTCCGACAGGAGCCACGGCTTTTCAATGGGATATCTGCTGCAGTATCTGAGCCAAACCTCCAATTTTTGGTAGGGAAAATGATGACTCACAAATTTTTGGGTACCATGGGGTGCCATATTTTGAGACGAACCCTCGGAAACCAATGAGAAACCATGAAGCTTACTGTCTTAGGGCCTTAGGGGTTCGAAATTACCGCCCAAGATCTGGGAAGCTGCAGGATGGTCTTCATGGGCGAGCTTGGCGACTGAGTCGTGGCAGTTGTCGGCAGCATCAACGGTGGGACGCTGAATATCAGGACATGTTCAAAGCAGTGGAAGCCGTAAAAAGACAGATTCATCAATTGATAATTCTGGAAATTGGCTGGTTTGCTATTCTGCAATCACTGGTCAAATGTTTTTGTTTGGAGTTTTTACTGCTTGCCCTATGGAGCATGGCTTGTCATCTGCGTTCCACCAACATTGAAGCTGCCAACCCTTGTGCATCTCACGTATGGACACAGCCGGTCACGGCATCGTGTGCGAGACGCTTGTGGCGAAAGAAAGGGACGGATAGGACGTGCTGCTGTACACCACAAGTGATTTGGAGGAATGCGGAGCAGAGTAGCAGGATTTCCGTGTGATGATTGTGGTGCAGCCATCATGGGTTATCTGGTGCTTGAGTCAGGTCTGTTTCTGCCGATGTTTTTGTAAAGTGTACATGAGGATCTCAGTGGATCTGTGATATGATGCCTCTTTTGGCTCAGCGGGTCTGTGTGCATCAAGTGATATCAAGTGACCAAGGACCCAGTGGATTGACATTGCAAGGAAGAGCCATGTCTTGATCTCTCCACTGACGTCTTTCACGAGAAGACCGAAATTGTAGCCTCATGAAGCATCAACAGCGTGAATGGATGTAAATGGGCATGTCATCAACGCCCTGTCGGATTATCACTTACCTAAATGTCTGCGTAGCCAAGTCAACCGCAAGCGCCCTTTGACGCGAATTGCGAGCTGATCCTGGATCATGTGCTGTCGGGCCGGTTTGAGAAAGTAAAGTGACAGCTCTGCAGTTTTTGAAGATTTTCGTGAGCATTTTCTCCGTTTGTTGGCCATGCCAGGGACTCGAGTCACTTTCAGAAGAACCCATGGTTGCGACAAGTGTATTGGGCGGAGGTGTCTTGCTGTGGGTTGTTTTGTCTCAGCTGCTTCTTACTTCATACAGTTGTTTTATGTTTTTTTTTTCCGGTTGATTTGGACTTTCTCACGAACTTGGGTGGGAGCTGGCAGTACTATGTTCATTTTATTTGCATGAGTGTGTCTATCATCTATATAGTCGTCCTTTAGAATGATATCCAGATTGTGGTTGGTACATTCCCATTATGATGGATATCAATTATATTCCCATTATGATATTCTCATTATTCTAATTATGATATCCAGATTCTGGTTGGATTGTGGTTGGTACATTCCCATTATATATAACATCCCAGTATTTTTTCATGGGAATATTAAGCATCCCCATATAATCCCAGTATAATATCCATTGTGGTTACATTCCCATTACCCTCTGGTAAACTAACATAACTATGGAAAATCACCATTTTTAAATCCACTATTTCTATGGCCATTTTCAATAGCTATTTTGACATAACCAGAGGGTATACAGATGTGAAAATTCCCAGTATCTCCAGGCATCTCCAGAGGATTTCCCCATCGCCAGGTGTGCAAACGAGAGGTGAAACCCCATCTCTTCGCACGCAGCAGGGCCTTCGCACCGAGGTCCAGAGCCAAAAAGCCAAAACAGAAAAGGTTGAATTGACCAGAAAAATATCCAGTAATTGTTCTATAGGATGGGTTCACGGTGCATTTTACAGCAAACCATGATTGAACCATCCATGAATTTGGAAATGGAAAATGTCTCTAAGTCAAATCCGAGTAATTGTTCTAAAAATATTTTATGATATTTTATGTTTCTATTTTTTTTAAAGAATGATTTGCGAACACTAGAATCAATCAGTTGAGTGGACAGGTGATTTGAGGCGATGCTTTTGGGTTAAACATGGTTAAACATGGTTAAACAAACCATCTTCGCAGAGTTGACGAGAAATGATTCAGTCAAATTGAGGGTGCCATAGTGTCAAGACTTGGAGGATAGTCATGATTTTTTTATACACACCCAATTTCAGGATTCCCATTGTGGGATGCATGTCCATATCCCCCCCCAAAAAAAAACCTACTGTGACCATGGCACAATTGTCGATTTGAACCATGTGCTGAGAAAAGTTGTGCCAGGAGCTTTCCAACTTCCACAATGAAGGCTCACTTTGGTGCCTGCGAGGTGGGCACAGATCTCTCTGGTTTTGGAGACCTCCGGGACTGGAATCGCGACTGAAACACCGACAGGACCTTGGGGTGATTGTCGAGAAGCGGCCGCTGGTGGCTTAGCGAAGATTCGTGCGCAAGTTGGGTCTCCAGCGAAGATCCAAACGAGCAGTGGATGCTTTCCGGTGTCGCGCAAAGATAGAGTACATCATTACATCCCATCAAACCTTTGCAAACTTTTAGGAATGAAGAAACTCTTGTCTTTTGAAGCTACACGTACTACACCCTTTCAGAAAGGCTGAGTTGGAGAGTTTCTTCGGCAAGGCCTGGTGTGCCACTGGCCATAGTTTCACAAGATCTCCGACCTAGCACTGTGGGCGCTGCCTCGCAAAGGAGCTGCGGTTTGACTGGGGTAGCCGGGTAGCCGGGTAGCCGTCGTTGTAGCCCTTGATTTTTGTGATATCTTTTCTTTTGATAGTACCGTAACACCATGTAACACCCACTGAATGCCAGATTTGGATACAGTAATTTTTGGGGAAGCTTGGCATCCCAAGCCCGGCCACATGGAGACTTTGGTTTTCTACGATGGGCTCGAACTTTCATTTCAACTTCAATATCTTCAATGGGTTTTGTGCGGCATCAGTGATGCTTGGGTTCTGATGCTGTTCGCGTTCACTGTGAGGACAGGAACGCCCAGGGTCGAAACGACTTCAAGGCCAAGCACGACTGGAATCTCCAGCAGGTCACAGGCCGCTGGGGATTTGACATGTCAACATGTGGGGAGCTTCGGGTGTGTTTTGTGTGGGAGGATGTGTATGTCCAAGTGGAAAGTAAGACATTCCCTAATTAAATCACAACATGATACAATATGCTCCTCTTTGGAACTTGTGGTTTCTAAACATTATGGGACATGTTTCAAGTACATTCACGTGCCGATGTCATGACTTTGTGGTGTACGAGCCGACAAGACATCAACCCCAGTCATGGTGCTTGCTGCTGTGCCCAGGTGAATACCATCGACAGGGTCGCAGGCGCACAACAGAGCTTGACATGGCAAAGGTGTCAGAACCACCCTATGATGGAGTTTATTTCGGAACATCTTGGAATACTGTTTGAGCACCAATCATCCTGTATATATCACCATTGACGATTCAAAACAGTAGGATGTATTTTAAGAAGGGTGTTAGTGCCCATTGATGCTGCGGTGATGCTCTCAACATTTTTTTCCCCTCAAAATGAGGAGAGTGAAGTCCAGACATGCTGCAAGGCGCGACATTGCCTGAGCTAATGAGGTCGAGGCTGAGCTGAAAGGGGTGTTGTGCATTTTTCTTTGGGTTAAGGTGAAAGTGGAATTTGTTTGATTTTCTTAGCCATTTCTTTTGTGCGCTTCCTTTGTTGAATTTCAGGCGGGATATCTTCATTTGGGGCGCGCGGTATGAGAAGATATGAGAAGGATTTGTTTTCTTTAAGACCGGAGAGTTTGAATGTGTCCCAAGTCAAGACACCAAGATTTGGTATCAGTGTTGGCAGTCTTGTGTTTCTCTGGTTTCAGGGCTGGTTCTTCATCACTCCCCCTCCATTCCCAGCAGGCATCCCTTGCTGGAAGTCAGCTTGCGAAGTGCCATAGCTTAGCTGTAGTGACTCTGGTGCATGACCTGTTGGTTTTGAGGTATCCTCTCTATTGTGCACATCCGCGTGCTTCAAATCCGATTTGAATGATCGATTTCTCGGAAGCTTCCAGAAGCGACAGGATTGCATCCTGAAAGCATCACAAGCGGATCCACTGGCAATGCTGATCGGTTTGAAAGTCAGAGCTTGTTCCAATATCTAGCACCCCAGCAGTTTTTAGGCTAGGCCAGGGTCCATGGGGTCCTTTTCTCAAAAATGACAGCTGCAGAATTTGCATTTCAAATGAGTCCACTGAGGTGCGCGACTGACCCCCAGCCAAAGACCGCCTGCAGGGGTCAGCCGAGCGCAGAATGGGGTGCCGATCTGGGGTTGATACTCCCATTTCTAAGGGGGCTGAAATCACCAACATGATGGATGCCCAATTTTGGGTGATATCCGCATTTTTGAGGGCTTTCATTGATTTTCATTGATGACTTAAAAAGAGAATCAGCAACCAGCATAAAATGCTCAGGTAGCCCAAAATGACAATGTGATATCTCGATGGGAAACAGGAATGCGATCATGATTTTCCACAAACAGGGAATTTTCGTTGGCATGTGATTTTTTATGTAGCTTGTATATGATATATATATATATAATATATAATATATATAATATAATATATATATATTATTAAGGCGTTCTTTTCACTTACACGCGAGTTGATCTGATGGGACGAACTGCACTTAATTTCCATTTCTAGTGACTTTGGCATCCTCTGGTATCCTGTGGGTGTGGCTATGGCATCCTGTAGTATCGTTCTGCCAAGATTTGTCATGATTGTGGCATCGAGGCATAGCATGGTGGAGCCCGAGTCGCAGTGGAAGTGCCGCTGTACCAACGACTGCCCAAGCCGGACAGCCGCGTACACAGCGGCGGCCGTGGAAGAGAGACCAGTTTGGTGAAAGTACTCCAAGCAATGAAAATATGCTTGCAACGTGTAAGTGTAACCGTGTAACCAAACGATTAATGACTTGTTTTGGGGGAAAGTTGGAACTTGATCTCTGACTATTTGTGGTGGTTGCTCAACGAGTCTCACGAGTCTTCAATGCAGCTGAAGAGCGGCAGCATTTCGATAGCTCAAAGACTTCGCAAAAACATGCAAAAACATTAGTTGCGCTGTTACTGAATGTTGACTTTGCAAGCATAAGCAGTTGAAAAGGACACTGTTTCATGCTTACAACTGATTGGCTTGGGAAACCTCAGGGAATTCTCGCAACACCACAAGGAGGTGCTTTATAGCTCTTTTGATGTGAAGTTGTCGTTGAGCCGTCTTGAACCTAGCGAGACCTACTTCCTACCGTGGGGCTGCTAGGCTCAACCTGACGAAAAGTCCTCGAAATTACTGCAGTTCAGTGGAATCAGCCAATCATCAGCCACTTAAGGGGATGGAACAGCCCTTTTTGTATGGCAGCTTTCGATTGCCCGTGACGCCATGGCAGCTCGGGGTCAGAACTGGATGTTGACTTTGCAGAGAATCTTGGGTCGAATTGCTGCGGAGAATCTTGGGTGGGAGAACAGCTGAAGTGATGACGAGGTCACGAGCTCCGAAAAGGATAAAAGGAAAACACAATAACCTAAGTCATGTATACATTTATATATATATATATTCACACATATGTATATATATATATACATATCATATATGCATCCTTTGCGAAAGTGATCCCATGGTATCCCAAAACAGCATCATGTGGAGGTGGTGCGAAAATATGTCAATGTGATCCGCAGCCCACTTTACATGTCCTTGAGTACAGACTCTCCGTCAAACAAAACATTTTTGCCTGCCTTCATTCTCTCCACCTGGAGCAAAGGCATAGGCATGCATGTTTCCATCTTTGCAATATTGATTCACACGATAAATTACTCTCACACAATAGATTGTTCACTATATAGAACAATAGTTGTTAAAACATGATACAAAAGGAAGACAAAGATAACGTAATGGGACGAAATTCAAGATTTGCTGGGATTTTAGAGAATATCACTGCAACAAAGTCACTCCAAAGGAACTGGCTGAGGTCCTGCTATTCCCACGATTCCGATAGCTGAAGCTCTCTACGCCGCGACCATGACGTCGTCTTGGCCTGCGCCTTGGCAAACAGAACATGCAAGTGATAGGAATAGCTTGAACAGGTTGAACAGGTTCACAGAGAAATTTTCACACAGACAGAATAGTGATAGGATGCAAAACGCCAATAGTGATAGATGTGGAGAATAGAGCTCGGGGGGAATTCAGTATCCAAGACATGTGTTTTTCAGTTTTTTTAATCTGAACGTGATATGAAGGAAACTGCACATGTGTCCATCATATGAGTTCCCCTTGAAATGATTTTCACCTGGTTTCAGCCTGAGACCCTGGTCATGCGCTTGGTGGTTGAATGGGACTTCAAGTAACATCACCGGAGTTTGAGAAAGCCCCTTCACCGCCTTACATATTTGCCATATTTTGCCATGATATTGGTAAAAAGTGATCCCTAGATATCACAAGAATATCACATTTTTTTTTATTTTACCAATTTTACCAAATTTCATAGTTGGCATCCCCTCCAATTGATTTGGAGAACCCCATCAACATCATATCAACTCCTCAGGCCAGATTTCAGAGGCGAAGCATTCAGGGAACCATGTGGGAACCTTTCAAGAACGGTTACAAGAACGGTTACTGTAGAAACATAATATGGGGGTTTCCTAAAATAGGGGTACCCCCATCCAAAATCAGACTACTTTAGTATTAAGACCCATGGTTTTGGGGACCCCTCATTTCAGGAAACCTCCGTATGCTCCTTTTTCTTTGTTTTTTTGATTGAACACTCTGCTGTTTTTGGGTTTGATGTTATATTTCGGTACACATCTCGACTTTTCAAAGTGTTGATTGGATGCAGAGATGGATTGACGAAACGAACACGTGGATCCATGTCAATCCCATTGGTGACTCTTTGGTCCCTGCCCATGGAGTCAGCCAAATGTAATGATGTCACCCACTTCCAACTGGACAACTTGTGTCGAACTTAGGGATTGGAACTTTTTCATAGTTCATGGGACCACTATGACTGGGATGATGTAAAATGACCCCCAGTCACGGGTTGGTTAATGGCATGGCTTATGGCGTTGGGCTTACCATGTTCATGATCACAACATCCCTGGCCTTGATGCCTGCAGCCGTTTTGAAACTGTCGCCAGCCGCGCGGAAAGGATGTTCACACCAGGTGCGAGTGCAGTGGTAGGGGTCTTGAAACTTGATTAGGTCAAACTTGCTCAAATTGAACAAGTAGCTGAACATCCCTTTGGGATATGAACAGAAGGGTACCATGCTACAAATGTTGAATGGTGGAATTTACAATCTTCCATTTTTTCGAGCTAGCTCAAAACATGTAGCTGGCTCAATTTCATCAGGGGTATGTTTTGACAGTCACCTTGGGCTTTTTCAGAGGTACCATATCTAGTACTAAAGTAATCAGTGGGGACTGAACCTGGCAATTTAACACATTGGGAAATTCCTGCGAACTCGCTCAACTGCAACGAGCTGGCTCAGCACCATCGAGCTCGCTCAAACACATCGCTCTAGCTCAGGAGCATCGAGCTAGCTCAATGGCATCGAGCTGGCTCAATTTTTTCAACGAAAAAAAAAAACGAAAAAAAAAAACCACCAAAAAAATTGAGCCAGCTACGTCACGTTGAGCTGGCGGACGAATGTGAGAGCATCAAAACGAATACTAACTATGTATTGGCCAGGTTCATGACGCATTGGCGAGCCGGCTCAAGGGCATGTAGCCGGCTCAATTTCTGCGAGGTTTTTTTTTCCTTTTTTTTTTTCGCTAAAAAAATTGAGCCAGCTACGTGGCGCTGAGCCAGCTACGAGGCGCTGAGCCAGCTACGTGGCATTGAGCCAGCTACGTGGCACTGAGCCAGCTACGTGGCACTGAGCCAGCAAGGTAGCTTTGAGCTTTGAGCTAGCAAGGAGGCAGTGAGCCAGCAAGGTAGCTTTGAGCTTCATCATATATATATATATATACCTATGCAATCCCAAGCATATAATATACTAAATCTAGGGCAAAACAATTTTTTTGAGGGAGACACGTACCTTTGAGCTGGAGCGGGAATGTGAAATCTACCATTCGAAAATGACTCATGCCTCTGACGAACTTGTACAGTATGTTGTTACTTGTTCACCCAGAAGCAACTGTTCTCAAAACGCTTGGCTTCACAAACCGGTTAGATGGGTCAAACGTTGATAAATACTCCGTGTATATATAATTATATATATAGATAGTGTAGACACATTGTTCTTTTTCCAAACCTGGGGCTGATGCTTTAAACATCCCACAGCCCAGTCACCAGGTGGACGTCGGAAGGTGCGCACCGCGGCGGATCCGCCGATGCCGCCTGACGAAGCCTTGAAGATGTTGAAGGAGGGCAATCGTCGATTCGTGAAGGGAGAACCTCAGGCAGCTTAGTCTGGTGGGAGTTGGGTCAGAAGGACAGATCGAAAAGATCATGTTTGTGTGATGAATGGTGAGAGATTTTATGATTTCATGATTGGATTAATTGGATTCTGTGATTCATTGGTTTTCTCGGTTTTCTCGTGCTTCCAGACTTAGGCAACCCGTACCAACGAGGGCATGCGAAATGCTCTAGTCGATATGGGACAAGCGCCGCACACCGCCGTCATCGGATGCGCTGATTCCCGTGCGCCTTTGGAAACAATTTTCGACGCAATGCCTGGGGATATCTTTGTGCTGCGAAATGCGGGCAACACCTGTACACACGCAGAAGGCAGCATGGTGGGTAGCTTGGAATTTAGCACCGGCAAGCTGGGTGCCCAATTGATTTTGGTTCTTGGCCATACCAAATGCGGTGCGATTTATGGAGCGACCAATGCCTATTTGGAGGCAAAGAATAGTGAAGTTAGCAGTGTCAATTCTGCCCTGGAGGGCCTTTTGCTGGACTTAGCTCCAGTTGCTGAGAAGGCTCTAGCGGACATGGGTTCCAACAGTGACTTGGATAGACTTTGGCAAAGGACGCTGTGATGGATCTTTGCCAACAGCGTTCCAACGATAATCGCGGATGAAAGCCAAACATCAGAGGCAAAATTTTTGCTCGTAAGTGCCGTTTGGTTCTTCTTGTATGTTTCTGCTTCATGTAATCATGGCAGATGCCACATGGATTCCCATTGCAGGAAACCCTCACCAGGAAGGAATAGGAATAGGCATGATGTCTTGATGCCAGGTGACGCAGAGACGGTAGCTGCGCATGCCGTGCGCGTGAATGTTTTCCATACCATTGACTTCTTGTTGAAGTACAGCGCCCCAATCCGGGAGAAAGTGAAGAATGGACAGCTTGAGATTCAAGGTGTGGAAAGAAGTGGCAGATGTTTCACTTTACATGGGGATGGCCTCCACCTTGCGATCTTCCAAGGGACATATTGAGATTACAAGCCTTGACCATGACTACACAACAAAACATGAAACACAGTACAACTTGCCAAAGAAGAGATTGTAGGCTTGCACAGCAACGGGCAACCCTACAACTCCCAATGTCAAGATGAGAGGAATCCATCGAATTCAAAGGGCTTAAAAGGGAATGTAGATTTGACAAGCAAACAATCTCCTCATGTTGAGACAGCGAAGGAAAAGAGGCATCAAGTTTTGGTCCCTTTTCAGGTGGAATCTATCACTTGGATTCCGGCAACGTAGAGTTCATGGGCCGTTCGCCTTCACAGGCAGAGCTCTTGTCCTCGAACGTGAGCATTCCGCCCTCCATGACTAGAGAAGGTGGCCGCACCTCTGGCTACGGCCCAGCCATGCGCGGCACCCATGGGGTCCGCACTGGAGCAGATAGTGCCATTGCAGCGGAGGATGCCTTGAAGATGCTGAAGGATGGCAATGAGCGCTTTGCCGTGGGTGCACCTTTGGCAAAACATGCCACTTCAAAGATGCGGGAAGCTTTGGTGAGCCATGGGCAAGCGCCACACACTGCTGTTTTTGGCTGCGCGGATTCCCGTGTTCCGGTTGACACGGTTTTTGATGCCATGCCAGGCGACTTGTTCGTGTTGAGGAATGCAGGCAACACTTGTACGCACGCAGAAGGCAGCATGGTTGGCAGCTTGGAATTCTGTGCCGGAAAGCTGGGATCGAAACTGATTCTGGTGCTGGGACACACGCAATGTGGTGCCATTGCAGGAGCTACCAAGACATATCTGGGCAGTAAAGACGGTCCCACCTCAAAGAACGTGGGTTGTGCGCTGGAGGGTCTGCTCATTGGTCTGTCTCGTGTGGCACAACAGGCCGAAGATGAGCTCGGTGTTGGTGCTGAGCTGGACACGTTGGTTGCACACTCAGTGAAGGTGAATGTGTTCCACAGCATCGACTTCCTCTTGAAATTTAGCGAGCCTTTGAGAGAGCTGGTGAAGAGTGGTAACCTCTGACTTGGCAAAGAACATTAGCACTTTATTTTTGCTGAGACATGCTAAGGGTGTCCATTTCCAAAACTGTTCAATGATCTCAATCCTTTATCGCTACAAATATTCTCGTTCTAGTGTGTTGTAGCAACTCCTGATTTGTTGATTTGTTATGATTTGTTCACTTTCTATTTGTATTCACATTTGCATCCATATCTCGCATCCATTCCAGGTAGCCTGGAAATCCAGGGCGGCATTTATCACCTGGAGACGGGGCGTGTGGAGTTCCTCGGCCGTTCGCCCAGGCAGTCGGAATTTCTGACCTCTGATAGCAGCCTGCCGCCCTCCCTGCAGGCGTTGCCCATCCGCACCACGGTGCATGGCTGGATGCCTCACCCAGAAGCCTTGAAGCTGTTGAAGGAAGGCAATGAACGCTTTGCAGCAGCTTGGAAGTTGGATCCGGTTTGGATGATGTGATGATGGGAATGTATGTCAAACTTTGAGTGGTTTAAAATTTACAAGGGGAAAAACATGGAAAATAACGGATAAAGACTGTTTCAAGATGAAGTGGTGTGAGCAGGCTATTCTCAACCGTCTCAACTCTCTCAACCGATTGGGCGCGGTTGCATCCAAGATCCAAGGTGGGTGCTGCCATTGCCGGCAGGATCACTCCAGCCATGAGGAAGGCCTTGGTCAAAGAGGGCCAGGCGCCTCACACTGCTATCATTGGCTGCGCCGACTCCCGAGCCCCCTTGGAGACGGTGTTTGATGCCATGCCGGGGGACATCTTTGTGCTGCGCAATGCGGGCAACACCTGCACCCACTCGGAGGGAAGCATGGTGGGCAGCTTGGAGTTCTGCTTGGGTGCTCTCAACACCAAGATGGAAACTGGGCTGCGGCTAGACTCGCTAGACATGTCTTGTTAAAAGAAGGGCTGGTTTAACTGGTTTTTTCATCTGTTTTGTATGCACCGATCTCCTCCGGACCTGAGGGCCTTGCTGAGGATGGATTGATGGATTTTGAGTCCGAGTAAATTCTAACATATTAATATAATTATATATTAATATAGATAATATATAGATACATACAGAGGCTTTGAGACATTGAGAGGTCCGAGCCAATCAACCGGTATCTACTTCATTGTTTCAACTTAGTTTCGACTCAGTTTCAAGTTTCAACATGTTTCAACTATATAAGATTATATAAGTTATTATATAAGTCTTTCCATTTCCATCCTGAATCAGACCAGTGGGAATGGCATGGCCATGGCCCGGCCTCATGGCACCTTAGGTGATGGTCCTGGGACACACGGCCTGTGGAGCCATCAAGGGAGCCACCAAGACCTTCCTGCAGTCCAAGACGGTGAGGCAAGCCAAGGCCGGTCCCACGATCCCTCAATTGGCCGTTGTGGGACGATGATGTATGGTACACATGATATGATTCTATTGTATTCTATACATTTCTATACTATAAAGGAGTTGCCGCTAATATTTAAGTTGTTATATAAGTAATCAGTTCCTATAATTCCACTTTACATACCACATGGAACAGTCAAAATCATCATCCTGTTGTTGGTTAAAGAGGGGCTATCCATTGGAATCAAGCGGGGCTGTTTGACAAAGGGTGTGACTATGTGTGAACTCTTGCTCTTAGTTTCAGGTTTCAGATATTTTCATCCACCAAAATAGGATGGTTAAACCTGGGGAGTAGTACCCAACCCACCAATCCACCAGATGGCTATATAAACCATGTGAAACCAATACTGTAAACCCCGGTTGACAAATATTCTTAGAATGCCATTGAAGCTTTGGCCCCCTGGAAAGGCAGCCAGGGCCCTTGATGCTCTGCTGCAAGGCTGGGGGTCATGTCAAGTGATCAGAACGTAGTTGTGGAGAGTTGTGGCGCTTTTTCGGAAGGCATCAGAATTCAGCAGTGCAGCAAGCATGTGGTGTTAGGTACTGAACACAATTGTTTTGGAGAACCCCCTGAGCATATCCAATCAATCAGCTTTTTTCTTGATTTTGACAAGGTGTCACACCTCACTTGCAAACTTCAGCGTGCAATGTCGTCTAATGTTTTCTCCCTAGCACCATGTCTGTTATCGCTTAACCCTCAAAGCTTCCCGACCTTTCTTACTTTTTGGTTGCGCTACTTTTTGCAGTCCAAGGGTGAAGAATGATAAGCGAATAATGTCGACATCATCATAAACACAATCAACATCATGATTCAAAACACAAGCATCCTATCACCGTCATGGTAATGGTCATAGTCTTGGTCTATGTCTTCGTCTTTGTCTTCATCTTCATCACCATCATCACCCCGATCATCTTTGTTGATGGACTCAGAGTAGTATAGTCCGTATAGATACATTTTTCAAAAAACATCAAATGGGTACGGATCAATACCTATGAAAATACAATTTTTTTAAGGAGGTTATTCACATCCATTCTAACCCAGCTATTTTGATGTGAACAAAAAAGGGGTACTATTGGTTTTGACACACTGCCAAATGATCTGTGCTACATTTCCATCCTTTCCTGTTGGATAAGCTGACTCCGGTTACCTCCGGTGACCTCCGGCAGGTCTCAGCGTGGTGGCTTCCAAGTCGGCAGAGGAGTTGGGACCCACCGCCGCCGAGGAGCAGATCGCCAGCCATGCCGTGAAGCTGATCCTTGGGCGCCATTGAAGTTTTGGAATCAGGACATTTTGGGTTTGTCTGAAAATAGTGTATATTCCCAATGAAATAGCCATTTAATAGGGATAATGATCAGCAAAACCATTGGGTAAAAAGGGGTACACTATTTTCAGACACAGCCATTTTGAGCCACTTTTTGAAATGGGAACCCATTTAGATCCTGCTTGAAAAAAGTGGGACATGTGCCCAGGAATGTTTTCCACACCATTGACTTCTTGCTGGAGTTCAGCCCGATGATTCGGAATAAGGCCCGAGTCTCTGAGTGGCAGATGGATGTCGAAGAGAACAGTCACCAAGATTCAAGGAGACGCATGCGCCGCATGCTGTTTGGTTTTCTAGATCGACATGATCAACCCACATTCTGTCGGCACACATAGACATAGACAGACAGGGTGCGCATTTTCACTTTCTCACTGATTTTTCCATTCATTTTGTCACTCATTTGCTCATTTGCTCATGCACTCACTCATGCACTCCCTCACGCACTCCCTCACTCGCTAGCTCGTTCATTAGTCCTTTTGTTCATTTCGCTTTATGTAATTTCATTGCATTCCATTTTGTTCCTTGTTCCTTCTTTCTGTCACATCGCCACCAACAACAGTAACAGTACGTTCACGTGCTACTGTATGCCCTTCTATGAGTCTATGCCCTTCTATAGCTATATGTTAGCTATAGCCATGTGGGTGACCGTTCGAAAATTGGGTACCCCTAAATGACCAATAAACATCAACAAACTATGATGATAAACCATTTTTTGGGTACTCTATTTTGAGACAAGCCTGTGTGTTTCAATAGATCTAAAATTATGTAGGTTCGCAAAGAAACTCAGGTGAATATCTCCAAACTATCATGTAGACAGCAAATGTTTGAAAGAGTGCCAGTTTTTGATTGCTGGGCCCATTCTTTTAGCGGAAAACATGTAGCAGCAATCTGTTCGCTGTTAAGCCCGATTTTTTCTGCTTGGTCTTTATTGGTCATTTGAGTCATTCCAGCACTCTTGACCACATCAAACTAGTTCAAACTAGCCGAAAAAAACAGCAACTCAGCGACTTGGAGGTCTCAAGTGGAGAAGTGGAGATCCAGGGTGGCATCTACGACCTGGAGACAGGGCGGGTGGAATTTCTGGGCAGAAGCCCAGCACAAGCAACTTGGATGGCTGATCTGCAGCTGGAATTTTTGGAAAGCATGCAGACTCATTCAGCCAGATTTTATGATATTTTATGTAGAGGCTAATGCATCTTGACTTTATCTAACACGGCTAGCATGCCTTTTTTGTAGGCTTCATTTCAGTTCCATGCGACCATAACTTTCTGCTGGGTTGGAGTGCCGAAGTATCAGTCAATCTATCCTAGTATTGATTGCAAAGTCAGGAGGAGCCAAACTACTTGAGCAACGGCCCAAATCATGATGGTAAACAAAACGGTGGGAATCATACTCCAGTTGATCGGGATTATCGCTTTATATGATTTATATGTTAGATTATTGAGATACATCCCTAACATATATATAACATATAAAGATCCAGCTTTATAGATCCCTATCCTGACATATATGCTTGATATGTCAAGCAGGATGAATTGTCAGCCTTGACTCTCACCCAAGGCAGCGCTGGTGCGGCGATCAGATTTCACCATGCCGCCCTCCTTGTCGGAATGAGGTAGGGGATGCAGCAACTGCAATGTGGTTGTTTCTATGGGAAAAAAATGGAGGGTGTAGAAAAAGAACAGAGCAAGTTGCCAAGTTTGGACCCTGAAGACACCAAAGTGGATCAACATGGTCTGCACTAGATGGAAATCGGGCTTCTGCAAAATCGAGTAGCACTTGTAGATCAACACCTAGTAGACACATATATTATCGCGAGAGCTATTGCTGTATAGAGTTTTGCACGCTTGCAGCTCCACACACTCTGTTTTAGATGAGCTCATCAGTTTGTCCCGAAGATTGACCAACTCCCAAATGTGGCTGACTTTTCGGGGCTGCCGCAACCAATCATTTCAATGACAAGGGATTTTCCAAAGGTTTGCGGTTTTTGGATTTGCAGGTCTCCACCATGGGGCGTATCGCGAGAACGCCTCTCTGACTACAATTCAGTTTCACCCAGCTAGAATCGCTGGACAGTGTTTAAACAGACTGAAGTCAAGGAAGTAGCTAGGAATGGCTGTAAATACGGAGGATGTGCACTGCAGTCCCAAATTTTCCACGCAGAACTCATTCAATTTTCGAATTTTCAGCTGGCCACAAATCTCGAAGGGAACTGAGGCTCCATTTTCGCTGCCGATTTTCTGGCAGCCCCTGGTGGGTGCCAGAAACTCGCCCCAGACTTCATGGCGCTGAAAAGAAGCCGCAGTGTGATGGATTTTGATTCACAACTTTGGTTTGGTTTGTTCACCGGCTGTGTTTAAAAATCAAGGTTGGTACTCACCTTCCCAACTGTTCCCAAAAGCTTTCAGTGGGACGCTCTGGAAACCTCTTGAGGAGCTCCTGGGAACTGGCCCTGGAATTGGCGATGGTCTTAGCAATGGGTGAAGCCGCGTCCATTGATGGTGTTGGAGGAGTCGCTAAATCCATACCCAAACTAGTGATGCACAGAATGTTGGATCTAGCTACAAACACTTTCGCCTAAAGAGTGCATGTAGGAATCCATTTGAAGTATTTTCGAGTCATTTTAACCTTCGCCCATTGCAGTGCAAGATGTGCAACTTGGAAGTGCCAACTGCTTGAGGTTGAATTTGCATTGCAGCGGTAGATCACCGGAAGGTGTTATTTCTTGTACAGTTAGTGTCTTGGGGTTAGAAAGGGATTGCTGGATTGCTGGCGTTGAACAACTTCCAGCACGATCATAGCGCCCGGCTACAGCATGCATCATGGCAAGAGCTGCAAAAAACAAGCACTTGTTCGTACACCACCCTGACATCAGTAGGATCTCATGACTGGCATGTTGTCGATGCAGATGCATTTCACAGGAGGATCTTGATGACACACAGGCAGCACTTGACTTGTAGCCAGAAGTCCTGGCTTTGGCGTGTGCGTTTCATCTTCATGATACAGGGGACATGCACCACGGACAGCAGCTTTGCCTCACAGCACAGAAGGCCATCAGATCAGCGCCTCATTTCTGTCCAAATTTGAACGTGATTCCAGGTCTTACACATGCATATGACCATATATGACCTGAACCAATGTTTGGTCAGAGTACGCACGTACTTGGGTGCTAAACCTGACCAGAAACCAACGTGCTGTCGACTTCAACATGCGATGATTTCCTTTTCTTGGAATACGTCTGCCGTATCGCATCTAGCGTTTCGGGGCAATACCTGCGGTGGCACCTCCGCCCTATCCTTCAGACTTTGTGCCGCATGAACGCAAGGCTGCGAAGGACATGTTTTTTTGGTTGGAGTCTTTGAGCCATGTCAACAACTTGAAGCAGGTTGAAGCAGTTTGAAGGTGCCGGCACCGCCTGAATTCGGTGCCTTCTGGTGCGTTGTCTCTGGTGCAGGTTGCTGTCTTCCTGGCCGAGGACATGCCAATGCACATCCGCAAGCTCCATAATCAGGCGGGGTTGCTCCAGGGTTTCAACCCCAAGTGCCAAGAACAACAGGGTCACTTAGATGTGCAGGGAGGATTGGAAAAACATGGAAAAACCAGATCCGAAATCCAAAAGTTTGTTCTTTGGGCCCCTAAGATCAACAGCAAAAACATGTTTACAGCAAAGATCCCGGTAGTGAGCGCAGCCTTGATCCAGTGGCCAATGGCAGGCAGCATACAAGCGCCAACAGATTTGGGACATCTGGGAGACTTTCTGTGAGGCGTGTTCCTGCATGCTGAAGCATTCAGAGTGAATGCAGAATGATCTTAGGCGCATTAGGGACTTGAATTGGTGGCAAGTTGCAATTGAAATCACACTCCGCGTTTGCCGCCATGGGGACATTGTAGTCTTGCACGTTGCAAGGCCGTCGATTGGGCCTTCAGCTGCTGCAGTCAGCCAAATGTTGATTAAGGCGGTGGGGCAAGTTGTTGATGCTTCCGTTATTAATCACTTGATGTGTGGCACTCGTTTCAGTTTATCGCTTCCTGCGAGATCTAATCTTGCCGACCCAAACTTTATCAGTTTTGAATTTACAAGAGGCATCCATGTGCAAAATGTACATGGAACATGCTAATTCCTGGTGCGGGGCTGGGTTTGTTCCGCCCATTGTTTGCATTTGAAATGCTGCAAAATTGTTGCGAGACAAACCCTGGGTCTCTGAAACACGTGTGATTCTTGAATCTGTTTGAGTATGTCTGAAAATGGGTTATGCTGCAAGTTATGCTTATCTACAATTCTGGACTAACCGAACCTCTCTCCCTCTCCTCATTTCCATCTCCAGATTCCACGGGCATGGCTCTGAGATCCTTTGAACGGTTGAACGGTTGACCTTTGAACGAGGAATTGGAGTTGCGATGGCTCTTTTGTCTCATCTTTGGGTAAGTCGGGTAAGTCAACCAAAGTGCCCTCAGAGAGATAGAGAGGGAGAGGAGACGGAAGAATATGCAGAATCATTTTTTTTTTCCAAGGTATTTGGCATTGATTTTGTTCTTTTCCTTAGGGCTAGGGGGTCTTTCAGTCACGTGAGTCACATTCAGGGCGACGACGATAACAATGACTTCCTGCCCTTTGGGCGTCGTTGGGAAACCCAAAGTTTCCGCTTTTCGAACGAAGTTTGGGTCATCGAGGGCACGGCAAAGTGATGGATTCTGATCTGGTCATTGAGGGCAGCTGGAAAGCTTACACAGCAAGCCAATGAAGCAGCTGAGATTCCATCGCAACTCCGATAGCGTTTTGGCTCGAATCGCCTCAGCAACAACTAGCAACTCTGATTACGCCATGTCCTCCCAACGCCCGATCGATGCCGCGGGGAAAGCCTCTGCCATGATGCTGGGTTCAAACAGGGGGACTTTGTGTAGTAACTCATGTAACCTCCACAAAGACTCACAAAGATAGAAAAGTAACTTAACACTATTTTGGATTTTGCTTTTCTATCTTTTTTGGGGTCGGGAATTTGAGGGTTTTGATGACTTTTGCACCAGATTTTACCAGTCATGGTCAGCGATCCTAATTCTCTGTGATCGGTGAAATTTGTTCTGCTTCAGATCAGACAGATGTACGACCAAGGATGGAACTGCCCTTTGGTCACCCTCTGGCCCGGGATGGCGCAGGCAAGCAGCCACTGCTTTTTTCAATGTGTGGGGTAGGTATTAGCTTTGAAGTCCTAAGTGTATATTTTGTTTAAAGGAGGCAAGTGCACAGTTGCAGTTTCTTCTACCTTTCATCCCCCGCAAGTGTTTTTCACTCTGGAAGGTGTAGATGGCCGAGTGCGAACCAGCGGTGATCCCCCTGTGCCTCCAGAGCTGGCCCTGAAGTTCTTGAAGGAAGGCAACCAACGCTTTGTTGATGGAAAGCCACAGTCAACCAAGGTGGATTCCATCATGAGAAAGGAGTTGGACAGGGAAGGACAAGCGCCCCACACTGCCATCATTGGATGTGCTGATTCCCGATGTCCCTTGGAGACACTCTTTGACACCTTGCCCGGGGACATCTTTGTGCTGCGCAATGCCGGCAACACCTGTACACACGCAGAAGGCAGCATGGTTGGTAGCTTGGAATTCTGTACTGGCAAGTTGGGATCTCGCCTGATCATGGTCTTGGGCCACACCAAGTGCGGTGCTGTCTATGGTGCCACAAATGCCTACATTGCGGCCAAGAGGCAAGAGGCCCCTGTCACTTCAGCACTTGAAGGCCTCTTGTTCGATTTGGCTCCAGTTGCAGACAAGGCTTTGCAAGACAGCGTTGAGGCAGTTGCTGCCCATGCTGTCCGCGTGAACGTCTTCCACACTGTCGATTTTTTGCTGAAGCACAGTGCCCCTATCCGTGAGAAGGTTCGCAGTGGGCAGGTTGAGATCCAAGGTGGACTTTACCACTTGGACACTGGCAAAGTGGAGTTCATGGGCCGGTCACCAAAGCAGGAAGAGATCCTGAAATCCATCGACGCCTTGACACTTCCTCCATCCATGACTCGCGAGGGTGGCCGCACTTTGGGCTATGGTCCTGCGGCACGAGGCACGTACGGAGTGCGTACCACAGCCGATGCTCCAGTCTCTGCTGAGGATGCCTTGAAGATGTTGAAGGCCGGCAACGAGCGCTTTGCCGTGGGGGCTCCTTTGGCCAAGCATGCTACTTTGAAGATGCGTGAAGCTCTGGTCAGCCATGGGCAGGCGCCACACACGGCCATCCTCGGCTGTGCAGATTCTCGAGTGCCAGTTGACACTGTCTTCGATGCTATGCCAGGCGACCTGTTCGTGTTGAGGAATGCAGGCAACACCTGTACGCACGCAGAAGGCAGCATGGTTGGCAGCTTGGAATTCTGTGCCGGAAAGCTGGGCTCCAAGCTGATCATGGTGATGGGGCACACGCAGTGCGGTGCCATTGCAGGAGCCACCAAGACCTACTTGGCCAACAAGGAAGGCAAGGGCTCCAAGAGTGCAGGCAGCGCACTGGAGGGACTCTTGATTGGTTTGTCAGATGTGGCAGAGCAGGCAGGGATATTGTTATTCATCGGGGGATGGGTGCAACCAAAAGGGCATGAAATGAAACAGGGGCAATGAAAGGAAATGACAAAGAATCAAAAAGAAAGACACAGACTTCAAATAGAAGGCAATCCCGAAAAGACATGCAGGGCACCAAAACCGCCACTGGTTAAACATGAGGAACCTTTGAAAGCTGGATTTAGAGGCACAGGTTCCAGCTCAGCTACAGCCACCCAAAATGCAACGATCCAAACAATGTTTTAACAATATCATGCGATTTGACAGATCAATCGAGGCCAACCAGGAGCTTGGCCCTGGCGTGGAAGAAAGCAAGCTCATCAGCCACACAGTGCGGGTGAACGTCTTCCGTTCCATTGAGTTCTTGTTGACCTACAGCGAGCCTCTCAGGGCGCTAGTGAAGAGTGGTAACTTGACATTGCTTCAGATTCTTGCTTTTTCTTTTGATTTTGAGCAGAAAGGTTATGATATTTTCTTCAAATTCCAAAACATTTTCTTCTTTGCTTGGCCCAGGAGTATTTTTTAACACGTTGCTGAGGAAACTTGGAGATCCAGGGCGGCATCTACCACCTTGAAACTGGCCGTGTGGAGTTCTTGGGTCATGCCCCAACTCAGGCCGAGGTGCTGGCGTCGGACTTCACGTTGCCACCTTCGGTCAAGGGACTGCCGGTGCGCACCACCACCGATGGTCCCATGCCGTCCGTAGAAGCCCTGCAGATCTTGAAGGATGGCAACAAACGCTTTGTCACTGGTGAGACCTTGGCTGGCAACGTCACCAATGGCATGAGGAAGGCATTGGTGAAGGAAGGACAAGCACCGTTGGCCGCCATTGTTGGCTGCGCCGACTCCCGAGCTCCGCTGGAGACGGTGTTTGATGCCATGCCTGGCGACATCTTCGTCCTGCGCAATGCGGGCAACACCTGCACCCACGCTGAGGGCAGCGTCGTGGGCAGCTTGGAGTTCTGCATTGGGGCACTTGGCACCAAGATCCTTGGCACATCTTCGTGGGCATAGGTTTGGCATAGATGGTAATAGATGGTGAGACATAATCACTTCCAACCCGAATTGAAGGACTTACAAGCTTGCAATTGAGAAAAGCAACAAGATGTGATAAGATGTGTCTTCTTTTACACCAACTACCTATAGATGTGCTGTAGATGTCATTGGGACTAGTGTCACTGGGTGCACTGACGCTGACAGGATGGTCATGGTCTTGGGGCACACAGCTTGCGGAGCGATCAAGGGCGCCACGGCCACACACTTGCAGTTGAAGGCTGGCAACAAGCCCAAGGTGCGGACACGCCAAGAGGGAGAGGGGTCCACAAATTCTCCACCCAAATCATCAATTTCATGAGGGAAAACACAGGAAAACACTTTTTTTGGGCGTCCCAGTTATTATCATGATCACTGTTCAAACACACAACCATGGCCGGTGATGTGCAAATCAGGAAAGTGAATTGATGGATATAGTATGATATAGTATTATTATAATGGTATTACAACTTATTATAATTAGTATTATATAAATTGTATAATTATATAAATATAAATATAAATGTATATATAATGATTATAAATTATAATATAGTAGTATGAGGTAGTATCCATGTATGTATCCATACTCCCTAGAGCGCCAGGTCACCAAGGCCTTGGATGCCTTGCTGCAGGGTCTCAGTGTGGTGGCTTCGAAGGCGGCTGATGAGTTGGGACCCAATGCCACCGAGGAGCAGATTGTGAACCACACCATCAAACTGCTGCTTGATTGAAACATTGTAACATAGCTATGGATCAATACCTATGAAAATACCATTTTTTTAGGGGGTTATTCACATCCATTCTAACCCAGCTATTTTGATGTGAACTACAGGGGTACTATTGGTTTTGACACACTGCCACATAATGGAACCCCCAAAGAATCATCAGAAATCACTCTGGGCAAAGAGTCAGTGCAGGGAGAAGTGCAGGGGGGGAATTCACAAGCAGCATCACCTGTTCCTGCGCTGAAGTCAAACGTGTTGGAGCGACGACTCCGTCAAATAACACACGTGTCTTCTTGCCTCCCGCCCACACCCTACAGTTTGTTCCATGATTTTCTGGTTTGAGGGTCTATGGACACTTCACAAGTCAGTCTACTGGCGTGCACCACTCTGGGAGTCCCATGCCCCGACGTGCCAAGGAATGTCTTCCATTCCATCGAGTTTCTGTTGCAGTACAGCCCTCTCATCAGGGAGAAGGCAGATCCGTGGTGATGTGGGTGTTCATGGCGTTGGGGCGTTGGTTGTCATACATTACATATTCACACACACACACACACACATTCACACAATACCCGTCCAATCTACTCAACATCACTCGTCAATTGCAGAGTCTAGCTCATCTATCACTTGCATCTACTCAACAAAATGGTATCTATCCCGATAACATCTGATAACCCTTATCCAATGAAGTTGACGCCAAATCTGTTCATCCCTAAGTCATTGCAACAGAGTACCATCACTTTCTGCTGTGGAGGTGGCAGCGGGTGAAGTGGAGATCCAGGGTGGCGTTTACGACTTGGAGAGCGGTGAGGTGGAGTTCTTGGGTCGATGCCCAACCCAGGACACCCTGCTGAAGTCTGGCGCTGCTCTGCCTCCATCCTTGGTCTGAGCGACATGAGCAACACGGTGTTGGAAATGGTTTCACAAAGGCGGTTTTCGACAAATTTTCGTGGCATGTGTTGCCCGAAACTCTTTAATGCAAGCACTTTTTCTGAGAGCACATTTAAACTTTAAACAAACTGCTAGGTTAACAATCTGGCAAGGTTTGTACCAGTACTAATAATTAATAGTAAGAGCCATACTTGTAGCGACAGGTACGGCCAGCATGATGAAAGTCTCAGCAATAGCCGCTGTATCAGTCATTCAGCCATACTTCATACGGATCAGTCACACACACAGATCACACCTTGCACATATGCCATATATTTACGTAACGTAGTATGGTTGTAGGCCATCGTGATTCTTGTACAAAATACATGGGTTGGATAGGACATATTTCGGAAAAATATCAGAGTTTTCTGGGACCATCCCACATCATCCTGTGGGCCTCGCTAAGATTTCATCATGTTTCCACGCTGCAGAAGCAGCAGCACCTGGCCTCGCCTCGGAGCTTGGTCAAAAACTCTCTGATCGACGCCCAGATGGAAAAAGCCGATGTGCCTGTGATGTTCCAATCTGATGGGACTCGGATGGGATTTCTGGATTGGCCCGAATTTTGGCACCTTCCATTAGAGAAGACTGAAAGACCATGTGGGTTGCTTTCGACATCTTTCGACCCGTTTGCGTCACTGCGACTCGCCTCTGGTCAGGGATCTCCAGCTGAGGCTCGGGCACAATGCTGCAAGAAATGCGACTTTCACTCGGAGTGGACGCGACCAGCAGCAGCTCCTCTACGCTCATTGACGCCTGAGGCCGATCATTTGAAATTTCGGAGGTCCACAAATTGACAACCGTTTTCTGAGGACCTGTATCCTCCTGCATGTCCAGCTGTCGCGAACATGTTGGAACTACTAGGGATTTAGAGCAAGACAAAACAAGAGAACATCGGAAAGTGGAGGTTTCCTGGATGCAGAAAAGATGAAACAGATTTTTGATTTTTAATTGGCAAAGTCGTGAGGTTCCTTCTTTAATATCCCTTCAAAATTGATTCACTAAGATTCATGTTTCTTTTAGACAAGGAACGCAAAAGCGCAAAGTTCCACCACTTGAAAGAACCCTGCAGGCTGCGGGAAAGAAGCGAGAGGACAAGGCCATTGCCTGGTACAACTTAGCCTGTGTGGCTGGTTTGGCTGGGCGACCAGATGCTGCGGCCCGTGCGCTGAAGATGTCTTTGGAGGCTCTCCCACCATCCGAAAAGGTCAGCTGGATGCAAGAGACCCTGGAGGATGTTGATCTGCAACCTGTGATGAACTCACCCGACATGCAAACTGTGCAAGCTCTTCTGCCACAGAAAGAAAAACCGAAAAAACCATTGGGTGGATATGCGCCAAAAACAAGATTCAAGGGGGGTGCAGGGTTTGGCCAGTTGCCTTTCATCAGTGAGTAACACTACAGAATTAAAACCATCACGAAAGGATGATTGGATGATGAGCTTGGCAAATCCAAGCCATTCGCATCCTGTTCGCATAGGACTTGTCGGTTCTCAATTGTGGTGATCCCAAAGTAGATGAAAAACATGATGCAGTGCAAGTGTATACACTTATACTTATATTATATGATACTTCTACTTACATACTATGTCATACGCTATATAGTTTTAGTATGTTTTAGTCATTTGTTCGGGCTTCACCAGATCCATCAATAGGTTTCATCATATTATGGTATGTCGTAGGCGCTTCTTCGACCCGCAGCAGCTGCTTCTACTGCAGGTGCAGCAAACTGCCAACATCTGCCAGCTCGTTTGTTTAAAATGGCACAGCGTCGTGAGATTTGCTGAGTATTGTTGCCATTGGCCTGTTGGATTGTGAATGACAACCTGCAAGATTGCTGAAAACCTCAAGTGTTTTGGTTCGACCAGTTGAGATTTCACGCCTATAGACCGCGACGCCATGACAGACACTGGCGATGAAGTGCGTGGATCTTTGAATTTCAAGGCCATGTTCTTTGCAGCGTTGGTGAGGGCTGCAGGGTGGAGCCACCGGAAACATATGCTGGGGCAGATGGAACAACTGAAGAAGAAGGCGGGGAAATGCTTGGGGAAAACATTGGATGGTGCAGACTTGTGAGCTTTCAACCGTTTCATTTTCAAGAAATCATTTCCTGCAAGGTGGCAGAAAAAAAAGAAGAGATGAGAACCTTGCAAGAGCGCATCTGGAGTTTGGAAGCAAAGGCAGGCCAAGATTGCTGAAACCATGGATCTTGCACGAACAGAACGTCATGTGACGAGATAAATTCAAATTTCACCATGAACATCTGAGACATCAGCATCTTAGTTGAGGCGCTCCACATACACCCCTGTAGCATCCTGTAGCCAGGTGCCTTGCTGGGAGCTCCGTGATGGTGGCGTGAAGGACTTTCAGCAAGCTGCCAGGAGGTTGCAGATGGCCTGGCGTCAGACAGCAGCGAGGCTGGAAGAGAAGAAGGCGAGGAAAGACAAGGAGCGGATGTGACCTGTGTCGAGTTTGAATGGGACCACGCAGCTGTAAATCTGGGGCCGACCCTAATTCATCACACATATCACACCAACTTCGCCCTCCACCCCCCAACCCTCCCTTCTCCTTGTCTCTGTGGTTTCTTTCTTCTTTCCTTTTTCTGTGTCCATACTCCTTGACTCTTTTCTTGTTGTTTTTCTTGTCTTAACCCCTAGTTCACCAAGCAGCGTCTCTCTCCGTTGCACTTTTCTGATGATATCTGGGAACCACTGGGAACCGAAAACAGTTTTCCAAACCAGATGTGCTTGCCGTGATATCGCATTGGACATTATTCTTTAGGTGGTCGCCTCATGTTGCCTCTCCATACATGCATCAGAGCTCCATCCTCCATCATCCTCCCCTCTTGTCCCGTTCCTGCCTTTCTTCCTTCCAGCAGTCTCATTTGTTTGTGCGGTGTTTCGTTTTTCTTTGTTTCGAGTGATTTGTTAGTATCTGTTGAATTCTGTTGACAGGATCGAGTTCCCAGTGCTGTCTTTCGTTTCTCTTGTTTTCCTTGTTTTTGGGTGTCTTGGTCCTGGTTGGTTCCATCCCGTGCATGTACCTTGCATGTTGTTTGTCATTTTGTCGTTCGCAGGAATCGCATGGTGCTTGACGTTCCCTGGTAACATGTTTTTACAACATAGAACCTCCCATGTTTGTGGTTTCTGTCCAAACTGTCTGCTGACTCCGCCAGCTGGTCACATGTAAGGCACGGATTCTTGGGGCCCAAAAAGGTTGTGGAAACTACCGAAGGTGTGCTGTGCCAACCGTGCGAGGAGGCACGTGCCAAAAGCTTTCGCCGAAAGCTGGCTGTGCAGCGCATCCAACGCGCCTGGCGCGCTGAAGTGCCTTTCTGGCACCTGCGTCCCAGACGCACTGCCGCTACTGAGATGCTCTACGACGCCGTGCTCGCCTTCGAGTCGCTGTCGGATTTCTTGACCACCGGAGAGATCGAATTCCTGCAGGCTGCGGAGTCCAAGTTTGATTTTACCAAAGAGTCTCGTTATCGCATTGTGGCAGTGGTGGGTCTATTTGACAAGGGGAAGACCTGGTTGACCAACAAGCTCTTTGGCAAAAACCTGCCGAGTGGCAAGCTGTGCTCTACCAGAGGCATCAGCTTTTTGTGGATCGAAGACTTGGAGATGCTGGTGCTGGACTCCGCGGGTGTTCAACGCCCTGTGTCGCATTGCGAGGGTGCCGTTCAAAGCATTCAGGATGCACGCTCCACTGAGAGTTTGATGTTTGAGATGATCAGCCGCATCGCGGACTACATGATTTTTGTGGTCAATGATTTCACCTGGTTCGAGCAGGAGTATGTGAGCATGTTGCACAGGAAGTATGTGCAGAGCCACCAGCACAAGGAACTCATTGTCGTTCATAATCTGCGAATGACTTCAGAACCAGCCGAGGCTGAGCATCTTTTTCACCAGCAGATCAAGAAGTGCTACAAAGGAAGCTTCTCCCCGCTGGATGAGTTGACTTATGTGGCCGAGCCAAAGGAAGGCGTTCCAGTTGTACATCATGTTGCCCTTTGCAAGGAAATGACCCTTGCAGGCATGGACAGTTGATTCATGATTGCGTGGAACTTTATGGGTTGGTTGGTTTGTATATCATTGAATCAATAAACAGTCTTTGGACAGCCAAAACATGGCAAAGAATGCTTGTCCCACAAGGGCCCGAGACATGGTTCAAGACTCGAAACTCAACCTGTTTGGAATCTGTACCACGCGCAGGTGAGAAGTACAACAAGAAGAACGCATTGCACCTGAAAAGCCAACTGCGATTTCGCCACATGTTGGGCCGCAGCATCAGCTTGACGGATTCGCTGCGCAAAGAGCTGGAGCGGTTGATCCCAACCTTCGCCTACGTCGAGCTGGCGCCTGAGAAGATGCCTTCCTCCGAGAAGACTCTGACTGTTCTTTATGAGACCTGCAAAGAGGTCGGGGCTGAAACTGGTGAAGATCGTGCCAAATATAGCAACTAATCCCATCCCCCTAATGTAAAGCACCTCCTGAATAATGCCAATTATGTGGAAATTCCTTACTAAACATGGTTTGTAGGGGGTGTTTAATATTAGGGGGATTGGATTGGCAACTTTATATTAATGATTATTTCATGTTCAATGTTGGGGTATTTTTGCCAGTGGATTCGAAGTGTTGATTTTGGGAGAATCTGCAGATGGTTGACTGATGTGTGAAATTGTGTGAACATGTTGATTCTATTGAACTGACTGAAGGCGGCAGACAAAGAAGCCGGCAAGGGCCTCAGGCTTCTGGAGCATCGAAGCTGAGGTTTGCAAATGCGATCTGACTGAGTGATTTTTGATTCGCATGATATCGCATGTCCGTTCCTATCGTGTTATTTTACAGTGGGATGTCAAGCGCCAATTACATGGATGGTTGCTTGCAATGACCATTTTGATGTTGAGATTGGACACGCTTGCAATGCCTGAGGTTTCAGCAACACCTCTCGCTCTGAGAAGAAGACATCCAAGGTGTGCAGTTGAGTGACCGCCAGATTTTTTTCCGGTGTGTGAAAAACCTGTACAGTCTATGGAATACGGCCCTACCAGAAAAGATGAAGGAAAAGTAAAGCACTCACATGAAAAGTGAAGTGACATTGATGGCTCCTTTTCCGTGGGCTTTGTGGGGCTCTAAACTACCTCAGCATCTCTAGCAGCTTGAAGCAAGTTAATTTGCTGATTTTGCAACGGTTCAATTGACATGAACTGCCATGGATTGGATTGGCTGTCCAGCATCATAGTATTAGTATATGAAATAAAATAATAGAAACCACCCAAGTTTCAAGACTCCAGAAACGCAATTTGTTCATTTACCGCAAATCTCCTAGGTTTACCACTCTTTTGTTGCGGCATCTCTGCATCCAGGACTATGGAAAGGTTGGCTCCATGCGACTCAAGGCTATTCACCCTGATGCCAAGGCGGATCTCTGCGATTTTCACATTCCTGTCATGCTCTTCACTTTTTTCATGAACGCACCTTTTTTTTGGATCATTTTGGATCTATCTATTTTCATATATTTTCATCCATTTTCCCAATAGTTGCAGGCAGTGCTTTGCGCTTTGCAGCAGAATTCTGAGCATGTAGATACCTGCGGTAGTTGTCATTTGTACAACGAAGACTCCATGCCCACCCAAATGTGGTAAAGCGGTATAGGAAACAACTACCTTTAAACAGTGATCATTTGGAGATACAGGAAAAGATCAAACCCGTTCAGGTGAGCATGAAGACTCAGGGTGTGATCAACCCTTTGGGCGAAATCATAGCGCACGACGTGACCTTCGAACCCAATGTCAATGTCTATGACCGGAGACTGCAGGATGGCATTGAACGAGTGATCCGCGTCGAGTGTCCGGGAGTGCAGCAGGAAGACATCGACTGGGAGGCGAGGAATTCCTGAGACCAAACATGTTCATCCTGGGGCGCAAAGCTAGAGTTTATTGGGCATACTGCGGGGTTTCAAAGTAGATAAATTCAGCAAACATTCGACTTTGACATGATATGACCAGAGAACCAAATGGCAACAACAGTGATTGTGGCTATTTTGGGTGATTGCAGGTACTTCTAGGATCTTGTTGGAGCCCTGCAGTGAGGGTGTCAGCAAGTTGCATGCTGCTCCTTGCTTTTGAGCATTTACCATCTTGAACCGGTCATCACCAGCAGAGCGTAAGAAGCAATGCAGCATGGCATCAAAGACAACACCGAAGCCATTTTGTCACTCAGTTGCGACAGTTCCTGTGTCAGGAACTGGCCAATGGCGTGAAAATCAGCATCCGCAAGCAGAAACCCATTGAAGAGACTGCGGTGCATCCGGTAGAGCCCATCATGCAGCATCATGGGCCATGGGAGCGCGCATTCGAATTTGAGAACGGCTCTGGGCGCTTTGATTTCTCTGAGGAGGACACCGGTTTGGGACATCGTTTGCTTCGATTTGCTGGGTGGTTTGTGAAGAACTTCAACCACCACTAAATGGGGATAGATAAATGATATACGTAACTTCTTGGTGGTTTTAAGTCTTAAAAGATCTTTAAAGTTCACCCCCGAATTACTGTCGGATGATCCCACTTGACGCATATTTTTCAGGGAAGTTGAAACCACCAATTAGCTTTGAAGGGTTTGGTAATGGGCGGTTGAAGTTCAAGATGGCCCGAGGGATGGGAGGATGACACCTATTTAACATTCTGATGCAAACTGTGAATGGTTGACCGTTGAGGATGAACATCCATTGAATCTATTGGTAAGAGATGGCAAGAGCTCATGATGAGCTCATGAAATTACTCTATTTTTTGATTGCTCATCATCCCGAAGGGTTTTGGTAATATTACGAGTCGTCTATTTCAGAGCCAACCTTCCTGCAGTCTTGCTGATTAGCCGTGACACAGCGGGAGGATTTCATTCTGGCCGATGGCGTGTTAACTGTCAACCTGCGGAAGTCCTTTCAATGTCGCAGAGGCAAAGTTGGCAGAAATCCCACCTTGCTTCAAGGTGCAGGGCTTGTTAAACATCTTATCTGGCTGGCGGTTTTACACTATAATGCTTGTATATAACAATAATATATACTAGTAGTATATGCATATGATATTCTATTTTTCCTTTTTTGGGACGATGATTCCAATTGTATATAAGAGTTGAGGATCAAAACCACCAACCAGCTATTTGTTTGGTTGGGCCTTTAAAGATCACCTGGATGTCGATTCCAGAGGTGGCAGGAATGAGCCAACCACTCCTTCAGTGAAAAGCAGCACCTCCGCCGGCTACGACTTTGCCGGCTGACCCTGTGAATTTAAGGAAGTGAGGCAATGGATGAGAGTCTCTCCAAGAGCCTGCACTTAAAAGGTTCAAGGAGGGGACTTCGTCACAGTTTGTATAGGCTTGCTAGAACCTTGCACAGTGAAGCTCAGCTGAATGGAACACAAAGTTCCCTTTCTTCCATTCTGAGCATTAGTCAGATGATTTGATTGTATTTGATTGGGTCCTTCTGCCTGTTCACGGAACAGTATGCCAGCAACGTCAAACCAGTGCAGAATAGGTTTGTGTTGCCTTCCGAGTGTAGCAATCATGCACTGCAAACAGGCAGACATTTAGTTCAAAGGAGTGGTGCATTTGGAACAAAGGAGTTAAGGGGTGAGGTCGGTGCTGTGGCGACAAGTCTTTAGGGTTTGAAGGGTGGGATACAACATCATTCAATCAAAATAATATATTATAATCATTGCGTGGTTTCGTTGACGGGGAAACACTTGGCACACTGCAAATCAAGCTGAGAAATCAGCCATGCCCTAGAATCTGATCTGTTTGACGTGAACATCTTACAAGGCCTACGGTTGGGACGCTATGCATCCTGAGTTCCTTGGTAGCACAGAATCTTACCCTGTTTCTGCCGTTTTTTTTCTGGTTTTTGTTTCGCACTCTTGCATGTCCTCGGGGTAAAGTAAGGTTGAGGCTTCGAATCTCGTCCTATCTGGATGTGCCTGGTTTGCTCGCAGAGCGGGCCACATCTGCTTCAGAGTTCTCAACGAAGGCAGGTTTTCCATAGTGGGATTGACAAAAGGCATTTTCAAGTGGTAGTGCTATCATGCACCACCCATGGAGGTCAAGCAGGAGCATTGATTGCTCAGGCTGCATGGCCCATGAGGTGAAACTTTCGTTGGCAACTCAGCAACCTTTGGCAGCGCGGACATCAGCCTTGGTTTGCCATTGGTTTGTCAAGCAACCCAACCATATCGCCGGTGGGAATGATTGCCCGTTGGGGCCCCATACACACACACATATATATATATAATTCTATATCTATATCATTTGAGTTTCCAATAAAACCCTGGCTGCTCAGCCATCTTGTGCTCAAACAATATGGTGTCCCGGGCAGCTTCAAACATCTTCAGACTCATGAAACTGACGAAAGTGAACATTTTGGCCGCTGCTTCCGTGGCACTTCTCGTCATCTTGCTGGCCAAACACTCCGAGACCAGAGCATTGCAGCAACAAATTGGGAACCTCGAGGAGACTGCTCTCGAACTGGAAAGCTGCCAGGTTGGGTTTGTTGCATATTCATTCAGCAACGAGGCTGTACCTAAGAACTCAGAAACCATCTTCATGGCTGCTGGAAAATGCGGGAATCAACTTCTTGCTTGCAGGCAAAACAGAATGATGAGAAGAACATCCAACTGCAGATGGAGGTGGCGAATCTCAAAGCTGAAGCCTTTGCCTCAGCAGCCCCGAGTACTCTTAGAGACTCTTAGACTTGGACTTGATAAACACATTCCTGGCCGGAAGAGCTGAGCCTGTTGTCATTTGTTGCCGCCTTGTGCATTTGAATTGCATTTGCTTCGTTGACCAAAGCATGCTGAATGCTTGTAGGGCATCTGGCGCACCATTACTGTATGATTTTTGATGCATTTTGAATCGGAGCATCATGGAATGGAGTTGGAAGTGGGGTTTGCAAGAAGGACATTGTCTTGTTGACAGCAGATCGTCTTGATGGCAGGTAGCACTGAAGGATGAGATGAACATTCAACTGCAGAAGGACGTCGAGAATCTCAAAACGGAGGCCGTCGGAGATAAAACTAACTTGGACTTGCGATGTTTTGGACTGAAACAGGTGAGCCATGGTGAGCCTGTTGCCAACTGCCTATCCGGGCACTTACATTAAGTATCATTAAGTCATTATAGTACCATAAGTTACGCTTTCCTGACCAAAAGCACGCTGAATCGCTGTCAAGTCAGAGACTCTGCTGTGATTGGCGTTTGGTAAGGTTTGTTCTTTTGATGTATGCTATTGTATACTTGGTGCCCTCTAGCAACTTTCCGATACACTTTACTCACTTTGCCTTGGGCCTCTTGGTTTTGAACATTTGGGTTGGTTCACTTGTGTTCGAACGCAGACTTGTTTTTGTCGACAGTCCATATTCTTGATGGCAGGTCGAACTCATGGATGCAATGAACGCTCAACTGCAGAGGGACGTCGAGACTCTCAACGCGGAGGCCTTTGCTGTTTCATTGCTGCCTATTGTTGGATCAAAGTTGGACAAGCTTGCCATTGCCCATGGGCATTTGCATTGCACTTGCTTCGTTGATCACAACGTGCAGCATTGTTTGCAAGAATGAACATGTCTAGCGAGTAGTGGCCCAGGTGGCCTAGTGCCTCGATACAATGCTGCCATGTTTCGACAGAATTTTCCATGGATTTCCATCGGTCCGTGGATCGGACGCAAAGGACACGTGGCTCGGACGCTTCGGATTTCCAAGACATTTGAAAGTGCAGAAGGACATTGAGAATCTCAACACGGAGGCTTTTGCCCCAGAAATCCTGCCTGCACTTGGGTCGAACTTGTGCTTGATAAAGTGTTTTGACCGGACACCTATTTGGGACCTTGCATGAAGTTACATTTGGTTCACTGACCAGAAAGTCTGTTGTCGGAGATGGGCAGTCGGGTTTGTTCTTTCGAAGTAGGTTATTGTATGCTGTATGCTTCATGTACAATGGCAACATATTGCGTCATTTTGCCCTGGCCTCACATCATGGAAGGGCGCTTGAAAAAGTTGGCTTTGGACCACCGGGGCACTGGTGTGTGCAAGCAACATATTGTTTTGTTCAGGCAGAAATAAAGGATGCAATGACCGTTCAACTGCAGAGGGACATCGAGAATCTCAAAGCGGAGGCCTTTGCTGTTTCATTGCTGCCCATTGTTGGATCATGTGGGATCAAAGTTGGACTTGACAAGACAGGCTTACCCCAAACAAGCAAGCTTGTTGCCATTTGTTGCCCATGGGCATTTGCATTGCACTTGCTTCGTTGACCAAGAGAGTCCAAATTGATGCCAAGCAAGGATCTTTGCTGTGAGCGTTGGCGTGTCTATTCAATTATTTGATGCTGTTGCGTGCTTCGATACATTCTGTCCTAGGTTTCTTTGTATTGAACATGTGGGTTGGACCCCTTGTGTTCGCAACCAGACTTGTTTTTGCTGGGAGATAGGCCATATTTTTGATGGAGGCACGACGAAAGGATGACAAGAATATTCAGCTGCAGAAGGACATCGAGAATCTCAAAACGGAGGCGGTGGAAATCCTTTCACACCATCACCAATCCATTGGATCATTCAAAACGGAACTTGACAAAGTATTCTAACACGTTCTAATATATTCTAACGCAAACATGTGAGCCTGGCTGAGCCTGTTGGACATTTGCATCGGATTTGCGCTGATGAACACGTGCAGAGCCTGCTGTCCACCGAGAGCAGCTGCATGCACCTTCCAGCCATTGTGGAGGCTCTGACTGCTGAGCTGGCAAACTTCCAGGTGGATCATGAGAAGATTGGCCAAAGTGTGAATGTGAACGTTCAGGCCTTCACACTGCAAAGTATATGCGCTGGGAGTCAAAATCATCCATATACAATTGTTGGAAATGGCATGGAGCCTGTTTGCATTTTTTTGTGAAAGATCTGATCCCTCCCATTTCAGGAGTGTTGATTGCACCATGCAATATGGAAGCCTGGCCATTTTTCATCCTGCAATCACCCAGGATTCCAAAACAACCAGCCATGGCAGCCATGGCAACCTGCCAGGTCTTGATGGCTACCTTTGTCATTGGCGCCTTGATGGCCATGCTGCGGCGCTATAGACAGACCCAAAAGGCGGCCTTCGAACTTGATGATAGCAACTCCCGAAAAGATGGACTGTAAATTACTCAGATAATCTAGAATATATAGTGTTAATATGGACTGTATATTACTGTTAGTTAAGCCAAGTTACTTTCTATTTTTTGCAACCGACCAATCAATATGGCAAGAACTATTTTGGCATTGTACGAGCATCTTGGATGGGACAAGTTCTGCGCAGTCTCTGTTGGCCATGCACACTGGTGCTTCCAAGCTACAGATGATTTACGATATAAGCTATGCGCAAAGAAGCCTGTTCAACAACTTTTGGAACCAACAACTGTCCATGATGGATACAAACTGTTGGTTTTGTCCTTTATTTTCATTTTCATTCATCTCTCTTGAAACTGCCAAATGTATTGGTTTCTGCTGTTTCTGCGCGTCGCTGCGACCTTTTGTTGTTTGCTGACCAGGTGAAACAGGTGCATGAAATGCCTTGGGAGCTTCATGGAAGGATGAAGGAACAACAGGCTATTGCTACTCGGAAGTTGCAAGGTGCCTGGCGTCGAAAGGCAGCGAGACTGGAAGAGAGGAAGAGCAGGGAATACAAGGAGTTGGTTGGGCTGAGTTCTGTAAGGCAAGCGAATTTGATTGCTTCAATGCAGCACTTCGCTGCCTGACATGTTTTTGGTGGCTTCAATGACTTCAAAGCAAACTTTAAGCGTAAAGATACAAGGGGACAAGAAGTAAACCAATCATTTCAGCCAGGCCCAAATCAGCACCTCTCCAGTCTCCCCTGTCCTTTATAAACCATGTAGATCATGTAGTCATGTAGTAAGTCGCCATGGTAACCGAACAGCAACTAGTTTGGGTTCTGTTTGGAAACACATTGTGATCCCATGTGCGAGGAAGCTCGTTTGAAGACCCTGTGGCGGAAGATGCTGGCACGTCGCATCCAACGCACCTGGCGTGCCAAAGTTCCCCTCTTGCGCCACCGGCGCCAGCGCAGTTGTGCCAAGGAGACCGCCTATGATGCGGTCTTTGCATTTGAGTCGCTTTCCAATTTCCTGACCACTGGGGAAATTGAGTTTCTCCAAGCACCGGAGTCCAAGTTTGATTTCACCAGAGAGTCCCGCTATCGCATCGTGGCGGTGGTGGGTCTATTTGACAAGGGGAAGACCTTCTTGATCAACAAACTCTTTGGCAAGAACCTTCCGAGTGGCAAGAAATGTCCTACTACAGGCATCAGCTTTCTGTGGATTGAAGACTTAGAGATGCTGGTGCTTGACTCAGCTGGTGTCCAACGCCCAGTTTCGCAGTGTGATGGTGCTGTTCAAAGCATTCAGGATGCCCGTGCCACCGAAAGCTTCATGTTTGAGATGATCAGCCGCATTGCAGACTACATGATCTTTGTGGTGAACGACTTTACCTGGTTTGAACAAGAGTATGTGAGCATGCTGCACAGGAAGTATGAGCAAATGCTCCGGCACACCGAACTCATTGTGGTTCACAATTTGAGGGACACCTACGAAGCGGAGGAAGCCAAAGATCTGTTTGACCAGCAGATCAAGAAGTGCTACAAGGGTGGCAGCTCACCACTTGACGAGTTAACATATGTGGCGGTGATGCAAGAGGGAGTTCCACCTGTTAATCATGTCGCCCTTTGCAAGGAAATGACCCTTGCAGGCAAGGCTGTGAGTCTCACAGCATCAGGTGATCTATAGAATCTATATAATTCAACATTTTAAACTGCATCTGCACTAGTACAATGAAGCGCAGCGTACCCCTCAAGACATGAAGACGGCACCACTGTAAATGCGTTACTTGCAGAATCACTGAATCCCTCGAGTTTCGGTCTCGAGGTGCCTAAAACATCCTAAAACCATTGAGTGATTCACTCCGTGCCCAGCGCAGGTGACAAGTACAACAAGAAGAACATTGAGCATCTAAAGAACCAGCTGAGATTTCGCCATATGCTGGGCCGCAGCATGAGTTTGACCGACTCTCTTCGCAAGGAGCTTGAGCGGCTCATCCCCACCTTCGCCTATGTCGAGCGTGCGCCGGAGCAGATGCCTTCTTCCGAAAAGACCTTGAGTGTCCTCTACGAGACCTGCAAGGCAGGACATAATTTTGTTTAGATTGCAGCACGGAATCGCTAAAACATCCAATATCTTGCCTAAGTTGACTGGTTGGAATGATCGCTTCTGAATGATGATTGAACATGATTAAACATGGTTCACTCTGCGAGTGACAGGTGGTGGACAAGAAAGAAAGCGGTCCATATCTCAGACAAATCCTGGCAGAACATGGTATATAGAAGGATTCCGGAAATTTCTGGAAGTGGTAAGTTGATCATAATTTCACTCCGAGGTTTCCAATCCATGGGTACCCCCAAATCATCCAGTTGTCATCAGACCATGATTTAGCATAGGTTAACCCATGATGACGACTGGGGATCCCCCGTGCTTTAAGGACTCCCCAGTTGATCACGACGAATGTGTCCACGAGTGTCTAAGGTTTGAGCGGCCTCTCCACATTCGAGATGGTGTGCAAGGAGCAACACCTTGGTTCTGCTTGGGGTCAAGTGTAAGATGCACGGATTAAATGGATGGTTTATGATGTATCAAACAGCGAAAGCATTGGTTTCTGTTGAGCCATGGTCCCTGCTCCGGGCACTCCCGTTGGTGGGGAGCGCCCCCGGCGGCGGCCGCCGGAAGGCGCTGGAGGGGCTGATGCGATGGAGGTCGACCCCGGCAGTCCTGCTGCTCCTAGGCGGCTCTTCTGCCCGGTGGGCGGTTGCCCTTGTGCGGATGCTAACTCCGCCCGTGGGTGGACCTCCGACAGCACCCTGCGAGCACATGTAGATGCTCATTTGGCGGGCTCGCTCAGTGGTCAGGTTCCTTCGGCTTGGCTTCAAGATCGCTCTTTGCAGCAGTGCTTGGTGTGCGGGTTGTCTGTGTCCACTCGCTTCGGCATCCATCCCACGTGCAGGCCTGCTGCTCGGGCTGTGGGCGGTGCGGTCGGGAGCGGCCCCAGGGACACTGACGGCCCTCTTCCGTCCTTAGCCGAGATCCAGTGCAGCTACACGCCAACTCTGCGGCATGTTCCCCCTAGCGCCCGCTATGCTTGGGGGCAAGCACTGACTCGGGCATGTGCGGCGGTGGCTGAATACAACGATGAGGCCGCTTGGGTTCATTTACTTATGCTGCCCAAATGTGTGCTATGCAGCCCCCGCCGGGGTGGCCGGAAACATCAGCGCACCGCAGCCGCCTTCACCATCGAACGCCTCAAGCGTTGGAATGATGGCGAGCGGGCCTCTTTGTGGGCCAGTCGGCCTCAGCCGCAGCGGCCCCATGGCCGTGACATGACGGCGGAGCAGAAGCGGGACTTCGCCACCGGCCTTGCCAGAGAAGGCTTCGACAAGAAGGCCTGCACAGCCTTGCTTTCGCACGGTCTCTGCGACCACTCCCAGGCAACAGTTGCAGCCCTGCGCGCCCTCCACCCCACATCTGCAGCACCAGTCGTCCCTGCGTTGGAGAGCTTGCCGTTGGCGCCCGGGTTCGATGTCGATGCGGTGACGCAAGCCCTTCGCCGCTTCCCTTCAGACACGGCGCCGGGGCCTAGTGGCCTCCGCGTGCAGCACGTCTTGGATGCTGTGGGGCATGGCGTCGGGCTCCTGGACCAGCTTACCGCGGTTGTGAACCTCCTGGCCCAAGGGCGGGCTTGTCCAAGCATTGCTCCACTGCTCGCTGGTGCGGGGCTGGTGGCTTTGCCCAAGCCGTCTGGCGGTATCCGCCCAATAGCGGTAGGCGAGCTTCTTCGCCGCCTGACCGGCAAATGCCTCATGCAAGCGGTGCGGCCTGAGGCCCGGGACCACTTCTGGCCTGCCCAAGCAGGTGTTGCAGTGCCGGGCGGAGCTGAAGCTGCGGTCCATGGCCTGCGAGCTTGGGTCAGCCGCCATGCCGCTTCGCACGACTCGGTCGTGGTGAAGGTTGATTTCCAGAACGCCTTCAACACTGTCAGCCGTGATGTGGTCTTACAACAGGCCCGGGACAAGTTTCCCGCTCTGGCCCGCTGGAGCACGTGGTGCTACCAGCACGCCACCAACCTCCAGTTCGGAGACACGGTCCTCCAGTCCAACAGCGGAGTCCAGCAAGGGGATCCCTTGGGACCCTTGCTCTTTGCGGCTGCTCTCCATCCCCTGGCTGCAGCGCTTCGGACCACCGCCTTGGACTTTTCGGTGTTCTACTTGGACGATGGGGTGCTGGCTGGGCCCATTGATGCGGTGACAGCTGCCCTGTCTCAACTTCAGCAGGCTGCTGGTCGAGTTGGCTTAGTGTTGAACTTGGGCAAGAGTGAGGCCATCGCTGTGGGCATGACGTCTGCCGCGGCCATTGCGGCCAAGCTACCATCCCAACTTGTGAGCACTTCCGATGGCAACAATCGCATTCTCCGTGACTTTGAATTTCTCGGGGCTGGCATTGGTGGGCCCGAGTATTTGCAAAGGCATGCCACTGGTCGAGTTGAGGGTGCCCGCAAACTTTTGGAAGCCATTGGTGCACTTGAAGATCCACAGGTTGCCCTTCGGCTGCTGCGAGCTTCCGCTGGTTACGCGAGGCTCGTGCATACCATGCGGTGCTGCCCACCCGCTGGGCACGAGACTGCATTGGAACAGTTTGACTACCTGGTGCAAGAATGTTTCAGCTCCTTCACTGGTCTGCATGTTGAGGCTTCTGCGTGGCAACAAGCAAGCCGTGGCTTGGGCCAAGCCGGCCTGGGGCTCCGCTCCACTAAGGTCCATGCGCCAGGTGCCTACCTTGCCTCAGTTGGCGCTTGTGCCCGACTCTGTGGTGAGCTTGATGGCGGCTACTGGTTAGACCATTCTGGAGATGTGGCCGCCGCTTTGTCGGCACTCAACGCTTGCCTGGACCCAACTCAGCAGCTCACTGCCGCCGCTGCCTTGGGGCTCACGCAGAAGGACCTCAGCCGCAGAATAGATGGTGCTGGGTGGCAGGCCCAACTCCACGCAACTTCCGCTGTTGGCAAAGCCACGTTGTTGTCGGAGGCAACGCCTGGTGCTCGGGCCTTTCTGACCTGTGCGCCGTCCGGCCGCACACGCATGGAGCCAGCGGTGTTCGTGGCTGAGATCCGGGTCCGTCTGTGCATTGCAGAAGCTGCTGCCGACACATGGTGCCCCAAATGCGATGCCATTCTGGACACGCATGGGTACCATGCTGGCATGTGCATGGCTGGTGGGGAGCGTACACTTCGCCACAACGCCCTTCGTGACCTGGTTCACAGTTGGGCCGAACGAGGATGTCTTCGCCCTGAGCGTGAGAAGGCTGGCCTGCTTCTCCCACAACGACCTGATGATGCGGCCAGTGCCCGACGCCGCCCTGCGGATGTGTTTCTCCCGTCCTTCCTTGGACGCCCAACTGCACTTGACTTTGCCGTCACGGCACCCCAGCGGTTGGACGCCCTTGGTGGTTCAGGAAACACTTCTGCTGCGGAGGCATATGGTGCTTACAAGCGCCGGCACCTGGACACAGCTGATGCATGCGCAGCCCAGCACGTGACCTTCCTCCCCATGGTGATTGAAACCACGGGCGCTTGGGCGCCGGAGGCGGCCCAAGCCTTGGCTCACATCAGCCGCGCTGCTGGAGGCGGCGCAGGCGGGCCCACCTTGTTGCAGGAAACCTGCGTGCTGGTGCGTAGCTGGAGGGGCCGTGCTGCTCTGCGGCGCCGTGCTGAGCTCGTTGCTTGAGCTTTGGTCGTTGTGCGGATGGCTTGCCGGACTCCGGCTGGGATGGCCACGTCGATCTCTTCTGGTCTTCGTTGTCTTCGACCCTTGCGTGCGGGCCGCTTTTTGCTGAGGCAGTGAGAGGCATCCTTGCTTTTTCCGACCATCTTTGGCTGGCCCTGACTCGGCCAAGCTGTGTCGGGCATTTGGCCTGCATGCCTCTTAATTTTTCTTCTCTTGGCCTCTGGGGTTTGTGCAGCGGGGCCTGGGTCCATGAGTGGCTCTGGTTTTGGGCATCGGCCAGGTTTTTTTCCACCTCAAGGGTGTTTTTTCCTGGTGGCTGCTCCGTTCTGTTTTCACAATACTACTCCATGGTGTCAGGAGGATGCCAACGGGGTCTATAGATGGATGATTTGGGGGTGTACAATACAACTGTGGAAAGACAAATACAAATTTGTTGACATAGACACGTGCTTGCAAGGGTGTAGTAACTTTCCAGCCCCAAAGTATGGACATTTTGGACCAGGGACTGAAGGTAGGGACTTGCCTTGTGCCTGGTGACTTTTTCCTTCAAATGTTGTTGTGTTAAGAATGATCGAATAATGACCAGTTCGAGATGAGGTTTTCCTTTGCAGTGAATTCTGCCTGCAGGATTATGGAAAGGTGGGTTGCATGCGACTGAAGGCCATTTCAGATGCTAAGGTTGGGCAGACAGTTTGTGTGGTTTGGAAGAGCAAGTTTCACAGAGTTTAGTATTCTTTGAGACATGGAACTGCATTTGTTGACATTTCCATACATGTTCACCATCCATGAGAGACATGGTCAACATTCATTGGGATGCTTTCTGACCATGATCCCCTCGAGGTGAGCATGAAGACTCAGGGTGTGATCAATCCCTTGGGCGAAATCATCACCCATGACGTGACCTTCGAGCCCAACGTCAATGTCTATGACCGGACCCTACAGGATGGCATTGAACGAGTGATTCGCATCGAATGTCCTGGAGTACAGCAGGAGGACATCAAGTGGAAGGCGAGCACCTTGGGAACACCTGCGAAACATTGAAATGTTGATAGCATTTGATAGCCTCAACCGGGGAATGTTGGTTCAACGTAATTTGTGATGACGCCACCATACGCCACCCGTACTTGAAGATCTTGAAGGCGTGCCGGTGCTAGAGCTAAGACTTTGGAGCTTATACTCGACATGTCAACGAGTCATTGGATAAGGACCTGATAGATCATGATAGAAACATGTTGTCAATGTCAAGAACATTCAACAGCAAACTCGGCGATCGCCTGGCTGTTCCAGGCTTTCCAAAGTGGCGTGAAAATCAGCATCCGCAAGCAGAAACCCATTGAGGAGACCACAGTGCAGGCAGTGGAACCCATCATACAGCACCACGGTCCCTGGGAGCGCGCCTTCGAGTTTGAGAACGGTTCCGGGCGTTTCGATGATTTTGATGAGGAGGACCTGAATGGTGGGACAATGTTGGAGTGTTTTATTTTTTAACCGTTGTGTTGTGTTCCAAAGGATCATGATTTCCATAATATCTCGCAGATTTTCCATACATGTTGACCGTGGGGAAGCTGAAACCCGCACTGCAGAACTTCGTTTTGGCCGATGGCGTTTTGACAGCGACATTGCGCAAGTCCTTTCAATGTCGCGAGGGCAAGGTGACGACCAAAAATCCCACGCTGCTTCAAGGGCTTCAGGGTAGGGACCCTCCAACTCCTTCGGTGAAAAGTAGCATCTGTTCATTTGACATGGTGACCAATTTGGAGCATCGTGAGATGAGGGCAGGTGAACCTGCTATGAATTTAAAGACTTGATGGCACAGAGTCTCTCCAAGAGCCTGCACTCTCAAGGTCCCCGGAGAGATGTTAGTTGCGATATGTTGCGATATGTAGGCATTTTCTGTGTGAAACTCAGCTGAACAGAAGAGTTTCCTGTTCTTCCATCCTGAGCTTTGATGAGTGCTGTGGAATGGGCCAAAAACCTTGGTGCTAACGGATCATTTCGATGGTTCACAGGCATTGACCCATTCCCATTTAACAAGTTCCCTTTGGCGTCCGGCACATCCTGACAGTGTGCCACGACAGTGTAGAGGCGCCAATGCCGTTTCAGAACCGAAGCATTCTGGCATCGATTGCAGTAGAGGGTTTGAAGAGGCGACACACTCCCTGCAAACACGTGGAAAAAGGAAGTTCCCGAAGATGATATTGGGAAAGATGCGCGATGTGATGTTGAGCAAAACCATTGTATGGCAGCTTTGGCATACAAAACGCAATTCTCTGAGCAGATCATATGTGAGTGTGTTTGACTTGCGCCCCATTACATTTCCATGTTTTTTTTTCTGAGGTAAGGACCAATTCAATGCCCACAATTCCAGCCTTTGCAAGCCACAGGCGCTGCACTCGCCTCGTTTTTGTCGGCTTTGAACTACCCTAAACGTTGCATTGCTTTCAGCTTTCAGGCAGACGACAAGTCCATGCATGAACGAAAGGTGAGCCTTGTTGGTAACCACTTTTGCTCCCTGAAATTGTGGCAACATCAAACAGTTGTAGATCCCAAATACGCCCCATTTTTGCTGACTGGGTTGACGGCTTCCAAAGTGATGCTGTTGCTGCTCAGCCTGTTGCCCTTGGTGCATGGCGGGAAGTTTATGGAGATTCAGGGTGTTTCGGCTGCGCCTGGCACTTCATTTGGGGATAGCTTGACAGGCAACGCAGCATCTTGCCAAGATGCATGCGACAAGGAAATGACTTGCGATTGTGCGCTGTTCGACCCACTTCATGGCAGCTGCAAAATGCAGGCGGATTGTTTATATTTCCATCCTGATTATGAGGGTGGAGGCACCCTTGAGCTGTACATCAAGCTGCCCCCGCATTTGTGGCCCTTCTCCGTCTTCCCTGGGACCAATACCAACAGAGACGGCCAAGACGTGACGGCAGACAAAAAAGGGATGACTGAGCAAGACTGTGTGGACCTTTGTTATCAGAGCAGCGATTGTCAATGTGCAGTTCTCCTGACCAAAGATCGAAGGAGCTCTGCGGATCCTGCGGATGATCACTGCTGGCTCCAAAGCAAGTGCCATCCCGAAGGTTTCAAACAGATGCCGATTGGCTGATTGTGGCTTCAAAAGTTTTCTATTTTTCATCCGGCAATCCCGGAATATCCTGGAAGTATGCTTCCAGTTGATTCATGATTCTCATTGATTCTCATGATTGTTGTTTCCCGGGTGGCTCAACCAGGAAAGGTGCCCAGGACTACATCACTTTTGTGAAGGACGCGAATTTTGCGGCCTATCAGACAGGATCAGGAAGCCTCGTGATGTTGATCGTCTGCCTGGTGGTGGTCCTGCTGATGTGCGTTGTCGTGACTGCTTTGGTGCTCTATTACATGAGAAATAAGGGTCGGGCTTATCGAGCCATCTTGCAGGATCTTGCAGTGCCAAAGGAAGAGAACTCCCGGAAGGAGGGCACGGGGTCAAATTTCTTTGGGTCATTCTTTGGGTCACACATCAGAAAAGATGTTTAGGACAAGTATACATTGCTATATGTATGTATTATATTATTAATATAATAGACATAATGTACGTACTATTATAGACACATACTATAGTATATCATAGTATAGTATTTATTGAATATTTAGATCATGATATTATACGTAACAGACATAGAATTCATAAAGATGGACCATCCATGACCATCCTATTTTTGAGGGCCACCCGGTACCGTTGCCAGGAATACGCCAAGGAACAGTTGCTGAGTAGCTTCTCTCGCAAGAGCGGCGTCGGATATTTGTCGTCCTTGGAACTGGCTTTGGAGGCGAAGGTCAGCAACTCCGACATCCCCTGTGTCTACAGCCTTCACAAGGTACGGCCATTGTGGTGTATCTTTTTCGTGGCAAAATGAGGGTTGAATGGACCAATGGATTCACCATGGACTCACCATTGCCCAATTGCCCAAGAATTGGACCATTTTTAGTATTAGTATTATATTATAAACCCATCCATTTTTGGGGTGATGATTTTGACCCATATCCACAACATAAGGATGAATCATTTTGAACCTGACCGCCAGGTTCCAGAAACTTTCAAGGTACCGCAGATTGATACTTCGGTGACCAGTCTTAAGGTGCAGCTGTGCTTCGTTCTGGACTACACGGGCAGTATGAAGACACAAATTGCTCAGGCCAAAGACAGTGTGTCCAAAATCATTGAGGCGATGCAGAAAATGAAAATCGCTTCATTGCCCAATGCCGCCGTTGATGTTGAAATGGCAGCAGTGGCGTACTTCGACTGGGATGCCGAAACACGAAAACTGGGAAGGCCAGTGGTATCTGTCTTTGGTGGTCGTGAGGCAAGGGGTTGCTGAATCATCCACTTTGAATAACATTTCTGGTCTCGACGACTGTTGGAGATGCGACATCCCTAGTTCCAGTTCATTTCTGGCTATTTTTTTTGTTTTTTCCATATTTTTCCAGGCCTTTTGGGAATCACCGTGTCATCCCTTTTGCTGGGTGATGACACTAAGCCCCTGTGAGGTGAAGGAGGAACACAGTGACACCTTGACGGCTGAGAAGTTCTGCCAGCTGGGGGGTACTTGGACCAAAGACACTTCAGCCTTGCAGAAGTGGATCAACCAAGGTGTGGGAAATTGGGGGAATGTTATCCCCATCCTATCCATATATATATATAATAAATATATATATATAATTCCACATAGGTGTGTTAGGTGTGTCTTAAAATGGGATATACTCCCCAGCATTTTAATGGCAACATGATGATAAATGATAAACCAATGGATTTAGGGGTAGCATGTTTTCAGACAAAACCATATAGGTTTATCATGGTTTATCCATATTATCCGATAATTGTCCAGCTATTGTACCAATAGTTTCTCCCATGGTTTCCCAACTTTTACTTTTCTTTTGATGGACGTCTTTCCACCATCCATGGCTCAATGTCATGTGGGTTTGATTGGTTTATGGATTGACCATAACCCAAGCCTTGACCATACATGTGGCACGCGCCCACTTCTTGACATTTTTGTCAACCTGCACTAATGGGGTAAACCCAATATAACAAACATCAACAAACCTAGTTTTTGATGGTCAATACCCACCCATGTCTGGTAGAGTTGGGGATGCTACATGGTTTTGGGCAGTTTTGGGTTTACCGCATTAACATATCTATTTGCATTTCCTATCATCCTGGACTTGGATGATGGGACCATTTAGAGGACCCCATATTTCATGGCGAAAACCGGGTTTCTCAAAACATTGTTTCCCTAAAACCAATCTCTCCATTCTGATCCCATATAATCCCAATTTTCCATTGGTTTTCGATCCCCATGGTATTTTTCGGTATCTGTTGGGAGCGTCGAAAAGCCCTGGAGGCCTGGGCCATGGCGGCAAGGTGCCAGAGGAGCTCACCGGGGCCCTGCTGGCAGCAGCCAACTTGGAATGGAACGCGGATGAGAAGTTGATGGTGGTGACTTTGGTACTGGCTGGTGCTGGTTCGTTTCATGAATATTTATATACTGTAAACAGTTCCGTAAATGACGATTTTGGATGATTTTGGTACATATGTCCATGTTCTCCAAGTTTTCGCGGATGAATTACATTTTTGACGATGTTTGTCCAATGTGAAGAATTGTGATTTCACGACACTTTGCGATGTGCCATCAACCAAGAGCAAACGGCTCAGCCCACCAGGTGATCACTGATGCCCCCTGCCATGGCAAGGACTACAGCACGGTGGAGCACGACAGTTCCTGGGATTCGGGTTAGATGTGCGGTTGTGATGGTTGATATGTTTTCGTTGGTAGATTGTCATTCATTTTGTTAATTTTCAAATATTTTCCAAGGTAAATTAGAATGATGCAAAGGCTTGCATGATGAACCTCCAATCAAACTATTTGGTTCATCAATTCTTCTTTCCCAGGTTTCTGCGACAAGAGCACCGGCCTCACGTGTACGGGGCGTCCGGAAGAACCCTTGCAGAGTTTGATGGCGCAGGGGGTCACCACGGTGATTTTGCACACCGGCGAGGCGGCAGCGGTCAGCATGTGCCAGAAGCTCCAGCAGACGGACCCCAAGCTGATCCATGAGAAGGTGAGTCCTTCAGAGACTGCGAAGAAGGTGGTTTCGGTGCTGGAAAGCAAGGTGAGGAATGGCCAAAATTGATCTTCACATTTCTGGTGGTTGATGATGTTGATGAGTTTGTTGAATTTGTTGGTTGGATGGGTTAGATTGGAGGGGGAGAATGGAGGATTATATCATTGCGATTCACCATGGGCACCCGCTTAACATCAACCAAGCAGTAGAAGTGGATGACAGAGGGTTTTGCAATGTCTTGCTTGCGGGGCTCAGGTGCAAGTGCAACCTTTGACCTACATCTTGAAACCTTTACGTTTGCCAGATGAGGCGCCCACCTCCCCCTTGATCTGCGAGACAGTGGTGGCTACAGGGCCAGATTTGGCCACCAACACCTCCATTGAGGTTGAGGTTAGTGGAAAGAAGGAGTCGATGATGGTGGGATCCGATGGCTTGCTCTTTTTGGGCACCGCCACTTCCAACCCCAAGGCGCCAAGTGAACTGGGCGAATCTGAAGATCTGGTTGTTGGATTCAGCGCCAAAAACATATCTTAACATATTATGCTATAGTCAGCTTAGTTGTCTCAACATGAGATATATCCAGATTTTGTGGTGAGGGTATGCAGATGGAGGAGTCGTGTGGAAAGTCATCTCGCAAATTTGAGCTTAGCTATCTCTCGCTATTGTTTTCTTTTTTCTTACCACCCACAATATGGGTTGAGCGGTCTACCATACCATCCTTCCAATATAGAGGTTTGGGCAAACTCGGTTGTGACCTGCCAGGTGACCCTAAACCGACCTGCCATGTCTGGATTCGATGAGTGGTTTGACTCCAGTAGTGACCAAGTGGAGTTGGGCAGAGCTTTCGATGCCCAGAAAAGCTACTTGTTGAAGGTGCCCATAAAATCTCAAGCTGAAAGCTGAGCTGCTGGATGCTGAGCAACAGGCCGCCCTGTTGAATTCGTTGGCAGCATATGATAACATATGATAACACAATGTGTCACCGAAACATGGCAAAACTTCGGGCCTGAGACAAACCATTTTTGGTGGTAAAGACGCGGGAGAGTTCTGTCAGTTAAGCAGCCCACTTATGGTTCAATTTATACGGAAAATACCAGATGAACCACAGCTCCTTGTCCTGAAGTTTGCTTGAGTCATGCAACTCGGCTCTGCAACTTTCTGTGGCTAAGCCACGTGGGAAGCTGCGCCCTAAGTCCTGCGCCCCAAGCCCTGCGCTGTCATGGCCAAAGTTCTGTGGCAGATCTAACCACTTCGAGGAGAAAATCAGGATGAGAAGCGCAGAGTTTGTGAGTGCACCATGATGTTAATATCAGATCAATATCAGTTATCATTCTTGGACAAAACATCTGCCGCCTATCTTAAAGCGGAGAGTGGCAGAAAAGTTGAGACCTTTCTTAGGCAAACCTCTTGGCTTACCATTTTTAGAAAGCATGAGTTTGCCTGTTCAGACCTGCTGCTAGATCTGATATCCTTCCCAACATCGACAGGAAACAGGAAACTGCTGAAGAAGGAAGCGGTTAAAGTGGAGAAAAAACCAACATGAAAAAACATATTTCACAACGTTCTACCGCAACCCCCACACCTGAGGATCCTGAGGTCTTTACTCATGGTTTGGAGATAGCACACACACACACACTTCTTGAGTCTCAGTGGTGACGTTGGCTTCGCCTTTGGATGCCAGGGCAACGCCAATGGCCCATCTGAGACTGCAAATGCTTCGAAGGTTATAGAAAGGGCTGCTGGTGACTTGCCTTGGTGAAAGCTGAAAGATGCTCTCAACGGTTCCTATACGATTCTTCTATTGTTTGTCTTTGCAGCGTGCAGAGCTTGCAGCTTGTTTCAACGTGAGGTTTGTCCAGGACACATTTTCAGACACCTTGCTTTCATTGCCCTTGGATTTGCTGTTTAACACAGTGTTGCATTCTTTCTTGGCTCAGAAAGCTCCCGTCTTGCGTCGACAGTATATACTTTCGGGTTCCAGATAGTTCCAGCCAGCCATGACACGCAGAACGACAGCAGAACGACAGCAGAACAGTGACACCTCGGACTGTTGAGCAGCTCCAAACACGCCAAGATGATGCCATACCAGAGTGAGATGTGCCTTGTCAGAATGCTTGCTGCACTTGCCAAGTATTGGAACTTGCTGTTGGGGGAGGTTGAACCATGGTCGATTTTTTCTTGTGACCTGATGGTGTTAGCTCACTCAACCACACAACCAGTGTGCTTGGCGGATCTTGGCGGCAGGTATCACCTTCCATCCTATGAGGGAGGCAATGGCTGGTGGGAGCAACAATCCTGGAGTCCACACCTTAGTGCAGGAGACAGCTGGTGCTTTCCCAATAGACTCTATAGACATCATCAAACAAGAACTGTTAGAGATTTGACAGACCCCATAGATCCCCATAGCTTTTTTTGGGACACCACCAATTTTCCTCGCCTTCAGTTTCAGCTTTCAAAAACCTGGTGTACTCCGAGCTCCCTTGAACTATTTTGAAGCAACCATATGCAACCATCCACGGTCCAACAGGCCACCCCAGTTTTCTGGGACTCTGAGGCGAATCCATGCAGCATGTTCAATATGAGCAGCGCCCAGTCGAGATGTACGTGTAGAACTCAGGGGCATGGCATAGCCTGTGGTGGTCAAGCAGTGTATGCTGGAGAATGGATGGAACATGTATGATATGATAGATATGTCTGGAAATCATGTGGAGTACCATGGGGATGACATTTTGAATTGGGGAGAATCCACTTCCAGCTTTGTTTGCCGGACCATTGTTTTGAAGGAACACATCACCTCTGAATGGGGGAGAATCCATTGCTGGCTTTGCCAGAGGATAGACAACGAAACAGTAGCGAGGGAGCACCAATCTTGTTGGTTGGTGGATTGAAATCTGTTTTATGTAATGCTTTTACCGCTACCTGAGATGATGGTACACTGTTACTTACATGTTCAGAGGGATTCAAACCAACAATCACCTTACAGATGTTTAAATGACAAAACCCCTGTGGCTAGGCTTCGCAGACATCCTTTGATTGGTTTAGGGATGTTTAGGGTAAAAAGATGTAAATGCAGATGTCACCCCATGAGAAGCTTGATTGTTTGCAGCAATGAGACCACTTGGGACTCCGACAGGACGACAGCGGGAATTGGGAGTACCAATCTGAGCAACTTGGGTAGCATTGCCCTTGGGAGGCGTAGCATGCTTGGACCGTCCACTTCAGGAAGCAGGTGTAGTTGCACAATTTTGTCTTTGTCCATTGTGGGTTGACACACACACACAATTTTAGGGGAAATGTTTGTGCTTAATTCATCATGATTATGTTGATTCAATCTTTCGTGTTCAAACCCTTTTTTGGTCCTTAACCTGCGCCTGGAGAGTCCATTATCGCATCCGAGGTGGGCCACTCCGGCGGAGTCGTGGCCTTCCGAACAAAGCTGGACGACACGACAGCAGTGGTGCGCCAGTGGAGCGACTTGGGAGAGCCCCTCTTCCAGGCGGGCACAGAGGCCCCTGAGTGCCACTAGGCATGGCTCATGATGGCTCTGTCCAGGTGGCCTGAGCCGATGATGATGCAATCTGCGGTCGCTGCCCTGGGGTTGGAGAGTCGAGAAAATGAGTTGCCCATTCAACTAGCCATTACCTGGCCTATCCCCTCATTTTGAGACTAACCCAAATGTTACTAATAAGTTACAAGATTCAGCCGGGGTAAAACAATGGGTTCATGGAGTAGGCTGAAGTGTAAAGAGCAAGGCACCATCAGACGTTTAGCAACCTTCCCTACATGAATTGCGCAGTACCCCACAACCTAGGATGATATATATATATATTATATTCTATATTTACAATATGGCCATATATGGCCCAGGGGCTACATAGATACTATGATCTATTCATATTGGTTGGGATAGACTTTCAAAGGGACTTCTCTGACTAAACAGCAAAGGACACTCCAAGCTATACCCTATTGCACACAATGTAATTCGTTGCATCCTCTGACAGAATCCAGTGCCAATCAGTGTCCCTTCGAATTCAAGACCCGATTTTAACATGTTTTTAAGCACCAGGGTCTTTCAACGATTTCATTTCCTGACCACGAGCCATTGCGCTGCCTGCAATGCTCAACAGGTCCCAGTGGCACAGCAGGCCGCAAGAGGGCCCGGAGTTGGGCACCAAGTTTTGGGACGGCTTGCAGAGGAGGATATTCTGCAGCAACACATGACAAATCCAATCAGTGAAGCAGTGGGTCAGCACATGTCAAATTGAAAAAACATGAAAACCCACCCAAAATACGGAATCTCATAGACTAGGCCATCCTTGATTGAAATATTCACAAAAATCTGGGTTTTGGTGATTCAGGAAGGTAGGTGTGCCTCCAGCATCCACGAATTTGTTGGGTCCCTTCGCCCCAGTTTCGTTGCAACCCCGCGCTATCTCTTTTGATCCAACGTGGGAGATGTCTTTTTGCGCAGGGTATCAGTTGGTCAGACGCTGTTCGTGGTTTCAACGTTTTTGCTATTCCACCCTTATTGTACTATTCCAACTTGGATGATGCTCATACTTTCAGGATGGAAATGGCCCATGCGTTTGCTCATTTCCACGGGTCTGAGGCGTGTCAGCCCCAGGGCACCGCATGCGCCACGGCGTGCGGAGCGCCCGGGGCGTGTGCCACTGGAAATGCCTGTCAGGGGGCGTGTCCGGCCCCCTACTTGAGCGTCGAACCGAAAGCAGGCCAGGGTGGTGCATGCGCCAGTTGCATGCTTTTACTAAGTTGGCAGATGGGGTCCAGATTCTTCAACGCCCAACAGTTTTTTTGCTGCTTTCATGTTGAATTTAATGAGTGCGAAGCTTGAATTGTGTGTTGAAACCAGTGCTCCGATTCCATTTGCGATCTTTGCCATTGGCCTGTACTTTGTCAAAAAACATAACGCTTTTGTCTTGAGCCCTGATGACATGATTTTCTACGAAGTGAATAAACGCCTTGGTCTATCTTGATCCAATTTGCTCCAAGTTTGGATGGTGGATCTCCACCAGTATTGCATAGTATTACAGTAGCAAAATAAACGCTGGGAAGGCAAAATACTGGAACGATGAGAAAGCAGCACAATCGTCACAATCCCTTAGAGTTTCATCCAATTTTTGTCACCAGGCGACGAGGGGACGGAGCTTCGCCTTGCCGAGTGGCCCTGACCGAATTGCTGCGGCGTCATTTCATGAGCCAAATGGGTCAATCAATGTTTTGGAGCGAGGAATCAGAAATTTGGTCATTAAACATGATCAAACATTAAACCCCGAAAAAATGATGTAATGACTTGACCCATGCCCATATTCGTACATTTGCAGGTTTTGATGCCTTTTTCTTCCATGGTGGGGCCCCAAAAGCTCTGGATTTTGATGGCCTTAGGGGCCACTGGTATGGCAATCCTTTCAAGGTCTCTATGAGAGAAAAACTGATGCAAAACATGTTGTAGGGATTACACATCTTGACCCAAACCCATGCAATGAAATACAGACATTACAGGACGCTGTTTCAAAAGAAAACACAACAAGCAAAGGAAGATGCTTAAAGCATAGATCTGGGTTCGGGGGTTCCAGTTGGGATGCTGATCCCAGTTGACAATGCCCTGGTGGCTTGAGAATGGTTGAGGGGACCAACCATACACACAAACAATATAGCCATCATGTATGTACACACAATCTCTCTCTCTCTCTCTAAAGTGATATTCTATATAATTACACACACACATATATATAATATACATAATATATACATAATATAATATAAGATACATGAATGTCATGATATTGGTCCCAGCAATCCGATGAATCCCCCGGACTCGCTTTTTTCGAGTGCGCCAGGCTGAAGCGCCTCATCGACCGCGACGCGCAGGCTCTGCGAAGCACCAGAGAGGTGCAGGAGATGGTCAGGTGGTAGGGATAGGCCAACAGCCAGGGGTCAATGGATGGGGGATACCCCAAGGGATACCTCAGCTGGATGGTTTATTTACCATGAAAATCCAGAAATGGATGATTGATCAGGGGTTTCCTATAATAAATCACAACATTGACCAATGTCACATTTGAGTTTACTTTGTTTGATCTTCTTGGGATTTAGTTGATTGGGGATAGAATGGGGTGACACAAACGCCACAATATGATCAATACCGCGATTAGAAGGTGTCTCAGAAAATTGGTATTGTATATACTTGGCCAACCTAACCGTTTTTTTTTTTTGTGATGGACCAGTGGATTCTGGGACACACTATTCTCAGATAAGACATGAATGGACTTTGTGCAAATGACTTGTCTTATTTGTAATTTTGTTGTATAATTCCTTCTTTTGGGTGAACGGCTCTTCATGGTTTGAGGGCCAATGGTTCAATGGCAACCGCGATTCGACGTATGGATTTCGGGACCGGGACGAACCGAGTATGAACTCAAGGTTTTTCAAAAATCAAAACAACATCGCCATAGAAACGTAGTGTAATGTAGTGTATAGATTCTATAATAACAACAATAATTAATGATACTGATATTCATAAGAAAAGCACATATTATACATATATGTTGTATATGTACAGTATACATAATACAATATAATATAATACATATGATGTACATCTACCCAGATGTGAAGCAAAGTGTGTAAACGCCACATGGCCATGGTTGATTCAGGAGCCCATGGAGCCCCAAAGTGGCGCGGTCAGCCGTGAGGGCCATGAGGTCAACTGCCGAGGGTATGGAGATATTTTGAGCATTTTTGAGCCATCTGGCAGTGGGGGTCCAGTAACTCCCAGTATCACCATATCACCATAGGATGTACTTCGGACGTCAGGCTGGTCCAACTTTGCAGCGAGACGCAGCGAAAAGCAACGTGGTAGGCGGCTTACACCGAAGAAAGTGTGACTCTGGGCTTTTGGGCCGTCACGAGGAGGTTTGCAAACGTTTCCAAAATTCTTGGTCTCTCCGTGCCATTCTTCGCTCCCAAGTGCAGGATTCCAGAACTAGATCGTTTGCTGTGATGGCCCCTTGTGAATAGCTGTATTCCCATATGGAACTGCTGGCCTTCCCTTTGCGTGTTGGTGACAGTGACAGGTGACTTGGTGGTGTGGAACCATCAGCCATTTCCGCATCCCACCCACTTCCCTTTCATCCCATACCATCATATACCATCCATGTGGCGCATATGTCTGCGTACATTTATGGCCAAACACTTCGTGTCTCAAAATATTGTAAAATTAATGTAAATCATGGGTCATTCTGGCATTCCTGAACCGCTCAGGTACTGTATGGGACCTGTGCGACATTGCCCCTGTCATCCTGCACCCTATCATACTAAAGCCGTAAAACCCTAAAATCTTAAACCTACACCCTAAACTCCAAAAACTGCAAAAAGCGTGAGAAAATCAAGGCAACCCCCTAAATGCAAAATACTTAAAACCTAAAACCCTAATTCTTAAACCCTAAAACCTTAAACCTAAAAGTGATGTTGGGCAAAACGAGGTGTTTGCGCGTACATTTACCCACATTTACCCATATTTACCCCATCCTGGAGTTTTCGAGGCCCCTCCCAACTCTTCGGCAAAGCCGGGGGACGTGAAGGCTGCGGCTGGGGAAGGACCAGTGACGTCCATTGAAAGGAATTAGGAGCACCACAAGAAATCTCAACGGGGAGACAACGCAATGTGTACATGCTGCGGTAAACAATGACCTGATAATTGACATCCTGTTTACCCTAATTTACCTGCAGGCCTATAGATTTAAACCCAAGCATCTTGCAGTAGAAACATAGATTCTAGGGAATTTGGGGGACCCAGTCTCGCATTAAAAGACAAGAAAAATGCAGAAGATTCAGGGTGTTCGAAGAATGTCCGGAATGTGAAGGATTAGATTGAACAAAGGTCATGCCGAACGAAAAACCTGGTGTATTTTTATCATTTTTTATCAGTATCCCACTCATGGCAGCATTGAAAGCTCAGTGGATTTGTAGTAGCACAGTATTTGAGTGTGCTTGAGCTACGTGTGCCAGGGTCATGACTCGGCTTTCTTCGACAATCGATCATTGTTGTAAGATCGGTTTTGCAAGTTCATGCAATCTCAAATCAATTTAGAATCTCAAAATATCTGAAACATCTCCTGACTTTGGAGTTTTGACCCATAGCGCATGATTCCTATGTTCCATGGCCAGTGGGTGCCACGAGTCATGGCCTGCGCTCAGAACCACCGGGTTTTGGTGGACTTCACACCAGAAAGTCGAGACTATGGCGAGATGCCGCTGAAAGCCGGCGAAGAGGTGGGCAACGCCGCCTACTTGGGCCATTGGGGGATTGATTCCGATGGATTCCGTGTCACTACGTCGTACTACGTCGTACGACGTCGTACTACGTAGCTGTTCCATGCTGTTCCCAAAGTTCCATCATTTCTGCAGCCGTTGGAGGTCACGGTCCGCTATCCTATCGAAGAGGACGGGCAATGTTCTCTCCGGACATTGGTCTGGAATCCAAATGCAAAAAAAACAAGGTGAAGAATAGTGTCATCATTTAGGACTTGCTTCGATTTTTTTTGGTCATTTCAGTTCGACTATCTAACATTTTTTTGTTTGGGACCATTCAATTCGTCCTTTGGAGATAACTACTGTGTTACCATCCAAGCGTTTCCTTTTTTTAATACAATTTTCTCCCTTGCACTGCTCGGATTTTTGTGGAACGTCTTCGCTTCTTCGCTTCCAGGATTGGATCTTCGGCTGGAAAGGCTGGCCAGTGCGTGACCAGGCGCTGATCCAAGGATCACCTGGATGGGCTCACATACAGATTACTACCATATGAATGGGGAATAACATGGAATAACCATCAATAAACCAGCAATTTTATGGTACCAAAGGTACCAGGCTTTTGACCTATAAACGAAGTGTTGAAAACCAGACATGGACCGGTGGAGTGGGTGGATTTTTTTGCCTCCACTGAGGGCTGGCTGCCAGCGCAAAATCTTGGTCTCGGCCTGATCCTCAGTTGGTGAAGCCGGGTTGTCATTTTTGACATCACATGTTCAATGTTTCAAATGATGGTTGGCCAGAGGAATCATCTCAATCCACCAAAATCACCTAATAGATCTAATAGGACCTGACCATTTGGGTTGGTCAACAAGGATTCTTCTGCTGGAAATTTGTCATTCGCGATAGATCAATGAATCTTCGAAGATGTTGTCATTCACATCGTCATTGTGAGGTGTGCACTTGGACAGCGAAGACGAAGTCTGGGCCCAAAAAAACACCACGCGGAAAGGAATTCTGTGGCTGTCAGTTTGGACCCTCATTGGGTAGGTTTGAGAGAAACCTAAACTGGAATCTGCTGGAAACAAATGCTTTTGACATCTTTCCTATGGGTGTTTGGTGAATTTTCCCTTCAACCAATCAGTGGATTGCCAAGATGTGATTTACGCCGATCCAACTCGTTCAAGCAGAATGGAGCCCAATCTGGACCATGCAGCCATCCATGAATTCATTTTTGAATGACTAGTGGATAAATTGCCGGCTTCAGATTTAAGAATCACTCCAAGGGATCCAATTATATTCTATTCTTGTTCTAACACGGTTTTGAGGCTGTTGTCCAAGTTTTTTTCCTGCTTTTCGCATTTCTTGCTCCTTGTTCCAAGGTTGTCCATGAGCCTGGCAGGGCGGCTCAGCATGTTCCAGGTTATGGGCCCGAGGAGTGAAGCAACATTGTGAAGTCTCGCCCACAGACCCGGTTGACATTTTGATAGATTTTGTGTATGTATGGTTCCAAGCTGCGATACCAAGCTGGAGGAAATTTGGCTCATTCGTTCAATTTCCACCAAATTTCCACCAAATTCTTCAAGCCTTCAATTTCAATGGTCAGTCGAGGCATTCCCATGCCATCTACCGATGTCAACCAAGGTGCTGAGATCAAACCCAAGGCCCGAGGGGGGGGAAGCTGCTGGATACTCTTCATGCGGGACAAAAAGCTGTTCCAGACGTCCAAAAGTGCAGATGTTTTGTCAGGAGGAAGTGGAGCCGGGACCTTGGCTAGCTGAGCACATTGTTTTATTTTTTTCAGAAGATTTTAGGTCGGCGGCTTTGGATGGAAGCAATCAACGTGATATCAATTTGTATCCCATTTCTGTTTGAATCTCTGGCTGGTGTTTATCTCCATGGTTTTTCTCCATTTTGTTGGTGAAACATGGTGAAAGCCTCCAATTTCTTGTGGCGACTTAATGGCCACCTTGTGGCCCCTATAGGGCTTGGCATCACCACGGAAACTGGTGGAGCCGGCAGCGGCATTTGAAGGCGGATACACTGGAGGTTGATGGAGCTTGGAATATGTTTTGATTATTTATTTATTTATCTATTTATTTATTTATTTATTTACTGTAACCTGTTCCGCCAGCCGCAAACAGCACTTGCACAGGCCTAGGAAGAAAATAGTTATTGTGTAAAACATGGTTTTGTGCATAACACGGTTTTTGTGTAAAACAGCGTTTTGTGTAAACCAGGGCTTTTGCGCAAAACATGGTTGTTGTGTAAACCACGGTTTAAGTTTAAGCCGAAGCATGAGTGCATAAACTAGGGTTTTGGGAAAAGGCCATCTGTAGAAAGGTTATGCATGTGCAAGTATTGGACAAATGACACGACACAGCAAACCGGTGGCAAACACAGCAAAAAAGGCGGACAAAAACAACGGCAATAACAGCAAACATGTTCAAAACCAAGCGCGCGTTGAGCGAGTCGTGTGCAGAGTTGAGCCCAGCACATCGTGGCAAAAGAATGCAAAAGATGAAGACGAACAGCCCGAAGAGGACGATGACGACGAAGAAGGGGGGGAGGGGGGGTGGGTTGAAGTTCGACGAGGCAAAAATCCGCGCCAAGGGGAAAGTCTAGACAAAGACAAAAGACAAG
>CAMXCT020001199.1:140000-170505 GCA_947184155.2 Cladocopium goreaui
TCTGTCTGTCTGTCTGTCTGTCTGTCTGTCTGTCTGTCTGTCTGTCTGTCTCTCTCTCTGCGGCTTGCCCACTGTCCATCCCATTTGGGGGGTTTATGGTATCCAAGTTGGGCCGAGGACCAGGGCTACAATACCTAATTTTGTATTCAATAAATTTCAATAATACATTATTGTCAGATACCACACTTGCATGAAGTGAACATCGAAAGGAATTGGATTAATCGCATGATGGATATCATTTCCCCCCAAAAAATCAGATGTGTCATGGTCAAACATGGTTTATTTTCCCATAAGGGATGGTCATCCCTCATTTATGCATTCATTCATTTGTTCATTCGCATTCGTTCATTCGTTCATTCATTCATTCCTTCCTTCCTTGCTCCCTCCCCTCCCTCCCTCCCTTCAATTCCCTCTCACGAAAGGGAAAGGAATGGAAACGTCCATCAAACTAGGAACGGCAGTGCCCCTGATGCAAGCTAAATTCCCTCGTCGTAACATCAAGGACTTCAGTAAAGGCCATCCCTCCTTTACTCCCTGGAACTCCCTTTCATTCCTTCCTTCAATGCCCCCTTCCCCTTCCCTTCCCCTTCCCCTTCCCCTTCCCCTTCCCCTTCCTTCCTTCCTTCCTTCCTTCCTTCGTTTTTTTTCTTGATTCGTTCGTTCGTTCTTTCCTTCATTCGTTCGTTTGTTCCTTCATTCATTTCATTTCATGTTCGTTTCATTTTCATTTCATTTCATGTCATTTTCATTTCATTTTCATTTCATTTTCATTTCATTTTCATTTCATTTTCATTTCATTTTTATTTCATTTCATTTCGCTTCATTTTTCATTTTCATTTTCATTTTATTTCATTTTCATTTTCGTTTCATTTTCTTTTCTTTTCGTTTCATTTCATTCCAATTCCATTCCAATCCGTTCCGTTCCATTCCATTCCTTCACTCATTCCCTTTTTCTATTTCCTTCATTAGTATTATTTTCTTATTCCTTTTATCGCTGTTATTTTCTTTGCATAACCATGACTTATGGGAACCATCCCTCATTCATTAGTTCGTTTTTTTTACATCTAACCCGTTGTAGGAATCCCATTAATCACCACAAGGGAAACATGACCTTTTGTCAAGTATCGACCAACTGAGGGAAACCCATTCATGACGGTGGGGTGACCATGAATCATATAGTTGCTTACGCTCTCTCTCTCTCTCTATATATATATATATCATTAAATATATCCCATGAAAGCCACATTGAACGCTGTTAAATCACTCTGACACCACCATTAAATCAGCATTAGCTATGGTTAACTCCTATCATACCACACTACAATCATGAGAATAATAAATAACATTAATAATGGGAGTCAACCATAGCTAACCAACAATTATTAATATTATACACACACACATATATATATATATGCATACAGTTATTGTTGGTTCCATCCCCGATTCATGACATGATCTGAGGCTTCAACAGTCACGCATTGTCTCCAACGCTTTAGCGGCAGCCACCAACAAGCAGGCCGCCAAATTGTGGCTGTTTTGTAGAGAGACTTCACCTGGAAACCATGGGTGGCTTAGGTTCGGAACATTTATATACATTTGCCTGGTGATGTTGGATGAATACTAGGATTGATTGTATTCAGCAACTATCCAAATAATTACGTTGGAAAATGTTCTGTTAATGTGACCTCCAAATCAACCATTTGACTTCAGTAGGGTAAACAGTCTTGGACAGACCCATGCTGTATGTCTAACCTAAGAAAGCGTTGGCAATGAAAAGGTGCGAGCCGCCTGAGCTCGGCCAGCATGTTCCTTTGCACATGCTAACACTGCAAGTAAAGGTCACGAAGGAGACTGGCAGGTGAGAGAACTAGCTGGAGGATTTTTCTTGAGCATTTGGCTGCAAAAAACAGTTGATCAAACTTGCTGTCATCCTTTTGCCGCTGCATTTCGCTGTTCAAGCCTCCTTGAAAGTCTCCTCGAGCTTTCGGCGATTTCCCGATCTCTGCTCGCAGAATGGCGCCCATGAAGGCCATGAAGGCGATGAAGGCAATGAAGGCAATGAAAGCCATGAAAAGCATGAAGTCGATGAAGAAGGCCGATGACGAGGAGATGCCAGCAATGAAAGCCATGAAGGCGATGAAGGTAGACATTTGTGCTTGCATGGCGGCTGTTTTGGGAGCTGCCAATGAACATGATCAGTAATTTTTTCGTTGGCTCTCAGTTTTGGCGTGCATCGGCACTGTGTCCGTTTTGTGGATGCTTTGTCCTTGGCTGTGCGCATTTCTTCTCGAATTTGATCCTTGTGATTCTTTTGTATAGCTTGTCTGGCTTGGATCTTTTGTTGAATCCGGGGCAGATTGCATTCATGCGCTTTTCCAGCATGATCTTTTGGCAACAATTTTGTGGGCCTGTGGCCCTTCACCTGGGGTAACAGATTCAAGTTCTTTTCTTGGGTCCGAGATCCCTCATCTGCATTTTGTAGGTGAAAATTGGATTATAACATGAAGGCGATGAAGGCCATGAAGGCGATGAAGGCCATGAAGGCAATGAAAGCCATGAAAGCGATGAAGGCCATGAAATGATTTGCTCACTGATGATGGCAATGCTGGCATCATTTGGGTCTTTTGATGCGCCCAAATGACATAGCAGTACAAATACAGGGAGGAGTTCGTTCAGGTCCGTAGGGCCTGAGGTGTACAGAAATGCGCAGACCGACTCTGTGCCATCTGTGCCTGAAAAAAGGGTCGGGTTTCATTTGGTGACTGCTGTTTTTCACATGGCACGTCCAGGTCTTCAGTATCTTCAGTTCGGAACGTGGGCAGTTAGGTGGCTTCTCGTTGCAATGGAGAGAGTGTCACAAGATTTGCAATCAACCCGATAGGCAAAGAGACAGTGTTACATCATTACATGTTATCGTTTGTGCAAAAATGTTCCAGAATGTGCCTTGTTGCAGTAGCAAAATTTTGCAGTCACTATAAGGAAAGCATCCATGAACTTTTACAGGAACATGAATTTGCCCGTCCAAAAACTTGATCAGAGAAGTGTGATCGGTGTAGGGTCAGACAAGATGGCCGCATTAGCGAGTCACGGAAGAACTTGGAATTTGGTGTTTTCCCATGCAAGGACTTGTTGACAACATTTTGACCTTGAGTGATTTGATATTCCAGACGCATGAGCTCAACACTGTTCATCTTGCTTCAGGTGATGCTTGGAAACTTTTTGATCCGTGACATTTGCTCAAGCCTCCCTGAAAGTCTCCTCGAGCTCTTGGCGATTTCCCCATCATTGCTTACAGAATGGCGCCCATGAAGGCCATGAAGGCGATGAAGGCAATGAAGGCAATGAAGGCAATGAAAGCCATGAAGAGCATGAAGTCGATGAAGAAGGCCGATGACGAGGAGATGCCAGCAATGAAGGCCATGAAGGCAATGAAGGCAATGAAGGCGATGAAGGCGATGAAGTGATTTGCTCACTGATGATGGCAATGCTGGCATCATTTGGGTCTTTTGATGCGCCCAAATGACATAGCAGGACAAATACAGGGAGGAGTTCGTTCAGGTCCGTAGGGCCTGAGTTGAGCTGTACAGCCCCGCGTGAGTGAACGCAAGGTTCTTGCCATGCCCGACAGCAAAAAGACTTTGGATGGGTTTCTCTCAAAGTTCGCGCTTTTTTGTTTGAAGTGCCACTGGTTGAAGATGATTCAAGATTGTGATGATGAAAATATCTTCCTGCAACGCCAGTTCCATGCCGTTTTGCCATGATGGCAGGCCTCCAATGCACCCAAGGGCAATGGCAAAGGCAAGGCTGGTGGACGCGGTCCTGGCTCAAAGAGGCCTCACTATGGTGATCTGCTGCCTGGGAAGGGGTAGTGGCGGGTTGGGATGTTGATGCTGTTCGTCAACATTTGCAATGCAACTAACAATATGCCAAGTTTTGGGGATGGGGTCAAACTTGGTCAAACGCTGAACATCCAGGCAGCTACAGATATCTTGTGCCTTGTGCTAAGTGCTAAACCGTTGAACCACCCAGTTTGATGGATCGAGCATGATCAAAACATTTGAAGCAGAGCCGCTAATATCTTCCAACAAAAAAGGCTTGTGTGAGAGATGGTGGGCCCAAGCCCAAGCAACCAATGTTTGATACATCTTTGGAAGGATAGGTCGGATAGGTACGAGCAAGGGATTCTTTTGAAGGTGCCTCCATCCTGAAAGAATCCGAAGGAGGTTTAGCCCGAAGTTTTTATCAGAGTTGCTTCCCTCCTTCCTGCTCCTTCCTCCTTCTTCCTCAACTGCGAGCTCCAGATCTCAGTGGGCACTGCTGGGCCCCAACCGCGAGCTCCAGAACTCAGTGGGCACTGCCGGACCTCAACCGCGAACTCCAGATCTCAGTGGGCGCTGCCGGACGAGCTGCAGATCTCAGTGGGCACTGCCGGACCTCAACACATGCGAGAGAGAATGTCAGAATAGACGCCAGATAGACTGCCAGAATACAATGTCAGATAGAATGCCAGAAAGAATGCCAGAATGAATGCCAGATAGAACACCAGAAAGAACACCAGAAAGAACGTCGGAAGATATGCGAGATAAAATTGGCAGAAAATGTCAGAAGATATGTCAGGTAGAATGCCTGAAGAGAATGTCAGATAGAGTGCCAGATAGAAGGTCAGAAAGAATACCATAGAAAATCTCAGAATGGATGCCAGAAAGGATGCCAGATAGGATGTCAGAATAGATGCCAAATAGAATGCCAGAATAGGATGTCAGATAAAATGCCAGAATAGAGCGTCAGAAGATATATGCCACATATACTTCCAGATGTTAGGCCAGAAATTATGACAAAATAATTTACCAAGGTGGGGTTCATTTTTTTAATTGAACCATCCATTTTTTTCGTTGAATGCTTTGTTGTAGCTGTGGCTGCCAGGGTACACCGGGAGCGCCCTGCGCTGGAGTCGCGGCCCCAGTTTCAAACGCACTTCTCCGAAATCGTGTATATAAATTGATGAAATTCAATGGTCCACACTTGTTGTTTCCAGTTGGTGGTGTAATGTTGAGGGCGGATCCTGTGATGTTTTCCGTCGGAGCAGGAACACCCTGGACCGCCTGAGAAAGCCTTTGGTACCTCCACAACGTGATCCGAAGAAGAGCTGAGATTGGACAGACTCCCATGTTGCCCCGGATGGTCCAATAGCTCGAGGTCGGTCAGTAGAGCTAGGTAGCATCAAACTTTTGGGCAAACTAAAAGACCGTGACCACCGTGGACCATTTGGTGCAAGGGAACCATTTGCTAGCAAGGCGTTAGTAGCCGGAAATGGCTCGCCAAAGTTCAGAAAGGTGCTGTGCACAGACAGGGGCCGGGCATCTTGTGTGATGAACAACAGCTACATCCCTTTGAAAGGGAACAGGCAAACCCGGGGAGTGTGGAAATTTCGCGGATTTGGGAGACTCGTTTCGACCTTCTACTTCTGGACATTCCTATTTTCTCCCTCCATTTTTTTTCTCCCATGACACTGGGTTGACGTTCCGCAGATATGCTTGCAACTGCACAGCGACCTGAACTGTTCCAGTCCATTATCAGGTAGTTTGCAAGAAACATCTACTAGTACTGTTTCCACCTTGAATGATCCGAGTTCCGGCCAAGCCGAATGCACAATCCTGTAGGGACATGTGTTGACGAATATTCATGGAAAACAAATCAGTCAAAACAGATCCTCTCTTCAAATTCCGCTCAAAGAGTTGAACATCTATGTCATCTATCTTTTGGGAGTTTCTCCAATTTTTATTGCCAATCTTCTTTTCCAATATCATATATGCAGCTTGTAGTTGGTGAAATCCCTCTTGTAGACCCATTGCCGTCCAGCCTTCGTTGGACATCCCAAACTAGAGATCCTGCAGCCGAGCGCTTCATCGCCCTTGCGATGTGGTGGAAATCTGTGGCGCTGCTTTGCCTCGCGAGAAGTGAGATCTCAGGGTGCCTTGGGGAAAGCTCCGGAGGCTTTTAATAGTTCGAGATGGTTCGGGCACGTTCGGGTTTGCAATCTTGATGGAAAATGCTAGATATTGACAAGATGTTCTCATATACAGTCACTTCGGTTTGTGTTTGTTTCTCATCTTTCACGAAACAGAACATATTTTTGTGTTTTTTTGTGTATATTTATCTGTTTCTCTTTTTGATGGAGTTCCAAGTACCATGAACCTCCACAAGTGATAACGAATCATTAAAAAAAACACAGGCACATTTGGATTTGCAGAATCAGCCGGAGGACATCACCCCGGCTTTGCAAGATAAATTAGACCTGTCCTTTTGTGGAGTACATGAAGCAAACTATTGGTAGTGACAGAACCTTGGCAGATGATCATCGCAACTGAATGAGATCAGATCCGACGTTGCAATTCCCCTGGTTTTGAGGGTGCGTTGCGAGCTAGCCATAGAAATCTAGGCACTTTCAAACTTCAGCCCTCTTGAGGCCGGTCTTGGTGCCAGTGCGCGAGCTCAAAGGCGGGTTTCGGTTCTGCTGGCGACTGCTTGAACTTTGGGCAGCTATAGCATCCTGGTAGGCTGCTGTCCTGACAACAAGGGCCAGTGGCACTCCTGCTGCAGCTGCTTGGACTCTGTGGGCATGAGAGATGGATGGTAAGATAAATGCACGAAAGCAGGGAATAGAAAACACAGATGAACAAATCTAATTAGGGACATTGAATGATAGTGCTATTGATCGTCGCATTGACATGGATATTGATATTGATATGTCTAATCACGTAACATGTGTATATATATATAATACAGTATTATATAATATAAATAATATAAACATATTTATATTTATATATGTATATATATATATGTATATATGTATATATATATATGTATACGTTTCTTCGTGAACTTCGTTTGACAGTATGGTAACAGATTGAGAAGCAACTGCGCTGCGAGGTGTGGCGGGCTCCTGCTGCCCTGCCTTGGACGAAGAGCTGCAGCCGTGTTGCCCGGGCTTCAAAGAGCAGCAACTCTTTGAACCGTGCATAGGCCAGGATGTCCTGGATGTCCTGGATGCCCTGGATGTCCTGGATGGCGGTGGTATACGGTGGTGAAGACTGGGATGTCTTTGGATGTCTTGGATGCACCAGAGATAGTCCTACTGTTGAAGGGATGCTGTTGAATCAGAGGGATTGACATATTTATATGATATATATGATACATATGATATATATATATGATATGTATATATGATATATATATATGATATATATGAGATATATAAATATATGATATATATAATGATATATATATATATGATATATATATATAATGGTATATATATATGATATATATATATATGATATATATATATATATATATATATTATATGATATTTAAATGATATATATGATATATATGATATAAAGGATATATATATATGATATATATGATATATATATATATGATATATATATATGATATATATGATATATATATGATATATATGAGATATATATATGATATATATATATATATGATATATATGATATATATATGATATATATGATATATATATGATATATATGATATATATGATATATATATATGATATATATGATTTATTTGATTTATATGATATATATATGATGTATATATATGATATATATATATATATATGATATATATGATGTATACGATATATATGATATATATATGATATATATGATATGTATGATATGTACGATAGATATGATATTATGATATATATGATATATATGATATATATATATGATATATATGATATATATGATATATATGATATATATGATATATATATATGATATATATATGATATATATATATATGATATATATATATGATATATATGATATATATGATATATATGATATATATGATATATATGATATATATGATATATATGATATATATATGATATATATGATATCTGATATATATGATATATATATATGATATATATGATATATATATATGATATATATGATATATATATATATATGATATATATGATATATATGATATATATATGATATATATATATATGATATATATATATGAGATATATGATATTATATGATTTATATATGATATATATGATTTATATATGATATATATGATATATATGATATATATATATGATATATATGATATATATGATATATATGATATATATGATATATATGATATATATGATATATATGATATATATGATATATATGATATATATGATATATATGATATATATGATATATATATATGATATATATCATATATATATGATATATATGATCTATATATATGATATATATGATCTATATATATGATATATATATATATATGATATATATGATATATATGATATATATATGATATATATGAGATATATATGATATATATGATATATAGGATATATATGATATATATATATATATATGATATATATGATATATGTATATATGTATATATATATATATTGTAGTTTTCACTGTCTTGGCGATTAGAAACAGACCTTCTGGACAGTCTATTAAGCGCTGGGCACGGACCCATACATTTTTGCCGCTCCTGTGCAAAAGACTAGCTACATGCCTTGTTCTTGTACACTCTGGTATGAAATCCTACCTAAATATATGAAAATTAAACATATCTATATATTTATCTCTAGATGATTTAGGGGAGGGAATTCCCATTGCCAACGATGTATTTCGGGTTGAATCTGCATTTTTGATGCTTTAATTCCTGCAAAAAATTAGTTTCCGAAGGACTGATGGGTTGATAGGGGCCGTTGGACCTGCAGGTATCAACGGGCGAAGCCCATGTCCCAGCGATAGCACCTGCTGCAGTGGCAGCTGCTGTGTCGGGAAAGCCGTGTGCTGTGGAAAAACCTGCTGTACACAGGACGTGGTGCAGGTAGAAACGCCCCATTCATTGAACCGAAACGCATGGAAAGTCATCTTCAGAACCAGTTTTCCGGGTAATTTGAGGGATATGGACAGCAATTGCGGGACTCCATGGGCGCGTGCCATCAAGCTGGAAATGGACGGCTTGGTGCATGTCAGCATCTTCAAAAGTAAAGGTTGCCATTGTGCACAGGAGTCCAGCTGCTGCAAAGACAGCCTGGGGGACGATGTGCTGCTTGGGCTGTTCAAGCTTGCTCACTGATCTCAGTGTGACAGTACTTGGGTGTTGGTGCAGTGTTGATGCTGGTAAGTGATAAGTGGATAATAATAGTGGATAATAGGGGTGATATCAACAGTATCCCAACTTATGGGGGTTATTTCACCATGGTTATACCATGTTATACCTATAAAAACCCCAATCATCAGAGGTTTGAGACTGGTGGCCTTGCCCCTTATTTCACCAAGGTGTGGGCCGCCCTCCTGCGATTTGCCCGGCATGGAGAAGCAGGTCGAGCGGGTTTCCTAAGTCATGGGGTTACCCCCAAACCATCCATTGATATCCATGGTATTTTGGGATGTTCCATTATAAACCAACTATTTTTTGGTGTATCACCATTTTGGGACATCCCCATAATATGTATATAATATTATATAATATGATTATTTCATCCATATTATATGATACTATATGGGATGAGGTGATTGAATTTAAACACGGATTTTGACCCATAACTTGGAGCCAACATGATGAAATCCAGTACCCTGACAGTTTGAAGGAAGAGATCCTGCTGGACAATCTGGTGTGACAGCTGGTCGGAAGCCGAGGAACCGTGGCCCAAGGAAAGTGTAAACTTCCCCTGAAATCTGCCTTGATTCAAATTTGGAGTTTCGGCAAAGTTCTTGAGGCAGAATCATATCGCCCAGCAATTGATTTGCTTACTTGGCCACTACCTGAACAGCTGCATTGAACTGACTTGGGACCTAAGGCCACTCTGTTCCCAGTGACTTGCCAATGCCAGGTGGAAAAAAACATTCGATATGCTTTGTGCAAAGTTTTAATCAGTTGATTAGTCAGTGCTGGCCATTCTCAGGTGCCTCAGAAAAAAATACCACAGACGGCTGTATGTATGTTCCCAAAACTGGGGACAACCAAAAACCCGGATAGTTCCCTCACAGAACTAGACCATCGAATGGGGATGTGACACCTCCCCATTCGGGGACATTTACCAGTTTACTCAGCAAGAACACACACCCTTAATTGTAGATAATGCCAACACATTTCTATAATTCTACCCCTTCTGGCACCAGAAGTTCCACAGATCTCATCCTGCAGCTGCCTCATCTTGTGAAGTGCACCCGCTGTGTTGGGCTCCAAGGGCATCCCGCGCGATCCACGTAGCTTCAACAGATAGCTTTAAGAACTTATCATCTCAAGTGCGCTGGGTGGGTCCAGACGGGTATATTTCATAGGTCGACAGTGGGTGAAGTGTCTTGACCATACCTGAATGTGCTTCTTTTCGGAGGCTGTTGTCCGTTTCTAGTCACGGAGGAGACATGGAAGTGAAGACTGGGCAACATCCACCAAAGAACAATTTCGAATGTTGGCCAAGGGAGTGAGGAAATGTTATCAGTACCATCCATCTCTGCTAGGTCATGGTGAAGGGAAACTTCTCCGTTGATCCCTCCTTGGAGGCCTGGGGGAATGTGGCTCTGGCTGCGTGGCTATGTTTTGTGCTGCAAGGCCAAGATGCACCAGTACCAGATTGTGGGCCGAGCTGCACCCACCAACAAGAACCCGACCCCGAAGATCTATCGCATGAGGAGCGCAGCCAGCGGGTTGTGCTACATGACGGAATACAGTTCCATTTTGGATGTGGAAAGTCCAACTGAGCAGATGAAAATGACTGAACTGATTGAACATGTTTGTTTTGCCTCATTGACCTTCCCAGCACATCAAGGATCTTTGCTCGCAACGTGGTCCTGGCCAAGTCTCGCTTTTGGTACTTCATGAAGAGGTTGAACAAGGCAGGGTGCAGTTGCGCAGGAGCCGGGGAAGCTGCAGTTGAACAAGCTGGACCCTATACCCTCTCTTCATTCCTGCGCAGGAGCATCTGGATGTTTCCCACGGTTTCCCAAAATAAGCAAACCCTAATCATCTACCAGTACCAAGATTCCCAGATTGTTTGCCTTGGATAAAAATTTGGTGCCCCAAGTGGGTGACTTTGGAGGATGGCCCCAGTGTAGCCAGGCAAAGAAGAGCGGCGGTGAGTTGTTGTCCGTGAACGAACTCTTTGACACCTCCCCAACCAAGGCCGAAGGGTGAAGATTTAGGCGAAAGGAACTTGTTTGCTGTGGCTGTGCAGGTGAAGAACTACGGCATTTGGCTCCGCTATGACAGCCGAACCAACACCCACAACATGTACAAGGCAGGAATCATTACCAACAACTGCATTTGATGGTCTTCTATTCTGCTTTTCACATCACTGTGGGATCCAGAAGAACTAATCCCATCAGCAATTATTGTTTCAGATTAATAAATTATCAGATTTTAGTCCCAAAGTGCGCATTCAACTTCTCAAGGCATCGATGTGGTTGATTTTTGAGTTGTATTTGGGCGATTTTGAGTGCGCAGTGTTCTACCGCCCCTTGTTGGTTGATGATTGGTTCGGGGGTACTATCGAAACTTGGGGATTATCATCAATTCTCGGGATTAATCATTGGGATTCTCATAATTGGTTCAATATCATAATGGGGGGTTAGATTAACGATCATGGAACTCCCAATTGGTTAATGAACCATTATTGTATTAGGGGGTTATATTAACCAGGATTAATAATAATGTCAACCCCGGATTAATAAACCCCAAACGGCTGGTTAATTGGGGTGGTACCATTTAAGTATTGAATTATGACTATTGGAGGAGTACCCCCCTAATTAATAAACCATGGTTTAGTCTCATCCGGGGTTGACATTACCAATGATCAATTATTGTATTAGGATATCAATCATGGAAGTTCCAATGAACCAATTGGTGTCGGAGCCAGTTGCAAAACAGGAGTTCCGCAACGTGAACATCAACGGTGCTGTGGGCCAGCTGTGCGCCTTCCAGAAGGTTCAGAAAATTGCGCCCAGTTGTTTGTCTCAAAATGGGCGATATCCACGTGATACCCCAAGAGAAAAGGCAATTTCCATGGGTAAACTTAAGATAAACCCATATTTTTTTTTGGCTTGCAATATTTTGAGACAACCGTTACTGTGACTCAAGTATGGTTTCTGAATGGGAAAAATCCCTTGCCAGACGTGTTTTAGGGGTAAAGACCCATGGGTTCCCTGCAGAGTTTCCCTTAAACCAATCTATTGACCACCATTGCATACTCCGAAAAAATCATCAGCTGTCCAATATTCATCAGTATTCATCAATATTCATCAATATGGCAGTGTGTCAAAACCTTGTACCCCTGTAGTTCACATCAAAATAGCTGGTAAATGGATGTTCATCCCACTAACAAATGGTATTAATAGGTATTGACCCATACCCATATTCAATGGTGGTAATATGGTAGTCATCCCATCATCAAATCCATCCCCGATGGCTCCAGGTACCAGGAGATGGCCGGCCGCCACCGTGCGGACCCGGGCTCCATCCAGATTATCCACGTGAGGGTGCCCAAGACGGCTCCGGCATGAAATGATTGGAGGATGATCCTGGGATTGATGATTACTGTGGTTTTTTGGTTGTTTTTCTGTTTAGTGACTTCCAAGAAAAGATGGATTTCGGTGATTTGAATGTTGCGTTTTGTGTTCAGTTTCGACCATTGACATTCTTTGAAATGGTGTCTGAAAATGGGGCATACCATCATCAAGACTTTGGGGGCTACCCCATTGGACAATATCAAAAATCAAATAATATAATTGGTTATATATCCCTAAGATATCTCCATATTTGTTGGTTAAGTCTCCCCTTTTCAACATAACCTATCCCAATTAATCATAGCCTATTCATATACCATGAATGAATATCCCATTTAAGTACTGTAAAGAAATATCAGATGATTGGTTCATGCTGGTGATTTATCCCCCATGAAATTCCATGATATTAATGATATCCCCATATATAGATGATTTCCCATGACAATTGCTGCTTAAATCACGGAGATTTGATGAGGCCACCACCGTGCCGGATGAGAAGTGCCGACGTGAGCACGTCCTGGAGAGAAGGGCCCGGAGATTTCAGAATTTGAAATTGACTACCTTGCTTATATTGTAATATATATATATATATTTATGTATAATAATGTATGTACATACTACATATATATATATACGTAATAATGTAATAGATGTATATATATATACACACATGTACGTTAGCAGATATATCATATATGTATATACAATATTATATATTCACATATTATATGTATATTTATATACATATTTCTTTATACTTTATACACATCTCTCTCTATCTTTTTACATATACATCCATACATACATATATATATATATACATATACATATGGTAGAGCTTCGCACACCGGCGATGCCTGTAGGGGTCGAGAGAGGGGGATTTCATCTGAACTTGCGGACATGACATGCTGCGAGCTGCATCTTCGTTGTCGTCATCGTCATTGTCGTCGTCGTCGTTGTCGTTGTTGTCGTCGTCGTCGTCGTCGTTGTTGTTGTTGTTGTTGTTGCTTCTGGTCCTCCTTCTCGTTCTCGTTCTTCTTCTTGTTCGTGTTGTCGTTGTCGTTGTCCTTGTTGTCGTCGTTGTCGTCATTGTCGTCGTTGTCGTCGTTGTCGTCGTTGTCGTCGTTGTCGTCTTCGTCTTCGTCGTCGTCGGCGGCGTCGTCGTCGTCGTCGTCGTCGTTGTTGTTGTTGTTGTTATAGCTGTTGCTGCTTGGTCCTGTTGTCGTTGTCGTTGTTATCTTTGTAGTTGGTACTTTTTGCAAACCCCCAAAATCATCAAATCTACGGTTTTTGCAAACCCCCAAAAAGCGTCAAATAGGCGGTGTTTTCGTGATTTTTCACATTCTCGGAACAAAAAAACACCGTAAATACCGATGTTTTTGGCTCCGCGCCAACGCAAAACCACGGTATTTACGAGGTTTTGAGCCTCTGCTAGCAAAAATCACGGTATTTACAGTGTTTTGTGGCCCGGGCCTAGCAAAAACACTGGTATTTACGCAGTTTCCTGCATGTTGTCAGAAGATTTTTTTGGATGCCAAAGGCACAAAAACATTGTAAATTACACGATTTTTACGCGTGGACAGTACCAAAAAAACAGGAAAATTGACCAAAAATCGACCAAAAAACGCCCAACAAGGACCCCCAAAACGCATCTTCAAATTTTACCATCTTTTTTCCCACCCCGAACCCCCAAAAACGTGAACACCCCAGCAGGCTGAAGGATTTTAGGGGTCGGCGGCAGGGGCGCGCCCCCGGGTAGCTAAAGCTATGCTTAGCTTCCCCACACTACACGGCGAGGCATCGCCGGATTTAAGGGCTAACGCCCCTCGTCGGCTCCGCCGGATTTCTCGGCCCTCCATTTCATCGCAGTGTGGGGGCTGGAAAGCTTTTGGATGGGGACCTGCTTCAGAAATATATTCCTTACGTTTTTTGAAAAAAAAAAAGAACAGGAACTTTGTTGGAAATAGACGGCTTTTTTGGGGAGCAAGTGAGTGCCCGAAAGCTCCTGCCAAGGGTTTTTCCCGAAGAACTGCTGCCAATTTCAACTTGTGACTTCATGTCAAGACGCCTCTGTGCAAAGACTTCTGTGTAAAAGCTTTTGTGTGTAAAAGTTTCTGTGTGTAAAAACCACTTTGTGTAAAGACTTCTTTGTGTAAAAGCTTCTATGTGTGAAAGCTTCTCTGTGTGAAATGTCTGTGTAAAGATTTCACTGTGTGTAAAAGCTTCGGTGTGTAAAAACTCTCTGTGTAAAGTGTAAAGGCTTCTCTGTGTAAAAGCCTCTGTGTGTAAACGCGTCTGTGTGTGAAAGCTATATATCTGTGTAAAGACTTCTTTGTGTAACAGCTTCTGTGTGTAAAGGCTCCTAGACGTTTGTGTGCAAAAGCTCCTTGGAGTAAAGACTTCTCTGTGTAAAACCTTCTGTGTGTAAAAAGCTCCTTTGTGTAAAGACTTCTCTGTGTAAAAGCCCCTGTGTGTGTAAATGCTTTTGTGTGTAAAAGCTCCTCTGTGTAAAGGCTTCTCTGTGTAAAAAAAGCTTCTGTGTGCAAACACGTCTGTGTGTAAAAACCCTCTCTGTCAGGCCTTCTTCGTGTAAAAAGTTTTGTGTGAAAAAGCTCCTAGACGTTTGTGTGCAAAAGCTCCTTAGGGTAAAGACTTCTCTGTGTAAAACCTTCTGTGTGTAAAAAGCTCCTTTGTGTAAGGACTTCTTTGTGTAAAAGCCCCTGTGTGTGTAAAAGCTTGCTGTGTGTAAACGCTTTTGTGTGTATAAGCTCCTCTGGCTGAAGGCTTCTCTGTGTAAAAGCTTTTGCGTGTAAAAGTTGCTGTGTGTAAAAACCACTTTGTGTAAAGACTTCTTTGTGTAAAAGCTTCTGTGTGTGAAAGCTTCTCTGTGTGAAAGCGCGCCTGTGTAAAGATTTCACTGTGTAAAATTCTCTGTGTAAACGCTTCTCTGTGTAAAAGATTCTGTGTGTAAACGCGTCTGTGAATGAAAGCTATATATCTGTGTAAAGACTTCTTCGTGGAACAGCTTCTGTGTGCAAAGGCTCCTAGACGTTTGTGTGCAAAAGCTCCTTAGAGTAAAGACTTCTCTGTGTAAAACCTTGCGGCCAGGTTTTGGCAAAAACGGCCGTTTCCCAATGATCCCAGAAGAGAAATTCAATAGCCGGCCGAGGGGCCGCCAAATGGCAGAAATTTGCTTCCAAAAGGCTCCCGGCCAGGATTTGGCCAAAAACGGCCGTTTCCCAATGATCCCAGAAGAGAAATTCAATAGCCGGCCGAGGGGCCGCCAAATGGCAGAAATTTGCTTCCAAAAGGCTCCCGGCCAGGATTTGGCAAAAACGGCCGTTTCCCAATGATCCCAGAAGAGAAATTCAATAGCCGGCCGAGGGGCCGCCAAATGGCAGAAATTTGCTTCCAAAAGGCTCCCGGCCAGGATTTGGGCAAAAACGGCCGTTTCCCAATGATCCCAGAAGAGAAATTCAATAGCCGGCCGAGGGGCCGCCAAATGGCAGAAATTTGCTTCCAAAAGGCTCCCGGCCAGGATTTGGCCAAAACCGGCCGTTTCCCAATGATCCCAGAAGAGAAATTCAATAGCCGGCCGAGGGACCGCCAAATGGCAGAAATTTGCTTCCAAAAGGCTCCCGGCCAGGATTTGGCCAAAAACGGCCGTTTCCCAATGATCCCAGAAGAGAAATTCAATAGCCGGCCGAGGGGCCGCCAAAAGGCCGAAATTTGCTTCCAAAAGGCTCCCGTGTGTAAAAAGCTCCTTTGTGTATAGACTTCTCTGTGTAAAAGCCCCTGTGTGTGTAAAAGCCTGCTGTGTGTAAATGCTTTTGTGTGTAAAAGCTCCTCTGTGTAAAGGCTTCTCTGTGTAAAAGCTTCTGTGTGCAAATGCGTCTGTGTGTAAAAACCCCTCTGTGTAAAGACGTCTTCGAGTAAAAAGTTCTGTGTGAAAAAGCTCCTAGACGTTTGTGTGCAAAAGCTCCTTGGAGTAAAGACTTCTCTGTGTAAAACCTTCTGTGTGTAAAAAGCTCCTTTGTGTAAGGACTTCTCTGTGTAAAAGCCCCTGTGTGTGTAAAAGCTTGCTGTGTGTAAACGCTTTTGTGTGTAAAAGCTCCTCTGTGTGAAGGCTTCTCTGTGTAAAAGCTTCTGTGTGCAAACGCGTCTGTGTGTAAAAAGCCCCTTAGAGTAAAGACTTCTCTGTGTAAAAGCTTCCGTGTGTAAAAAGCTCCTTTGTGTAAAGACTTCTCTGTGTAAAAGCCCCTGTGTGTGTAAAAGCTTGCTGTGTGCAAATGCTTTTGTGTAAAAGCTCCTCTGTGTAAAGGCTTCTCTGTGTAAAAGCTTCTGTGTGCAAATGCGTCTGTGTGTAAAAACCCCTCTGTGTAAAGACTTCTTCGCGTAAAAACTTCTGTGTGAAAAAGCACCTAGATATTTGTGTGCAAAAGCTCCCTAGAGTAAAGACTTCTCTGTGTAAAACCTTCTGTGTGTAAAAAGCTCCTTTGTGTAAAGACTTCTCTGTGTAAAAGCCCCTGTGCGTGTAAAAGCTTGCTGTGTGTAAACGCTTTTGTGTGTAAAAGCTCCTCTGTGTGAAGGCTTCTCTGTGTAAAATAAGCTTCTGTGTGCAAACGCGTCTGTGTGTAAAAACCCCTCTGTGTAAAGACTTCTTCGTGTAAAAGCTTCTGTGTGTAAAGGCTCCTAGACGTTTGTGTGCAAAAGCTCCTTAGAGTAAAGACTTCGCTGTGTAAAACCTTCTGTGCGTAAAAAGCTCCTTTGTGTAAAGACTTCTCTGTGTAAAAGCCCCTGTGTGTGTAAAAGCTTCTGTGCGACTCCTCCCTCCAGCTTTCTTTCGGGTCACGCTGTCGTCCAGTTTCAATCTGCAACATTGTTTCCAGTTTCAATCTGCAACATTGTTTCTTGTGGAAGAAGGCAAAGAACAGGTGAAAGCATCGCAGTTTAAAAAATTGAACATAAACAGCGCACAAAGTGTTGTAATTTACAGCATTTTGCGCTGTCAGATGGCAAGAACCCGCGTAAATACCACAGTTTTAGTCCCCGAAAGTGGCTAAAACACTGTTATTTACAGGGTTTCGTTCACGTCACGATCTTCGATTTTTTGGGAAACGCGTAAATACCAGCGTTTTTTCCGTTCATCAAGGCAAAAAATCGGTTCAGAAAGGGAAGAAAATGCTGTAATTTACAGGGGTTTGGCGCCGCCACGGGCAAAAAACTGCGTAAATACCAGCGTTTCGGCGTCCAAAAGTGGCCAAAACACCGCTATTTACAGTGTTTCGTGCCTTCCACGTTTTCTTGAAATTGCAAAAACACTGTGAATACCAGCAGTTTTTGCGATCAACACGCCAAAAATGCTGTAATTTACAGTGTTTTTTTGCTTGGCTTTCAAAAACACTGGTATTTGCGGTGTTTTGTGCATCTTGGGTCCAAAAAGTATTGGTATTTACAGCATTTTCTGCGTTTTTGCATGGCTCCCGCAAAAGATGTTAAAACGCAAAAATGCTGTAATTTACAGCATTTTGTGACTTTCGAAAAGCGAAAAATCGTCCGAAAAATGTGTCAAAACGGCGCTTTTTTCCGATTTTAGGTACCCTCAAAACGGGGGGGGGGGAATGCTCTTGGAGACGCTTATGAGCGACCCGGATCCCGGCCAAAAAGCTCTCCCCCACCCTCCTGAAGGATTTTTCGTGTTTTTCGGGGCCCGGCGTCGGAGGGTCGGCGGTTGGGGGCGCGCCTCACCTTAGAGCTCTAGTCGCTCTGGGACGCTCGTAGGGCAAGCCACTCGTGGGGAGCCGGCGGAGCCGAATTTAAGGGCTGCCGCCCCCTGCCGCCGACCCCTCCGCCAAGGGCGCCGGGAAAAAGGTTTAAGGGCAGCCTAGGGCGTCGGGACACGTTTAGGACGTTTAAGGGCAGCCTAGTGCCTAACGTTGCTTTCTGAAACCAGAAGAAAATCTCCAGGAAAGCGCCCGGCAGGTGGCCAAAGGACATGCTGCTGGGCCGCCAAGGGCGCCGGGAAAAAGGTGTAAGGGCAGCCTAGGGCGCCGGGACACGTTTAAGACGTTTAAGACGTTTAAGGGCAGCCTAGTGCCTAACGTTGCTGTCTGAAACCAGAAGAAAATCTCCAGGAAAGCGTCCGGCAGGTGGCCAAAGGACAGGCTGCTGGGCCGCCAAGGGCGCCGGGAAAAAGGTTTAAGGGCAGCCTAGGGCGCCGGGACACGTTTAAGACGTTTAAGACGTTTAAGGGCAGCCTAGTGCCTAACGTCGCTTTTGAAACCAGAAGAAAATCTCCAGGAAAGCGCCCGGCAGGTGGCCAAAGGACAGGCTGCTGGGCCGCCAAGGGCGCCGGGAAAAAGGTTTAAGGGCAGCCTAGGGCGCCGGGACACGTTTAAGACGTTTAAGACGTTTAAGGGCAGCCTAGTGCCTAACGTTGCTTTCTGAAACCAGAAGAAAATCTCCAGGAAAGCGCCCGGCAGGTGGCCAAAGGACATGCTGCTGGGCCGCCAAGGGCGCCGGGAAAAAGGTTTAAGGGCAGCCTAGGGCGTCGGGACACGTTTAAGACGTTTAAGACGTTTAAGGGCAGCCTAGTGCCTAACGTTGCTTTCTGAAACCAGAAGAAAATCCCAGGAAAGCGCCCGGCAGGTGGCCAAAGGACATGCTGCTGGGCCGCCAAGGGCGCCGGGAAAAAGGTGTAAGGGCAGCCTAGGGCGCCGGGACACGTTTAAGACGTTTAAGACGTTTAAGGGCAGCCTAGTGCCTAACGTTGCTTTCTGAAACCAGAAGAAAATCTCCAGGAAAGCGCCCGGCAGGTGGGGCAAGGGTTTAAGGGCAGTTAGGGCGCCGGGACGTTTAAGGCAGCCAGTGCCTAACGTTGCTTTCTGAAACCAGAAGAAAATCTCCAGGAAAGCGCCCGGCAGGTGGCCAAAGGACATGCTGCTGGGCCGCCAAGGGCGCGGGAAAAAGGTTTAAGGGCAGCCTAGGGCGCCGGGACGTTTAAGGCCAGCCTACTGCCTAACGTTGCTTTCTGAAACCAGAAGAAAATCTCCAGGAAAGCGCCCGGCAGGTGGCCAAAGGACATGCTGCTGGGCCGCCAAGGGCGCCGGGAAAAAGGTTTAAGTGCAGCCTAGGGCGCCGGGACACGTTTAAGACGTTTAAGACGTTTAAGGGCAGCCTAGTGCCTAACGTTGCTTTCTGAAACCAGAAGAAAATCTCCGGGAAAGCGCCCGGCAGGTGGCCAAAGGACATGCTGCTGGGCCGCCAAGGGCGCCGGGAAAAAGGTTTAAGGGCAGCCTAGGGCGCCGGGACACGTTTAAGACGTTTAAGACGTTTAAGGGCAGCCTAGTGCCTAACGTTGCTTTCTGAAACCAGGAGAAAATCTCCAGGAAAGCGCCCGGCAGGTGGCCAAAGGACATGCTGCTGGGCCGCCAAGGGCGCCGGGAAAAAGGTTTAAGGGCAGCCTAGGGCGCCGGGACACGTTGAAGGCCAGCCTAGTGCCTAACGTCGCTTTCTGAAACCAGAAGGAAGTCTCCCAGGAAAGCGCCCGGCAGGGCGACCTTACGCGTTTAATGCCCGCGCAGACGGCATTTCCCCCACTTTGGGCGAGACCGCTCATGCGGCCCTCGGGGGTGGGTTTGCAAAGATCTTGAGCCAAAGACTACCACCATACGAACCGGTGGCCTTCAAACAATCGACGCAATCAGAATCCTGGAAAAACTTTTTCTCGGGCGCGCTCCCCCTGCAGCTTGCTGGGGTCGGCGGATATGTATTAGCAGCCTGCCCATGCACTGTTTGCCTTTGCTCTGACGCTCTCCCCCTGTTGATGGCTGGGGTCGGGGGATATCTCTGTTGTGCGTCACGGAACCGATTTCACCTTGTCCAGTGGTTTGCTCTGCTTTTTTTTTTGGTTTTGGCTCCACCTTACCGTACCTGTTCCATCGGGTCCCGTGTTTAAGGCGCACGTTTGCAGCATTTCCCGAAGCGCAGTGATTCTTTTCAACCTGGATCATAGTTCCTGTTTGGGGTTTTCTGTTTCAGTTAAATTGTCAGTTCCGCAGGAGATGCACGACAAGGGCCTGAAGTTCCCAATTGTCAGGTGGGAATCTGGCTGCAAAATCTTGTCTTCTAAATGGGACTTTCTAGAAATCGGGGGACTCCAAGTACCCCCACCCATGGTCTAGATCAGGAAAGGGAATGCAAAGGGAAACCGTGGCTTGAGTATCCACTTTTTCGAGCACACCTAAGCCTAAATCTTGGCAAATTATATTAGTAGCGACCTCACAACATTAGGTAAGCAGTTGTAAGTAGAACTGCCCCGAAGGGGCTTGAATCATTCCAGGATTTACATAGAATTGCTGAGTGAAATCGTGAGCAGTTGGTGTCGGCCTTGGGAGTGTAGTTCCAGTAAAAAGTGGTTCTGTAACCACAGTAATGGGGGTCACATCCAAACTTATGGGAAATTTTAGATCCAATGGTTATGGCATGTTATGGCCATTCACCCCTGGGCACTGCAGGAAGATCCCCAACACCATCAAGAAGCTGCGCACCACCTTCAAGGCCCGAAAACTCTGTGCTGAAGACAGGGTGAGTCTTAAGCCACTGAACTCCAAGTGGATTTTATTGTGATTTTTACAGATTTTGTGTTGTGTACCTCCAAATGGATGGTTCATGAATGTTCTTGATGCGTTCTTGGCTCAAACAGGAAGCTGGCGATCCAGCCAAATCTAACCACTAATTGGGATGCCACACCCCAAATTTGGTGCTTTGAGACTTGAACTATGGGTGGACAGGGGTCCATCATTTTGATAACCAAAAATCAAGCAGGGGCCTCAAGTTTGGGAATTTAAATTGCATAGTTGAATCATTGCGACCAATTCATATCCGCAAGTAACACTATAACATTTCAGCAGTCAATTCCATTTTCTGATAGATTATACTTTCCAGTCGTTTTGGGGGTTACTATATGCAACCACAAGCTCCAGTGCGAACTGGGAACACCATGCTACGCTGTGCAGGCCAAGCGCCCCAACACCTTCGTTCGATGATCGCAGAAGGCGGTTCGATGCGGTTCGTGCAAAGCGGGAATCAAAAGGAGCTGCTCTGAGCTTGGAGTCACTGCAGTTCAGCTTCACCAGGCACCACCCGGCTCTTTATTTTTTGTGGTTTCATGTTGTTTCTTGAAACAAGTTGAGATGAGTTTGTTATTTCCCCAGATATTCTGGACGAGTTTCAACGCGCAAAAAGCGAATGAGGTGCTGTTGAAAGACATGTCATTCGACGCCGTTTGGGGCGGAGAAGCAAGCATGGACATACACATGATGAGGCTGCTATGGCTCTGAAATTAAGAGTTTAAAGCCCTGAGAATGAGTATTTGCCACCAGATCAAGATCAAAAATCAAGATGCATCAATGCAACAAGGCGGTCTTCCAGCCGGAATGTCAAGAGGAAATCGCCGAGAAAATTGACTTGCAGGCAAACCCAAGAACCATTTTTAGTACTTCAGGGGTCTTCCGCTTTAGCTTACCATTCTAATAATTGAAGTAATAATTGAAGCATGCTTTATCCCATGCATCCTTGAGATGGGACGACTGTTCCAGTCGCTGGATGCAGGTGTGGCTGCAGTATTGGAACCCCCAAGATCAAGGAATCTGTCGAAATTGATCCATTCTCAGCCCAGGGGCATGGCATCTGCCAAAGCTGGAGGCCTGGAATATGGGAATAGGTCATGAGACCAAATAAACTAGACCCAATACTAGAATAGTGTATCAATAATGTATCAATATATAATAGGTTATCATATTTGTGAGACAGATAATACCTAGTTATAATACGTATAGATACAAATGTGTGATAATATGATATCGATAGTAATTAATATTAATTATATAGATAATACAATACACCATACTACATAGATAGGATGTAGATATAAAGCAATATAGAATCGAACGAGACTTCTGGCAAGGATAACCCTAGTTGCCAGTTGGGGGACATATGTACATATTAAATAACAAATTTAAATAAATAAATAAAAGTAAACATAAATGACTAAATAAATAAATAAATATATATATATATATATATATATGTATATATATATATATCTATATGTATATTGACTATGATGGCTGATCACTTTCCAATTGTGATGGATACTGACATAACTCTTGGCTGCTTTGTCCTTCTTTGTCCTCACGAGTCGCCTTGCAGCCGCAGGTGTCGTTTCAAGATCCCCATCAAGGAGCTGCTGCTTCACCAGGAGAATACCATATGAGCCAGAATGGCTACTGGGATCAGAATGGTCAGTGGATTGCTGAGGCGGGACCAAACCTGTGAATATTTGGAATCAAAAGCCCAAGTGACAGTGCCGTACCTGAGGCAAGCTTTTGTCAGATTCATGGGTAAATATTTGATCATACATGGGAGGATAGACGTATTTGTTGCAGGGTATGTAAGATTAGCCAATGTGTGGCTTTGTATGAAATAAGGTTCCCCCAAATCCACTGGTTAATCATCTTCCCACTGTTCCGTATGAACTGGCCGAGATGTTAATAGCCTAACTTCCCAGCGTCCATAGCCAGGCCGAGCATGAAGCGCAGGCGCCGGAGGGTTAGCGGATAAATCTGGATAAATGATGATCGATGCCGGTAACAACGAGGATCAATGATTACTTATTGTGGATGATCAATGGTTTGATGATCAATGGTTGATGATCAATGATGAATCATCAATGACAGCCAAGGATTTGGATGATGTTAAGTCAGTTAATGAGGTGAACCCCCAAATATACAACTATAATCAGATATTGTTGGATTATGATTCATAGATATTCATAGTAAGCCATCCCCCACCTGATATGTCATAACTATGTCAAGTCAACCATCCCAACATCCGTCCTTAGACGTTTTGTTCAGGTCGACGCTGTGGCGGAGGCGGAGAATACCCGCTTCGTCACGCGGCCAGCAATTCGCTTGCTCCGGTTGTAGGAGTTTGAGTTTGACTCAGATGTTTGCTTCAAAAATGAAGGGCGTCCCAAAATCAACAAGTGCGCAATATCTATGTATCATTATGTGACATACATACCCAATATTGTGGCCATGGCTTGAACAAAAAACTAATGGGCAGATGAACAGTTTGTCATGTTCTTTGGAACTTGTTACCATGCTGGATGGCTAAAACACTGTGAAGTGGGGTATATAAAAGCATCAAAGAAGAGGCTTCATGCCGCGGTTCAGCTTGGCTGGAGTAAATATTCTCTAAACCAGTTGGTTATGCTCCCTACCTGGGTGCGATTTTTCTTGTTTCAGGCAGGTCCATGCGAGCGCGACCAGTCTTGCAACCTTGTGCTTTGCACACCAGGTTGTTGGAACAGCTTCAGAATATTCATTTGGAGGAAGTCTTGCTTTGGACTTTGGACAGCCTTCAAGATTTCCAACTACCAGATCCAGTACAAGATGTCTCCAGATTATTCTCCAACAGACACTGCAAAATCCAGATATATGGTACATACGTATACATATCACATATCACACACACATAATTATATCTATATATACACAATTATATATATATACTGTATATATATATATATATCTATATATGTCATTTCCAGAGGTTAGTGCACCAAATCCAGATTTGGGAGGACAGCAATCCCCAGAGTTCCCGGCCTAGGAGATGGCATTGGAGGATCCCGCTTCGGTGGTGGAGATTGCCAGTGAGAAGGTGCCGAGCGAACGGCACTGGTTTGTTGGTGGATGGATGTTTCCTAAGTCATGGGGGTACCCCCAAATTCGATCATTTTTTAAATCATGGGATTAGATGTTTAAAGTAGGGGTACCCATTAACTATATAGGTTTCTATACTAAAATAATCTGAAATATGTTTAAATCGTCTTAGACCATGAGTTAGTATTGAAACCTATGGTGACTTGGTGTACCCCCATGACTTAGGAAAGTTCCTTAAATGGCTGTGAATCCTCTCCAATACTCGTATTAGGTGATATAGGTTTTGACACATCACATCCCCATATTTATCATTGGTGAAAGGGGTATAACTACCATTGAATTTTGGAGATCCTAAATATTGGCATCATTGGATTGGTTCAAGCGACAATCCAAAATCTAGAGGAATCATGGCTTTTACACCCCAAATAGTGGGGGTCCGGAACAAAATAATAACTTAAACCAAATCCAATGAATTTTTCCAAAGGACCATGAACGACCTAAAGATGGAGCTACCACTAGCTGAGATTTGACTCGTGTTTGATCATTAAGAAAATGATGTTGAAACATAGTGTAAGACCTATCATCCCAGCTAGGATGCACATATCACTAGTATATGATCAAATAATGTTATGATGATGCGGGATCAGAGATCAGCAATGGAACTAGTTTTCTTCCACTATTTTGCCTCCGGGTCTCTTTGGTTGGCAATCCTCTGATTTCTCTTTGATCAATGGACATGTGAAGGGCAACTCCCAATGCTTTGCACCTTTTTCTCAGTAACAGCATATCTTCAAACTCGCTTGTCTCCATAATGCCCTTTTCGTATCTTTTCGTGGGAAAACAATGGTTTTCTTGCAAGTGCTATCTTAACAGTCACCTGCGAATCCAATGATTGGTAGTGCGATGCCTTTTGTGGATTCTTCACCACGTGTGAATCCTAGCTACAAACAACTGACTTTCCAGTGAATCACCCTGGCAGGCGGGCAAGGCCATTGAGCGGGCCAAAACCATTGCCGGGGATGCTCAGGCGCCGTCCGTGGGATTGCGCTATGTGTCTCTGGGGAAATGATCAATGGATCATGTCCAGGTGGACAATATTGGATAATCAGGGGGAATCAGGATCTTTTTTTGCCTGGGTGATTTGTATGGTGGTTTTTCATAGTTTTTCCATTCCTTTTTTTCACCCTGATTTGTTCTCCTAGCCCTTCAGGACTTACATCATGTTATCGGTGATCCAATGAGACCCACAGCGGCAGGTGTTGCACATGCACTTGCGCAGCCAGAAAACCACCAACTTGGTGGGCAACGTGAGGCATGCCTTGAAGGATCTAATGAGGCTCCGGATATGGGCAGAGAGCATGGATTCAGTCAGATTTTCAGGGTTTGAAGGGCGGACCAGATGTTTCCAAACATCAAAGAAGCTTGAAATCCGCCAGTTGATGGTTGATTTTCGGGACGGCGAGGTGAGGCAGTTGGTTCTTGGAGGTAGCGAATGATTCGGTCCCAGGCGCAACACCAGTGCAAAGTTGAAGACGCAGCTGGGGAAGATGGACGACCATTGGCAAGTCTTGAAGCATTGCCATGGATCCATGGACTCTCAGAGGTGGGGTGAATCAAAGACCGGCGGACCGGAAATGTTTGTCTTTAACTTGGGGATCTCACAACTTCAGCAAAGTGCTTCGCTTTTCTGAGAGGATTGTGGATATTGTGGCAGTTGGTTCAGTTTTCTTTTTTGCAGGCCAACCCATTTGGTAAAGACGCCAGACACAATCTACGGCAAACATGATATGACCATGGCCCCGTGAAGATCTCCCGAATTCCAAACAGAGCCCTGAGGTGCCGGCAGATGAGTCGAAAAGCCCTAATTGGTATGGCCCATGATGCCAGGGCTGCTGCTGCAGCGGTGGATCATGTAGCAGCCCTTGGTCGTGTCGTCAAACGGCGGACCTATCCAATCCTGGATCTACTTCGAATGATGGGCACCCGAGACAGCAACAAGTTGGGCACTTTGGACGTCTTTGGACACATTCGGATACTGGAGAAAATATCATAAAATATCCTTCTCTTCCAACTGAAAAACTTCGCCGAGAAGTGTGAAGAAATTGTTTAAAACTCTCCAGGAGTCTTTTCCCTAGATATCCCATTCCATGGCTGGCTGCGAAACCATACATAACAAATCAATCAAATCATAACAATGGTGTCACTAAGAAAAACGACGTAACAATAACATGTCCATTCCAAAACTTCCAAACTCACTTCCAAAGGGTGTATATAACATGGTTATACATGGTTTAACTATGTTCAACTGTGTTCAAAAGAAAGCGCACGGCATTTCCAGGCACCGGCACGGCGAACCCGCCCGACTTCGCTCCATCGCCTTGGCCGAGCCAGCGGACCGCAGATCAGCCTTTGGGCACCGGGGGCACCCGGTCTCCTTTCGAGGACTGCGATGGGATGATGGGAGACACCGATGATTGGTTTCTGGCCCATCTGATTTTTGTGGACCTTTAGGTGCATTGCAAAAATATGTAAACATCAATTGGACATGATATTAGATAGAATTAGAGCAAATTTCAGTCGGCTCTCCAAGATAGTTTCTTAGCTAATGATAATTTTATTAATGTCTATAATATTCTGTACCTGGAGCCCATCAGGCCCTGTCCGCGAGTAAGAACTGCCGCAAACTACCCTGAAAGATAGTCCTACTTCCCAAATCATTGAATTGCAAAAACCACACACATAAAATGACTCAAAATGGACTCAAACACATTCAAAACGGCTTCAAATTGGAACAAGCAGACTCAAATCTTTTGGGGTCTTGCAAAGCCAGCTTTGCTGCATGCGAAAGAAGGATAAGTTTGGACGATATGGCGACGGATGAGGCAACGTACCTTTCAGGAAGTATCTTGCGCATATTTTTTCCCTCAAATGTCTGAGTCGCTCAATTATGATCAAAACGCACCCCAAACCTAGGGCAAACCCAAACGCCCAAGAATAACTGGGAGAATGAAGATCCAGGCAATCATATTTTTCGATCCATAGATCAAACCATCTTTGAGAAAGGCAGATCTCCAGCACTCAGCTGGGCCAGACCCATGCACTTTCAGCTTGCAAGGGGTCGCAAGTGGCGCTGTAGCCTAGTTTATAGTACAGTAGTAGAAATATACTAGTAATTTATATAGTACTGTAGTAGTTTATATAGGAGGAAACCTTGCAGAATAGCTTCGTTTTCAAGCTTGCAGATAGACAGAAAGATGGCTAGATAGACAGACAGACAGATAGATAAACAGATAAACAGATAGATAAACAGATAGATGACAACTGCGACTGCACTACAACTACAGCTACGACATCAACTACACTTCAACTACAACAACTACCACTAGACTAGAACTACTACAACAACTACAAGTTCAACTACACTTCAGCTAAAACTACAGTTGCAACTACAACTGCAACTGCCATTGCACAACAGTACAACTACAACTGCAAGTGCAACTAAAACTAGAACAACTGCAACAACTACTACAAATACACGACAACTGCAACTGCAACTGCAACTACACTTACAAGTTCAACTACACTACACTGGACTACAACTACAGCTACACTACAACAACAACTACCACTACACTACACCAGACTAGGCTACAACTACAGTTACCACTACCACTACCAGTAAACTACACCACAACTACCACTACAGCTGCAACTACTACCACTACACTACAGCTACAACTTCAGCTACACTACAACAACAATTTCCAAAACACTGCAGTACAACTACAGCTAAAACTGCAACTGCAACTGTAACTGCGAGTACACTACAACTACAGCTACAACTCCTACAGCTACTTCAACTACTACAATTGCATATTCAACTACACTTCAACTACCGTACAACTACTACAACCACAACTACAACTACAACTACCACTACAACATACCACCTTCAACAACATCAACTACACTACAACTACAACTACAAATACAACTACACTACAACTACAGCTACAAATGCAAGTGCATTAGTGCATTACACTTCTGTACACCACACTACATCCTGCAGTTGTGGGTGAGGTAACCGCTGCAACCATTCCAAAAATAACAACCACCGTCGGTCCATCAGTGGATTCGCTCTGCCATCCGTGATTCGCAACAAGCAACCTCTCCTATATGTTTCCAATTTTTGAAACTTCCGCCGCCGCCTTGCGCGGTACTACTGGTAGTAGTAGTTTACGCAGGAGTATTTTATATATGTTCATACAGAGTTGTTCATCCAATCCGTTTAATGCCATGGAACTGAGGTTTTAAGCAGATGGGACTAACGTTAAGGAAAAAGAACTATATCCTATTCATGTTCTCCCATGATGCCATGGTTTTCAGTCTGCACCAGGACATCGAACTCCAGAGCCCGAGCCACGGTCAAAACGGCTATGGCGGCTTTGGCGGCGAGCCCATGGTGCAAGGCGGGGAGGGTGTCACGAAACCCAAGTCGCAGCTGGTTCAAAAAGTGGTTTCTTGCAGTTCAACAATGAAAGTTAGCACAGAATTGCCATTTGAAAAATAGAAAGGTCATCCCATGGGAAAATTGGGTGCCACAATTTTCAGACAAACCCAAATGGAGCCTTTACTTCACCTCCATTCATCCCTCAGCCAGTGGGTTGCCAAGGCGTGAGTCCGATCTTTGCCTGGGTGAACCGGCCAGAGGCGATGGGTGAATTGTGTCGTTGGTGATTGCACGATAATTCTTCCATGGATCAATGGATCAAATTCGAAGGGTTCATCCAGGGTTGAGAAAGGGTTTGGATTGTAAACTAGTGCTACGGACAAGCGTGTCGTTCGGTCAGGGTGTAGATATAATGATTGAACATGATTGGACATGGGGATTTATACCAGAGTATGGGGAAAGTGATGTTGCAAATCAGTTGGATTTTCAGGATTTTGGGACAGACCCATTTAAGCACAGGTGTTCGTTGGTGAGCGTTTCATGTGTGTTTTGGGCCACAGACGGTCAAGACTGGCACTGTAAGGCAGACAAGCAGCGGAGGGTCTGGATAAATGCCGCTTGGATACACAAAATCTTTCGTTTTTTTGTCACGTGGGTTTAGGACTCTGATTCTAATATGATCCGGTAATTCCAAATATTGTAAATCAACCAACAACATGCAGAAAACAAATATTAAAACCGAAGATCAAAACTGTGAACTGAATTTTGATCAATAAACAACATTATACAAATTTGCCCAAACCGAGGCATTTCTCTGACTATCAATAAATATATATTTAAAAATATATTGAATTTATTTTCCTATATAAGTCTATATCTATATATATATATAAATCCGAAAATTAGCTTCCATAAGATTGGGTAACACTTTATTTTATTTTATTTTTTAGGACATTACCTTTGATTTTATTTTTTTCCCTGCCAGAATTGAATTTATTTTTATTTTTATTATAAATATATATATATAATATAAATATGGGGAATTAAATTATTTTTATAATTTAATTGAAATTATATATATTTTTCCATTTATATTAAATAAGGAATTTTTTGTAAGGGTGTGGTATATTGCGGTATAACCAAAATTGGAAAACACACATATTCCTATAAATTATGGGTATAAAAATATATATATATATAAATTTTATTTATATATTTAAAACATATAAATAATGAAATAAATATATTTTTATTTAATATTAATATATAATATTTAAAATATAATTTAGAAAAATTATATTAAATATTTATACTTTATAATTTATAAAAAATATATTTAATTTAAACATATATTTGAAAAATAAAATATAATTATACATAATATATAAAATATATTATTATTATTATAATTTATTGAATTTTTAAAATTAATTTATATAAAATAAATATAATTTTTTATTTATTTATATTTTATTATTATATTTTCTTAAAAAAATATATATAAAAATCAAAAAAAAACATATATACATTACTATTAATATTACGATTTAGCCTGATCCAGAGCGCGTGCGCGCAGTTTCTCGAGGCCAATTTTCCCAAAAATCTGCTATTTTTTGGGAAAATTGGCGAATACAAACTTAGTTTGCGCGAATACAAACTAAGTCTGTGCTTCCTGAGCCCCCTGCGTGGAGGTCGAAATTTTATTACTATTTTGGGAAAAT
>CAMXCT020001200.1:0-142500 GCA_947184155.2 Cladocopium goreaui
GAGTGAGTTGAGTGAGTGAGTGAGTGAGTGAGTGAGTGAGTGGGTGGGTGGGTGGGTGGGTGGGTGAGTGAGTGAGTGAGTGAGTGAGAGAGGAGGACGGGAGGCGGAGGAGGAAGGCGGATACAGAACTAAAAACAAAAACCCCGCACGTCAATGTGGGGAAATAACAAAATCATAAACAAATCCATAAAACATGAGACGTGAAAACTTGGTTGAAATCAAGTTGCTTATCCTTCTCGGAAGATGCCCCACAGTTGGCAACTTGCAGAGACTCTATCTTATTGCCCACCTCCAACGCAATGTCAAAGGAGCTGCAGCCATCCTGCAGCGAAAGGGCACGTCACGTTTGCATGTCGTAGCAGGTCAAAAAATGCAACTACAGTATACATACTACCAACACATTGACACGTCATGTCCGCTTACCAAATCAAAGGGTTGCACCCATGTTTGATACATGTCGAACTACCTGACCGACCGATCTTCCAGGCCTACAGCAGTCCGATTGGCGAAGCGGGAAACAACAAAACTTGAGCGCGCCAATGGTGCTATATGGCCCTTTCCTACACTTTTGCTATATCTGTTAGGCCCCGCTTCTGACTCACAAAAACTCACAAACTTGACGAAAATTAACGGGTGCCAACTTTAGTGTTTTTTCTTTCAAGATGTGATTAACACGCATAACTGCGCAGAAACGAGAAAATGAGACCTTACCAACAACATGTGCATGGGCAATGCTCAAAGGACTCTTATTGTTTCATAGAAACAGCATTGGCTGCAGAGTTCCGAGCTGTTTGAGACAAGCACACCTGTTTACGCCAAGCAGCGTCACCCACAACGCCGGCATTGGTGACAAAAACCAATTCCAAGTGCTGACGGCTGGACAGGAGAAATTCGAACAGACACCAAACTCCTCAGCACAGGAAGTCTTTGGGTTTTGGGCAAAGATTTTGGGCAACACAGCTCTTGCGCTGCGCATTTGGTCAAGTCACTTGTGAGAGGTTGCACTTCCTGATCCAATACCATTGCAACTCCTTTGATTCCCGCAGTCAAGGTCCGTGCAAAGGCGCTCTCCATGGGATCATTTCCCAAGTCAGCTCCAATGTTCCACTGGTTGTTTGCCTTGGCAGAATTCTCTCAAAAGACAAAATCTTTCACAGATCTAATATAGTTTTTTCTGACAGAAGAAAATGCCTAAAAATAGAAGGGTATCCAATGGAGAGTGCAGCCAAAGAAAAACAACTACAGAAATATCCAGCGAGAACATCTCCCCACAGAACCATGAAACCATGAACAAAAATCTACGGTCAGACGGTCAGACCCTTGAACAATTTTATGTATGTTTAAATGCGCGGCAATAACAGCAAATATACAGCAAATAACATCAGTAAAAATTTGAGTAAACCAAAAATAATCAAACAAAACATGGTCAGTCCCCAGACCTGCCAAATATACTAGTTTTAAAGTGCACGCCAATAACAAAAGAAACGCACAATAAACCAACATGCTGGTGTTTATATGTCTTCAATTGCGCTTATTTGGGTGACATGCAGAGTTTGTTGAAGACTTCCTTCAGTTTCACAGCATTTCCAACTCAAAGCATTTTTTCTCGTTAACATGGCTCACACATGACGAACCCTATAGTTTAACGTCTGTCTGGCAGGTAAGAGAGTGGAACATGATCGAGGTCCATCTACCCCAAACATGAGGCATGTGCTAATGCCAAATTCAAAAATAACTAATCAAAACCGTGAAGATGGGCTCGTGTTCTCCTCCAAGTTGCAAACGAACAGATCCAATATGCTGCATCGATCCAAGAAGTGGGGCCCTCTTTGGACAGAGCATGGCACTGGATAGACTGCACAAAGTGCGGAAAGCTGGTGCCCCAGGAATGGGACCTTACCCAAAACACAAGGAGGCGTTTTGGAGCAGGACCGGACAGAGACCGCACAAACGTTGGAGGAAAGGGAAACACATCAGTTTTAAAACTTTGCCAAAAGCAATGGGCAAGTGACACAAAATAATCCACCCGCCTGCCACCCCAAAGAGTTACAAAGGAAACTCCCTTGCTTTGCGTCAGGGGCGTTACTATGTTGGCAACCACAAAGTGCATATTGCGCTCCAGAATAAAGCCTGACTTGGACAAGTTCGGGCATCAATTTTCAGACTTGAACATCTTGAACAAATACAAGCATACCAATTTCTACCTGTCCATTCGCATCCAAGCATACGCGTGAAACAAGTTTTAACAATTCAATGTAAATGTGAGCATACATGATTGTAAAAAAACAAAACAAAAACCAACTCAACAAAACCTTTGCTGGTGAAAAAGGAGAGAATCTCTCGAAGTGCTTCCACAACCTGCGTAGAGTCAGCGCTTCTAATCCCTGGTTGCGAGGATGGATTGCGTCAGGCCCCGTGAATGGCTTGCAGTTGATCTGCTTCCGGTAATCATCCAGAGCCTCCGAAAATGACGTTCTACGATATAGCCGTTGGATGAGCCATGCGACCGGGAAATGCAGAAGTGCAGCAGCAGTGACCAGAGGAAGGGTCACGTAAATTGCTGTAACCTTTCCCAGGAATGTCAATGTCTTTCCCATCAAAGCAAAACACAAGACAGCACCCAAACTCGTGAGACAAGACCGGATTAGATTTGTCGGCAAAAAATCCTTTACATCCGAGTAGTTGCTATTGTTATGGTTATTTCTTTTGGGGAGGGCCCTATCTCTTTCCAGGGTTTTGTGGAAATCAGCATATTCGAGCTCCAACATGAAGCCAAAATCCATTGCTAAACAGGCTCGGAAATGAATCGAGCAGTTGTTTTGTTCGGCAACACTTCATGTTCCTTTCATGTTGCATTTATTGGCATGCATCTTCCTTCATGTTCCTTTCATTTGCATGCATGTTCCTTTCATGATCCTTTCATGTTCCTTTCATTTGTATTCATGTTCCTTCATTTTCCTTTCATATACTTGTACCTTTCATGTTCATTCCAATGTGCATTCATGTCCTTTCATCTTCCTTTCATTTGCATGCATGTTCCTTTCATTTTGCATTCATGTCCTTTCATGTGCTTTCTAAAGTTATGGAAATGGCTCTATGGCTTGGCCAGGGGACCGAGTGCAACAAATGGAGATCGCCGGAGATCGCTAAGTTATCGCTAAATAAATAATTCCTCTTAACAGCTGACATTGCTCGAAGGAAACCTGCCACAAAAACAACAGAGAAAGAGAGGGAGAGAGAGAGAGAGAGAGAGACAAAACGAGAGAGAGAGAGAGAGGGAAAAAAAACGACAGAGATATAGAGAGAGAAAGCAACACAAGGCCAGTCCTTTTCAGGACAACTTTTCTTCCGGTCACGGCCAAAATTGTTTCAATGCTTTCTCCCATTCAGCAGCAATCAGAATGTTGTCAATAACAAAAGACAAACTGCTCCGGATTTCAGGTTCCCGGAAAAAGGACGGGGCTCAGTGATTTAGATTCAAGTTGCAAGTCAGACACTATCTCAGACAAAAAGAACTTGAACAGATGAAGATACAGTGCCTTGCCTGAAAGAGCACTTACTGACAAAGGTATAGCCTTGCAACTACATGGTTCCTCTGAGCTTAGCCGTGGGTGACGCGCATTGCCTGCTCCGTCATGCTTGCCCATTGAACTAGTTCTTCTTCTTCTTCTTCGAGAGAGAGAAAGCGAGAGAGAGAGAGAGAGAAAGCAAGAGAGTGCAAGAGAGAGTGAGTAAGAGAAAAACAGAGTGAGAGAAAGAGAGAGAGAGAGAGAGAGGGAGAGAGAGAGAGAGAGAAAGAAAGACAGCGAGCGAGCTGGATGCCAAATGATATGGTAGCTGTAGGAAGCAGGGCACCACAGGTTGAATTTCCCTCATCCGTTTAGCCCTTTCTGTGAATGTGCACAACAGTATTTGCTTGGTTTACGCCGAGTTTAATGGACTGTCGTGTATGGTCCCAGGGCTATCGCTTTTGGGAGGGCCCTATCGCTTTACAGTGTTTCGTGCACATCTCTGACAAAAAACTCCTGCAATACTAAAGTGGTCTTCAACCATTTTGACCGTGGCTCATATCAATTGGCTGCTGCGCAATTTCCATTGCCATTGAAGCACTTTTCAGCCAAACGAGTAAATTCGTGCAAAACGAGCAAACAACCATAAAAAACTTATGAATTCACGAAAATAATCCATGTCCCAGCTCGGGCCATTCAGGGGCAGGGTGGTCCTTTGAGATGCCAGTCGCATGCATTAAGACATCCCAGAAGGGGTTTTGATTCAAAGTGATCCATGTCTAATTTCTGACCAGATTGGTGAACACTATGCCAAGAAATCGGGCACAAAACGGGCGCAAAAATAAGGTGTCAAACGGGAACAGAAAACATCAAACCGGCGCAAACTAGAATGCCCAAGTTTCAGCGAATTTTATACAGGTGTTTGACAGTCAGCTCCTGACACATTTACACAACATATGCTATGCATGGCTTGATGAGTTGAGTTTCTACCCATGGACAAGCCAAGAGATGATTAAAAAAAATACTTCACTTCAAATGATCCCCACCATGGCATTTAATACATTTTCTTACTGGCAAATCTTCTGGCATTCTATCTGACATATCTTCTGGCATTCTATCTGGCATTCTATCTGGCATATCTTCTGGCATATGTTCTGGCATATCTTCTGGCATTCTATCTGGCAAATCTTCTGGCATTCTATCTGAATATCTTCTGGCATTCTATCTGGCATCTATCTGGCATATCTTCTGGCATATGTTCTGGCATTCTATCTGGCAATCTGGCATCTTCTGGCATTCTATATCTGGCATATCTTCTGGCATTCTATCTGGCATATATCTTCTGGCATTCTATCTGGCATTCTATCTGGCATATCTTCTGGCATATGTTCTGGCATATCTTCTGGCATATCTTCTGGCATTCTATCTGGCAAATCTTCTGGCATTCTATCTGACATATCTTCTGGCATATTCTATCTGGCATATCTTCTGGCATATGTTCTGGCATATCTTCTGGCATATCTTCTGGCATTCTATTCCGGCAAATCTTCTGGCATTCTATCTGGCATATCTTCTGGCATTCTGTCTGACATATCTTCTGGCATTCTATCTGGCATATCTTCTGGCATTCTATCTGGCCGTTGAGGTCCGGCAGTGCCCACTGCGATCTGGAAGTCGCGGTTGAGGTCCGGCAGTGCCCACTGCGATCTGGAAGTCGCGGTTGAGGTCCGGCAGTGCCCACTGCGATCTGGAAGTCGCGGTTGAGGTCCGGCAGTGCCCACTGCAACCTGGAAGTCGCGGTTGAGGTCCGGCAGTGCACACTGCGATCTGGAGCTCGCGGTGGAGGTCCGGCAGTGCCCACTGGGATCTGGACTGCGAGGAGGAGGACGAGGAGGAGATGGAGGAGGAGGCGGAGGAGGAGGAGAACAGCTCTGATAAAATCTAACAACCCTCACCTGGCAGGTGGGGAACAATCCTGTACTGCGGTATTTCAATTCATATATAGCTGCAGTGAGAGCACGAGCAGTTTCTTACCAATCGGCTAACGAGCAAATATTAACCTCGGGCAATAATTCTTGCCCCTTTGAGGGTCAGGCCAAAACAATTCTCTTTGCAAGCCAAAGCGCGAAAACGTGGCCCACTCCGTTTCCGGATGTGACTGCCACCTTGATGATGGCAGGCAGCAGTGCACCAACTAATATGCATACAGTGAGCAGGCTGAGCAGGTAAAAAATATCAGTGGCGTGCAAAGATCCCTTGCACGAAGCACAATCAAATGGTGCATTTGTGTCTTGCAGCAAAAGCTTTCTGCGTGCAATATTGCGCACTTTGATTGCGTTGGACTTCTTCTGGTCATAATCTAGCCATATCAACCCCGTTCCCTTTGCCCGATAACGCACCCGCTGGTTCACCAATCGAGACAGGCTTTTGTGAAGATCAACAATTGGCCCTTGCACTGCAAGCGTGAAAGTTCTCTTGCTTTCAGCTTGTGTTGGGTCTGCCAAATCTGACTTCGCATCAGTGATCATCAAGGGAGCATGCAAAATCTCGAACGCAAAGAAGGTCAAAATGACGACGACAGCTGCACCAGTCAAGAGTGTGATAAGCTCTGTCTTCTTGCGTGGCAGAACATGGCAAACATCCTTCCTCCCGTCAGACCAGGCATTGAAGATTCCACATTTCTGACAATCGTCATTCTGAAAGTGGAAGTGTGGCTCACCTCAAAAACAGATGCAACATACTGCGAAAAGTCATGAAAGCCGAGCATGAAATCATGTTGCACAATGTTGCACAATACAATGTCAGTTGATCCAGTGCAAGGCGAGGAGCAGAACGTGCACGTCTGGAAAATGTGTTCCAATGGCACCACGTCGACATCACGGAAACGCTCTTTTGCAATCCTTCCATCTGCCATTTGCAGGCTCCAAGCAATATCATGATGGCAGAAAAAAAAAAGGATATTAAAGGTATATAACGTGTCTGCAACTGGATGTCTTCAAAATTTCCCAAAATCATGCCTTCTACATGGATTGGCACGTGGATTATTTCGCTTTCAAAAACCAATGGGTAGGAGAGCTGACACTGAGAAAAGAAGAGCAAAAGAAACTGGTGAGCTGAGAGTCTGGTAGTTGGAACACTTGCAACGTGGCGTCAAGCCTTTCGACCTCAACGTGGTTTCCAGCAAATGCAAATTAAACACTTACTCGCACATTGACATAGCAACAGATTGCACCTGAAAGACGCATCGTTCCGTGAATTCACTGCAAATCCGCCTTCTAGCAGGTAGAGGAGAAATTGAGGGGGGTTGAAGAACATTGGTAATCTACATAAATTTGCCGGCCGTTCAATCTACATAAATTTGCCGGCCGTTCTCTTGAGATTTGAGATTGTTCAGCTGTCGTGGCACCAAGTGGCGCTGTGGCTGTCTTGGGGCACCGGAGGTGTTCAGAGCTCACGGCTTTGAGACTACTGTCCTTTGTGGCATTGAAAGTGATGCCCCAGGCGCAGTTCCGGCAGGAAACCGTCAAAGAGTCGATCTCGAAGCCGTCCTTCATCAATTTTAGATCAACAAGTTGCTTCTGATTTCAATTACACTTTGCAAACATGACGATAAATCAAGTCATGTCGCAATTTGTACATAATTACTGCATTATATTACGTTCAGATATGTTACACATGCAGATCCACCAAAACTCATAGATCGAGATCTACATGGAAGATATTGCAAAAGCGCAAAAGCAGGCGCTCTGGGTAGAGAACTATTTTTCATTTTTTTCTGCATCAAGACTGAGCCTTATAATCACAGAATAATACAAACGAATATACCTGAAGTTGCATAATAAGCATGATAGTGGCGTTTGCAGAAGGACGCAAAGAAGAAACTACCAAGATATAGCAAGATATCGGCCTAGAGATTTGATAATGTCCAACACTGACAGCCTGAACCCGTCCTTGGCTGCCAGGACCTGCAAATTGTTGACCGGTGGTTTGTACTCGACACTCACTTGGTCAACCACCACGGAGCTTGGGCGGGTGCTGAGCAACGCGCTGGACCAGGAGTGCAGGTGGATGCCTGACAGACGTACCTGCTCCTTCGGGCAGGCTGCAAGGGAGAGAAGACCGGAGCTCAAGCGACCACTGGCGTTCAGGGCTGCATCCTCTGCAACATGGAACGTGCTGTTGGAGCAAACGGCAGAGCATCCACTATTTTGCAGCTCCACCCCGTGGCCACCAAGGGCATCTTCAAACAGAATTTGTGACTGGTCACGCAGGTGGAGGCAGCTTGCTGCCAGCACGCTGGAATTGTCGAGACCTTGGGCATGTTTCACCACCAAAGTAGACTGTGCTGAAAGCAGCACTTGACCATCTGCACGACCTCCGGAGCCTGATCCGGCTGCAGTGGAGTTGCCGATGGACATTGAACTTCTGCGCAAAGTCAAACCAAACACGGAAAAGGCACCACCATCTGCTGATGCATGGGCGCTGAACAAGGCCACTGTAGAATCCTGGATAACTGCGACTCCTTCAGCACTGAACCCTCCACCAAGTTGCCGGGCCGTGGCATTTTGAATGCTGACGGTGGACCTGCTGATCAAGGTCTTGCCCCTGGCATAGAATCCACCTCCAGACACTCCAGCAGTTGCATTCCAAATGATGAGCCTTGAGCCGGTGGACACCTTCAAGCCCTTTCCAGTGTTGAAACCTCCTCCATCTCCTGATTCAGCGCGACTGTTGGAAATGTTGATTGTCGAATTTCCAGCTATCTCAACCTCTCCAAAGGCAAGGAAACCTCCTCCATGACTTCCAGCGGTCACATTCTGAAGGCTGACAGCTGAGCTGTTGGCCACTCGCAGGCGTTTGCTGGTTGAGAAGCCACCGCCCCATCTCGATCTTGAATTGGAAATGCTGACGCTTGACATCTCATCGATGACAACTCCATCAGATGCACAAAACCCTCCACCAAACTGCCGGGCCGTGGCATTTTGAATGCTGATGGTGGACCTGCTGATCAAGGTCTTGCCATTGGCAAGGAATCCACCTCCAGACACTCCTGCAGTTGCATTCCGAATGATGAGCCTTGACCCAGTGGACACCTTCAAGCCCTTTTCAGCGTTAAAACCTCCTCCATGTTTTGCTTCAGCTCGACTGTTGGAAATCTTGACTGTCGAATTCCCAGCTATCTCAACCTCTCCAAAGGCATTGAAACCTCCTCCATGATTTCCAGCAGCATTCCAAATGATGAGCCTTGAGCCGGTGGACACCTTCAAGCCCTTTCCAGTGTTGAAACCTCCTCCACTTTTTGCTTCAGCTCGACTGTTGGAAATCTTGACTGTCGAATTCCCAGCTATCTCAACCTCTCCATAGGCATTGAAACCTCCTCCATGATTTCTAGCAGTCGCATTCCAAATGATGAGCCTTGAGCCGGTGGACACCTTCAAGCCCTTTCCAGTGTTGAAACCTCCTCCACTTTTTGCTTCAGCTCGACTGTTGGAAATCTTGACTGTCGAATTCCCGGCTATCTCAACCTCTACAATGGCATTGAAACCTCCTCCATACTTCTGCGCAGTCACGTTCTGAAGGCTGACAAATGAGCTGTTGGTCACCTGCAAGCGTCTGTTCGTATGGAAGCCTCCGCCGTCGCCCCATCCCGATTTTGAATTGGAAATGCTGACGCTTGACATCTCATCGATGACAACCTCCTCACCTGCAGCACAAAACCCTCCACCGTACTGCTGGGCCGTGGCATTTTGAATGCTGATGGTGGACCTGCTGATCAAGGTCTTGCCATTGGCAAAGAATCCTCCTCCATAATTTCCAGCAGTCGCATTCCGAATGATGAGCCTTGAGCCGTTGGACACCTTCAAGCCCTTTTCAGCGTCAAAACCTCCTCCATTTTTTGCTTCAGCTCGACTGTTGGAAATCCTGACCGTTGAGTTCCCAGCTATCTCAACTTCTCCAAGGGCATTGAAACCTCCTCCATAATTTCCAGCAGCATTCCAAATGATGAGCCTTGAGCCGGTGGACAGCTTCAAGCCCTTTCCAGTGTTAAAACCTCCTCCATTTTTGGCTTCAGCTCGACTGTTGGAAATCTTGACTGTCGAATTCCCAGCTATCTCAACCTCTCCAAAGGCAAAGAAACCTCCTCCAGACCCTTGCGCAATCACGTTCTGAAGGCTGACAGCTGAGCTGTTGGTCACCTGCAAGCGTCTGGACGTATGGAAGCCTCCGCCAAATCTCGATCTTGAAGTGGAAATGCTGACGCTTGACATCTCATCGATGACAACTCCATCAGATGCACAAAACCCTCCACCAAGTTGCCGGGCCGTGGCATTTTGAATGCTGATGGTGGACCTGCTGATCAAGGTCTTGCCATTGGCAAAGAATCCTCCTCCATAATTTCCAGCAGTCGCATTCCGAATGATGAGCCTTGAGCCGTTGGACACCTTCAAGCCCTTTTCAGCGTCAAAACCTCCTCCATTTTTTGCTTCAGCTCGACTGTTGGAAATCTTGACCGTCGAATTCCCAGCTATCTCAACCTCTCCAAAGGCATTGAAACCTCCTCCATAATTTCCAGCAGCATTCCGAATGATGAGCCTTGAGCCGGTGGACACCTTCAAGCCCTTTCCAGTGTTAAAACCTCCTCCATTTTTGGCTTCAGCTCGACTGTTGGAAATCTTGACTGTCGAATTCCCAGCTATCTCAACCTCTCCAAAGGCATTGAAACCTCCTCCATTATTTCCAGCAGTCGCATTCCAAATGATGAGCCTTGAGCCGGTGGACAATTTCAAGCCCTTTTCCGTGTCAAAACCTCCTCCATCTCCTGATTCAGCTTGACTGTTGGAAATGTTGACCGTCGAGTGGCCAGCTATCTCAACATCTCCAAGGGCAGTGAAAGCTCCTCCATTATTTCCAGCAGTCACATTCCAAATGATGAGCCTTGAGCCTGTGGACACCTTCAAGCCCTTTCCAGTGTTGAAACCTCCTCCACTTTTTGCTTCAGCTCGACTGTTGGAAATCTTGACTGTCGAATTCCCAGCTATCTCAACCTCTCCAAAGGCATTGAAACCTCCTCCATTATTTCCAGCAGTCGCATTCCAAATGATGAGCCTTGAGCCGGTGGACACCTTCAAGCCCTTTCCAGTGTTGAAACCTCCTCCACTTTTTGCTTCAGCTCGACTGTTGGAAATCTTGACTGTCGAATTCCCGGCTATCTCAACCTCTCCAAAGGCATTGAAACCTCCTCCATAATTTCCAGTAGCATTCCGAATGATGAGCCTTGAGCCGGTGGACACCTTCAAGCCCTTTCCAGTGTTAAAACCTCCTCCATTTTTGGCTTCAGCTCGACTGTTGGAAATCTTGACTGTCGAATTCCCAGCTATCTCAACCTCTCCAAAGGCATTGAAACCTCCTCCATTATTTCCAGCAGTCGCATTCCAAATGATGAGCCTTGAGCCGGTGGACAATTTCAAGCCCTTTTCCGTGTCAAAACCTCCTCCATCTCCTGATTCAGCTTGACTGTTGGAAATGTTGACCGTCGAGTGGCCAGCTATCTCAACATCTCCAAGGGCAGTGAAAGCTCCTCCATGACTTCCAGCGGTCACGTTCTTAAGGCTCACAACTGAGCTGTTGGACACTCGCAGGCGTTTTCTGGTTGAGAAGCCACCTCCGTTTTTGGTGGATCTGGCATTTTGAATAAAGATCATTGAGTTGTCCTGAGCCAATCAGCAATCGCACAAGGGTCAGTTGAGAGAACAAACAAATTTAAAAGAGACGTGTCTTTCAACAACGTGTCCGTGGGAGTCACAAAAAATAATTACATATGTCAATGTGTAATTACATGGGAATTGAACATGCTGTGAATGAGCCTGTTAGCGTCCTTTTACACAGCTCTTCAGCATGGCAGCGAACGCACTGAGTGCCCCACCGAAATGTAGACATTTCCCGTGGCGAAGAAACCAGCACCAGACTTGGCTGAAACGTTCTCGATCACGACTTCAGAGTCTTGGCGCACATTCCTTGGGGACCGAATCTCATCGCATTGAGCAGGTGAACATCAGAGGAGTTTTGCGTCCACCACAACAGAATGAATATTGATGAATATTGCATCTTGTATGCCAAGAGAATCCAGAAAAGCCAATCATGTTCTTGGCGTACTTACACATGCGTCTCTGCGTTGACTCTGCTCTCCTTCTCTCTGCGATCGGCAATACCTTTTACGGTTTACACATTTTCCCATGGACGACAAACGACGATGCATCCCCTTCTGCAGTCCATGGCCTTTTTTGAATTCGACTGTGTCCCAGGCTGCTCCTTAGTCAGCCTGCCTTCCTAAGGGATCTAAGGATTTTCTAGTTCTGCACCTCGGACCATTGCCCCGTGCATCCCATGTTCCATGAAGTTCATACATAAATATCTCCGGAAATAACGTATCTCAAAACAAACTGAAATGTCACGAGATACGAAGTGCCCAAGCGACAACCCAAACCACCTGATCACAGCCACCATCCCTGGCAGAATGAAAACTTCTTAGCTGACACATTCTCACCGTGTTGGTAAAATGGAATTCCCTCAGCAAATACTTAATAAAATTTAATAAATGCGTGTGGATTCAGAACTGTCAAGTAAACTCAAATACCACCGTGGTTCATTGCATCCCACACCCAAAGGACATCCAACGACTACACCTGCGCGCTGCAATGCCCAGGGTCAGGTCTCCCGCTGCGAAGCCACCACCATCTGCCGCTGCAGAGCCTATCACCTTCGTTGGATCTTCGTTGGATGTTTCGCATCACATGGGTATCTGCAGCGTGTCCACTGGTCAACAGGTTCTACAAAGTACAGTATCCGGGTCCAAGACCATTAATCTCATGCGCAGTTCCAGGTTGGACACCGGAAATTGAAACCTATTTGCAAAAACAGGAATTCATTTAAGTTCATTTCTGGCACAAAAGAGCTACTAAAACAACATGGCAGTGTGTCAAAACCTTGTACCCCTGGTGAACATCAAAATAGCTGGTAAATGGATGTTCATCCCCATAAAAATGGTATTAATAGGTATTGATCCATACCCACATAATCCAAGAAGCTGTCAGATGGGACCTCGTCAGAGTGAATGACCCCTCGCTAAAAAAGGCGCCACCGGATGCGGTGGCGTTTGGATCGGATAGAACTTCATGCAACGCTTCGACGTGAGCATCTGCAAAGTCCACAGTCCTCAGTTGAATTCTTCATGCAAAATTTATGGTCTCAAATGGCACCCTGAACTCTGCATATAATCAATCCGAACTCCCTTGCCATTCTCCGCGCGTCCTTATGCAGCACCCTACAAGAAAATATGTCATATACAACCACAAATAGTTTTGAACGCGCTGTGTACATCCCCTGGTGCAAGCAGGCTTCTTGGCTGCCAGGCGGAGCGAAGTCATCTGAATTTGCCTTGGGAGCTGCGCGAAGTTTCTGCACTGATTATATGGTCCCGAGTCAAAATTGTGTATGGAACGTTCCGCGGTGTTCCGGACGTATGGAACGAAGGGGCTTCGTAACTGGTCTTGTTCCGGGCCTTTGGAGTGTGATGAAATATAGGCTATACATAAATAAATAAATTATATATATATATACATATGTAACATATATAATATACATCTCAAGGATATGCACATTGAAGCTACTCCTCATCTGCACGACATCCTTGTTGTACACCTGTTCAACGCAGGTTTGCCTTGCATGGCTAGTGCTCGTGCACTAGATACGACACGACCGGTAGCCAGTGTCACCCACTGGCTACCATGTGAAGCTGTCGACTCAGCTTCAGACCTGTCACGCAGGTCCCACCTCCTACTCTTAAAACTCAGAGGTCCCTATGGGGTAGATTGTGTCCCTGCATAGCAAGACTCTACCCTCCCATAACCCACGCGCAAAGGATGGCTTACGAGCAGTCTACCCGATTGTATGTGAGAACCTGCCATGTGTTCACCAGTGGGTCAGGGGTGGTACATGGGTGGTCCAGGTCTGGAACGGGTATGGAACGGGTATGGAACGGTATGGAACGGGGTCTGGAACGAAACGGCCCACTCCAGCACAGCACTGCCATCACGCAGCACATCTTTATCAAAATTCGCAGTTTGGAGCGAGAATAGCGCAGCAAGCAATTCTTAGACTGCCAGCTGGCAGCAGCCAAGCGCATCTCTACAATCAAACACCACAGCTGTGCCACAGCCTGCAGCAACTTTAAGTGGTGCAGGTACAAACCTGCCACAGGTTGAGAGGGAGGGAGGGTTGCAAGCAATCCATTCTTAGACTGCCAGCTGGCAGCAGCCAAGCACATCCCTACCATCAAACAACAAAGTAGGCAGCAGCTGTAAGTGCTGCAGGCACAGACTTGCCAACACAATCACAGGGCTTGGGCATAGTAAACGTATTCTTGCATGTATGCACTCATGTATGTTCGTGCGCTCATATATGTCCGTACACATGTAAAATCAGATTGCACATAATCAAATATATATATATATGTATAATTGTGTATATATATATATACATATATATATATATAAATAATAACTTATTTAATTTTATATAAAATAACGTATGGATCAGAGGTATGGAACAGAGGTATGGAACGGATCCTTCAAGGAGGTATGGAACGGGGGTATGGAAGGGGGGTATGGAACGGGTGTGGTCCCGGAGCTTGTTCCGGACCTCCTATTTTGACTTGCTCCCATATATTAATTTATATAATTAGAATAGTTAATTTATATTTAATTTATATCTCTCCAAGGTCAACCAACATCAGTTGAAGGAACTCTTGGACGATGCTCTTGAAGAACAACGAAGCTTGCCAAGCACTTCTAGATGGCCAAGGTCCATGTGTCTATTGCGCAACTTGAGTGCCTCCCAATCTCCCCACCTCATCCCACCTCACCATCAAACGTATCCAAACAGAATTCCTCCAAGGCACCCGGTGATGCGTAGCTCCCCAGATGTCAAGGTCAGAATCCCCGTAGCCGCTGGCCGCAAATGTGCGGGCGCTTCGTCGGGCCCCTGCAGCTCGCAGAGTGGAGCTGCCACCGTAGGTCTCGGTTGCAGGGCTTGTCGGGGCTCAGGGTTTCAATGGGAGGAATTGAGCGGAGCACCCTAGTTATATGCATGAAATTGTAAACATGTCTTAGAACCATGACAGACAAACAGAACCAATGTTCAGTGCAGTCACTACACTGGTCGAAACGACCCTCGCCTAAAATGACTCTTTTGGGCAACCTGCCACCAATCCTCAAGCGTCGCATTCTTCAAACCCCCAGTGACCAAGCCACTCAAGTTGAAAGCACGACCCGGCCGTCAGCCTTTTCCGTTCACAAAGCTCTGCCCAGCCGATCACTTCACAGTCCTGCCAGCAGGGACGCGCAAGTCGGTGATGTGTGTCTCCGGTTCGCTTGGAATTTACGACGGCTAAATGCGACAATTTGGTGTATAGTAAACAACATAAACAACAAACAACAAAACAATTCAAGAATTGCATTGGAAAGCTCCCACCTGCAAATGTCTGGCACCCGCTCCATCTGCGGCTTCAGGAACAGGGTGGCTACCTTGCAGTGCCGCAGAGCCAATCCAACAGGCCCAAAAAATAGCTATACAAAATTGTTGGGCGTCCAGCTGCACCAAGTCTTTCACGAAAGAAACATTTAGTGGGAGTTGTAGTTGCGAGTTGCAGCTTTTTTTGATGGTCAACTTAGGACACATTTCACTGGGCAAGGCAGCTGCAGTATTCATGCATGTTTTGAGATGCTATGCAATCTCAGCAGTTGCGCGTAGAGAGAACCCCTCTTCACAAGAAATAACCCACCCTCAATTAGGTGCTTGAACTCAGCTGCTTGGTTAAGGGACCGCCAAGCACCGAAACCAGCAGCCAAGGTGCCCTGCTGTCCAATAAACGTGCTCCTGTTCCAGACGCGCAGCTCAGCCAAGGAGAAAACGAAGAGAAACGTTGCAAAGAGCAACTGTAACATGGCGTGACGCGGCATATCGTGAAGCTTTTTGCGGGTAAAGGATGCCACCAAGCACCACTACCATACAGGGAGTTCAATGCCTGTGTTGTGCTAACCATATAGAGTTTGAATGATGCATCCTGTTGAAGATTCTGTGCTCATATGGTCGATGCAGCACTCAGGCCAAGGAGGTGAAGCATGCAGGAAAACGTTGCTATATGTTGCTATGTGCCAGCTATGGCATGCACAGTTGTGTCCAGAAGTTCATGAGCAGTGCTAAAATGCTACTAAACTGTTGAAGTTTCAAAACATTGAGCCGTGCCCAGCATCCACCTGTCAACTACAAGAGCCCCTCCAACATGGAGGGGCAGGTTGGCCCTTAAAAATGACGCTTCAGGCAGCCGGTCGCGGGACGACCCTCGCAACCGTTTAAAACACAAGAAAAAAAGATTGTGTTTTCGATGATAACCAGGGCCCTAAGGAGATGCATGCCGCCAGTGTCAGCACAAACTTTCCTTGTGACGAGTCACTCACCCAAATACTGCACCACCGCTTCTGCATCGCTGCCTGGCTGCTGTGCATGTTGCATGTTCTGCGAATCGTTAGGCTTACGTTGGAGAGAGACGGTATAATACTTTGCTCAGATCGACTGGATGGTGGTTGCGGCCCGTCATTTTGACGTGTTATCCGGCAAGATTTCATACCACGAGCGCATTGAAATTGATCAAACCTAAAAACTCAAATTGACTTTGCCCTTTTTGCCTGCAGTCTTGATCACAAAATCAAAGCAAGGGCTGAGGCAGTCCATCCAACAAACACACCATGGTTCATGAGGTCCAAAGAAGCCTCCAAGCCATCAGCAAAGCGTGTGGCCACAGAGGCCCAAAAATGAACCATGGCAATAGCATAATATGATGCCCCATATGAGAATCAAGAAACGCGAAATACACAGGCCGCTTGCACCCAAACATCTCTAGAATCCTAGAACACATAACATGATATGTGCTTTCAATTCCACTTCCAATGCACAATCACTTTCGCAAGCGTGACATCACAATCTGCAGAGTGCTCTGTTTTTCTGTCGCTGGTAGAAGAAGCCTCCGGCCAACGCTGCAATGGCTATTGTAGCCAGCTCCTGTCGCGCTAGTGGATGACTCCACGGCGCGGTCCAAAATCACTTATCCTGCCCCAGAAATTGTGGGTGTACCTCTCTTAACTTTATTGTGGAACAAAAAGATGGCCATGTTCAATGAGAACATCATGGTTCAGCCCTGGCAGTGCAGGGCTCCAGGTTGCTTTTCCGGGAAGGAAAAGCAGACGTCCTGTGGTTTCCCGAATGCGTGAGGAATGAAAACTGTATTGGTGGGCTAAAACTTCATGTAGTGGTTGTGGTTTTGCAATGTTTTGCAAACCTCAGGTGTTTGCCGTCTTTTCGGTTGTGAATGCGTCCTAGTCAATGTTCCTCTGGCTTGATTCTTCATTGGTGATCAAAGTGTTTGTGACTTCTGACACAATGATGCCACAGAGACCCAAACCTGCTCATGATAGGTGTTCAAATGCGCAATATTTGTACCACAAGGTTCGTTGCTTCTCACCCTTATCTCCCTTATTGGTTATAACATAACCCGCTTTTTGTTGTTTCGCAGAAAAGACTGTTGGGATGGCGTCTTTGGCCACTCATTGGGCCGCAGCTTGGCCGACTCACATTGGCTTCGCAAATTGCCACTGGGTTCCAAGTATCCTGCCAGAAAAAATGGAGATCAACTCCATGAATACGGAAATGGGGATGACAAGCATGATGAAACGTATGTATCGTACACGGGGATGCAACCAGCAGACACCAACGAGCCGGCTCCTTCGTGCGGATTTCCACATTGTAGCTTCTGTTTTATCCTCTATATATAATCCTCTCGACAAATATAATAAAAATAGTAAACATGTGACTACGTGTCCCGCCGTATCTCTCCCTGCTGCCCAATTGCATCCAATTGCCTTTACCTTGGCCCGTCCAACCCATCTCATCGCCTCCACGTATTGGAGTTTGGCCTTCAGAACCCGACTTTCCATTTCAGTTTTCCATCCACCCCTGCCTGATCGCGAGGCAATGCGCACAATCCAGGCGGATGGTCCTTAAGGAGAAGCAGCACCACACCAATGTCTGACATCAGATACAACAGCAATCTCAGGCAAAAAACAACACCGATCTGAAACCAACAAATATCAGTGGCCAAAGTCACTATATAATATCAGTGGTGGCGGCTCTCTGCCATGTACACGAAAAAAAACCCTTTCGCGTAGCAATCAATAATGTCCATCTGTTGGGGGCCGCGTCCCTTTCCAGCTTGGGTTCCAGTTCAGCCATCAAGCATAATTCGTTGAAGGTGTTCTCCAGGGTGACCCCAAAGATTTGTTGCATGTCACCATGTGACTTTACATCCTTCTTCCTTCCAAACCAAAAAACCTGGTTGGCTAACTCAATCAGACCCAGCAGAGAAACGCATGCATGGGACATACCGTACCGATCTATAGGTTCATATAGTCATATATAGGTATAAAATGGTATATAGTTGCTTTGGTGTGCTTTGGTTGCTCTATAATAAGGTAAAGAGGAATCAAAAGGTTCTATTTGGGCAACATGCAAAGGAAAAGGCCCAGTCAATCTACGTCTAGTACCTGCATGAACCAGGTAAGAACTCCTGAGATGTGACATGCTTCATCATGCTTCCCAGTCCCAGCAAATGTCCAAGTGGGCCAAACGGAAACGACCACATAGCTGTTCCAATTTTATTTTCTTTTGGTTTCAAGCCACGTCAAAGCTTTGCAAAATCCGTTGGGCAACCAGCAGCATAATCTTTGGGTTACTTGTCCAACGGCTGTGACATGCCAAAACAGATTCGCTGCTAGTTGCTCATGTGGGTCAAATTTATTGGACGAGTCACGGTCTTGTGCGTGCTCAACATGTTGCAATCTGTACAAAATTGCTTATGATTAAACTATATTAAATTGAACAGCTCCGGAGGATTCTGGTTTTACAGCGCTCCTCGGTCAGGGTGACGCCTGTTGCGCTGCCCTGGCCGCCCTGACCCAGGCTGTCCACTAGGCTTCCCGTTGCCCGTTCCACGTTGGCCAAATTTCGCATCAACATCTCAGCCATGAGCGCCCGAATTTGCTCATCCATTCGCTCAAGGCTTCCCAACTTGGAGATGATGTACTTGAAGATGTCTTTCCTAACGCGACCCAGTGAACCTATGAACTTCAAGGGCTATCCTTAAAACATCCAAAAGGTCGGACGAAGAAAATCGCATGCATGATCTCAACTACAAGTACCTACATCAAAATCATATCATTAGGCCGCCACAACGGGCCCAACACAAAAACAACTCCAGTACCACGAGAAATGAGGCGTGTAGATTTGGTTGAATCGAGTTTCTTGTCTTTCTCTGAAGATGCCCCGCACGTGGCAACTTGCAGAGATTTGATCTTCTTGCCCACCTCCAACGCAATGTCAAAGGAGCTGCAGCCATCCTGCAGCAAAGGACACGCTGACATGTAGGTTAAACAAATAAAACAAAACAAATTTCTGTATATATTTGCCAAAAAAAGAGGTTGCATCATGTTTGAGAAATGTAAAGCCAGTACAAGCACACACACACAAACTTGACAAAAGAAATTACCAAAAGCAGCCAATATAACTGGCTTGCCCTTGCAGCGGTGATTAATAAAACATGTGCTTTGCTTGGATTGGCCCACAACATTTGCACTCAACCCTAGAGCACCATGTTTCATAGAAACAGCGTTGGTTGCCAGTTTCCACGCACTTTCAGACAGCCCTCTTTGCACCAAGCAGCATCACCTATTACGCCAGCGTTGGTGACAAAAACCAACTCCAAGTGCTCACGGCTGGACAGGAGAAATTCGAATAGACACCAAACTCCTCAGCACGGAAGTCCCTGTCAATTGTGCGAAAGTGCCAAGAAATAGAAAAGATAGCGAAAATTACAAGTACATAAAAGATCATCAAGTCATACAAGTACATACAAGTACATTGCAGCTGAATCCCTTCGTGACATGTTGGTCAAGTCACTTGTGAGAGGCTGCACTTCCTGGTCCAAGACCATCGCAACTCCTTTGATTCCCGCAGTCAAAGTTCGTGCAAAGGCGCTCTCCATGGGATCACTTCCAAGTTCGGCTCCAATGTTCCACTGGTTGTTCGCCTGGTCAAAATTCTCGACCCGAAGAAGGAAACGCATCTTTCACAGATCTTTAAACACACTTTTCACTGGAACACTCCCTGTTCATCTCCAAAGCTCAAAAAGATCTTCAGCATGGATGTCATATCCTACATCGTCACATATGTTCCACTGCCATGCTGCATGCTTGCGAAACAAACATGAAACAGTGGTGATGGGCTCGTGTTCTACTCCAAGTTGCAAACGAACAGATCCAATATGCTGCATCGATCCAAGAAGTGGGGCCCTCTTTGGACAAAGCATGGCACTGGATAGACTGCACAAAGTGCGGAAAGCTGGTGCCCCAGGAATGGGACCTTACCCAAAACGCCCAAAACGCACTGGACGCGTTTTGGAGCAGGATTGGGCAGAGACTGCACAAATGTCAGAGGAAAGAAAACAAATCAATATACACACATTGCCAAAAACAATGGTCAAGTGACACAAAATAATCCACCCGCCTGCCACCCCAAAGAGTTACAAAGGACACACCCTTGCTTTGCGTCAGGGGCGTTACTATGTTGGCAACCACAAAGTGCATATTGCGCTCCAGAATAAAGCCTGACTTGGACAAGTTCGGGCATCAATTTTCAGACTTGAACATCTTGAACAAATACAAGCATACCAATCTCTACCTGTCCATTTGCATCCAAGCATAAGTGTGAAACAAGTTTTAAGCATACATATGTTTAAAAAAAACAAAACAAAAACCAACTCAACAAAACCTTTGCTGGTGAAAAAGGAGAGAATCTCTCGAAGTGCTTCCACAACCCGCGTAGAGTCAGCGCCTGCAATCCCTGGTTGCGAGGATGGATCGCATCAGGCCCTGTGAATGGCTTGCAGTGGATCTGCTTCCGGTACTCGTCCAGAGCCTCCGAAAATGATGTTCTACGATATAGCCGTTGGATGAGCCATGCGACCGGGAAATGCAGAAGTGCAGCACCAGCAAACAGAGGAAGGGTCATGTAAATTGCCGTAACCTTTGCCAGGAATGTCAATGTCTTTCCCATCAAAGCAAACCACAAGACAGCACCCAAACTCGTGAGACAAGACCGCATTGGATTTGTCTGTGCACACCTGGAACTTCAATCGAAGCAAGTTATTATATGAGCTCCCGGCAAAATCCTTTACATCCGAGTAGTTGCTATTGTTATGGTTATCGCTTTTGGGGAGGGCCCTATCTCTTTCCAGGGTTTTGTGGAAATCAGCATATTCGAGCTCCAACATGAAGCCAAAATCCATTGCTAAACAGGCTCAGAAATGAATCGAGCAGTTGTTTTGTTCGGCAACGCTTCATGTTCCTTTCATTTTGCATTCATTGGCATGCATCTTCTTTCATTTTCCTTTCATTTGCATGCATGTTCCTTTCATTTTGCATTCATTTCCTTTCATGATCCTTTCATGTTCCTTTCATTTGTATTCAGTTTCCTTCATTTTCCTTTCATATACTTGTACCTTTCATGTTCATTCCAATGTGCATTCATGTCCTTTCATCTTCCTTTCATTTGCATGCATGTTCCTTTCATTTTGCAATCATGTCCTTTCATGTGCTTTCTAAAGTTATGGAAATGGCTCTATGGCTTGGCCAGGGGACCGAGTGCAACAAATGGAGATCGCTAAGTTATCGCTAAATCAATTCTTAACAGCTGACATTGCTCGAAGGAAACCTGCCACAAAAACAACAGAGAAAGAGAAGGAGGGAGAGAGAGAGAGAGAGAGAGAGACAAAACGAGAGAGAGAGAGAGAAAAAAAAAAAACGACAGAGATAGAGAGAGAAAGCGACACAAGGCCAGTCCTTTTCAGGACAACTTTTCTTCCGGTCACGGCCAAAATTGTTTCAATGCTTTCTCCCATTCAGCAGCAATCAGAATGTTGTCAATAACAAAAGACAAACTGCTCCGGATTTCAGGTTCCCGGAAAAAGGACGGGGCTCAGTGATTTAGATTCAAGTTGCAATTCAGACACTATCTCAGACAAAAAGAATTTGAACAGATGAAGATACAGTGCCTTGCCTGAAAGAGCACTTACTGACAAAGGTATAGCCTTGCAACTACATGGTTCCTCTGAGCCCAGCCGTGGGTGACGCGCATTGCCTGCTCCGTCATGCTTGCACATTGAACTAGTTTTTCTTCTTCGAGAGAGAAAGCGAGAGAGAGAGAGAGAGAAAGACAGCGAGCGAGTTGGATGCCAAATGATATGGTAACTGTAGGAAGCAGAGCACCACAGGTTGAATTTGCCTCATCCGTTTAGCCCGTTCTGTGAATGTGCACAACACTATTTGCTTGGTTTACGCCGAGTTTAATGGACTGTCGTGTATGGTCCCAGGGCTATCGCTTTTGGGGGGCCTATCGCTTTACAGTGTTTTGTGCACATCTCTGACAAAAAACTCCTGCAATACTAGTGGTCTTCAACCATTTTGATCGTGGCTCATATCAATTGGCTGTTGCGCAATTTCCATTGCCATTGAAGCACTTTTCAGCCAAACGAGTAAATTCGTGCAAAACGAGCAAAAACTTATGAATTCACGAAAATAATCCCATGTCCCAGCTCCGGCCATTCAGGGGCAGGGTGGTCCTTTGAGATGTGAGTCGCATGCATTAAGACATCCCAGAAGGGGTTTTGATTCGAAGTGATCCATGTCTAATTTCTGACCAGATTAGTGAACAATATGTGAACAATATGCCAAGAAAGCGGGCGCAAAACGGGCGCAAAAATAAGGTGTCAAACGGGAACAGAAAAACCAAACCGGCACAAACTAGAATGCCCAAGTTTCAGCGAATTTTATACAGGTGTTTCACAGTCAGCTCCTGAGACATTTACACAACATATGCTATGCATGGCTTGATGAGTTGGGTTTCTACCCATGGACAAGTCAAGAGATGATTAAAAAAAACAATCCTGTACTGCGGTAGTTGAATTCATAGATGGCTGCATTGAGAGCACGAGCAGTTTCTTACCAATCGGCTATAACGAGCAAATATTAACCTCGGGCAATAATTCTTGCCCCTTGAGGGTCAGGTCAAAACAATTCTGTTTGCAAGCCAAAGCGCGAAAACGTGTCCCACACCGTTTCCGGATGTGACTGCCACCTTGATGATGGCAGGCAGCAATGCACCAAATAATATGCATACAGTGAGCAGGCTGAGCAGGTAAAAAATATCAGCGGCGTGCAAAGAACCCTTGCACGAAGCACAATCAAACGGTGGATTTGTGTCTTGAAGCAACAACTTTCTGCGTGCGGTATTGCGAACTTTGATTGCGTTGGACTTCTTCTGGTCATAATCTAGCCATATCAACCCCGTTCCCTTTGCCCGATAACGCACCCGCTGGTTCACCAATCGAGACAGGCTTTTGTGAAGATCAACAATTGGCCCTTGAACTGCAAGCGTGAAAGTTCTCTTGCTTTCAGCTTGTGTTGGGTCTGCCAAATCTGACTTCGCATCAGTGATCATCAAGGGAGCATGCAAAATCTCGAACGCAAGGAAGGTCAAAATGACCACGACGGCACCACCAGTCAAGAGTGTGACAAGCTCTGTCTTCTTGCGTGGCAGAACATGGCAAACATCCTTCCTCCCGTCAGACCAGGCAGTGAAAACTCCACGCTTCAGGCAATCGTCATTCCGAAAGTGAAAGTGTGGCTCACCTCGAAAACAGATGCAACATACTGTGCGAAAAGTCATGAAAGCCGAGCATGAAATCATGTTGCACAATGTTGCACAATACATTTTCAGTTGATCCAGTGCAAGGCGAGGAGCAGAACGTGCACGTCTGGAAAATGTGTTCCAATGGCACCACGTCGACATCACGGAAACGCCCTTTTGCAATCCTTCCATCTGCCATTTGCAGGCTCCAAGCAATATCATAATGGCAGAAAAAAAAAAGGATATTAAAGGCATATAATGTGTCTGCAACTGGATGTCTTCAAAATTTCTCAAAATCATGCCTTCTATATGGATTGGCACGTGGATTATTTCGCTTTCAAAAACCAATGGGTAGGAGAGCTGACACTGAGAAAAGAAGAGCAAAAGAAACTGGTGAGCTGAGAGTCTGGTAGTTGGAACACTTGCAACGTGGCGTCAAGCCTTTCGACCTCAACGTGGTTTCCAGCAAATGCAAATTAAACACTTATTCGCACATTGACATAGCAACAGATTGCACCTGAAAGACGCATCGTTCCGTGAATTCACTGCAAATCCGCAATCTAGCAGGTAGAGGAGAAATTGAGGGGGGTTGAAGAACATTGGTAATCTACATAAATTTGCCGGCCGTTCTCTTGAGATTTGAGATTGTTCAGCTGTCGTGGCACCAAGTGGCGCTGTGGCTGTCTTGGGGCACTGCAGGTGTTCAGAGCTCACGGCTTTCAGACTTCTGTCCTTCGAAGCGTTGAAAGTCACGCCCCAGGTGCAGTTCTGGCAGGAAACCGTCAAAGAGTCGATCTCGAAGCCGTCCTTCATCAATTTTAGATCAACAAGTTGCTTCTGATTTCAATCACACTTTGCAAACATGACGATAAATCAAGTCATGTCGCAATTTGTACATAATTACTACATTATATTACATTCAGATATGTTACACATGCAGATCCACCAAAACTCATAGATCGAGATCTACATGGAAGATATTGCAAAAGCGCAAAAGCAGGCGCTCTGGGTAGAGAACTATTTTTCATTTTTTTTCTGCATCAAGACTGAGCCTTATAATCACAGAGTAATGCAAACAAATATACCTGAAGTTGCATAATAAGCATGATAGTGGCGTTTGCAGAAGGACGCAAAGAAGAAACTACCAAGATATAGCAAGATATCGGCCTAGAGATTTGATAATGTCCCACACTGACGCTCTCAGCCCGTCCTTGGCAGCCAGGACCTGCAAATTGTTGACCGGTGGTTCGTACTCGACACTCACTTGGTCAACCACCACAGAGCTTGGGCGGGTGCTGAGCAACGCGCTGGACCAGGAGCGCAAATGGATCCCTGAGAGACGTACCTTCTCCTTCGGGCAGGCTGCAAGGGAGAGAAGACCGGAGCTCAAGCGACCACTGGCGTTCAGGGCTGCATCCTCTGCAACATGGAACGTGCTGTTGGAGCAAACGGCAGAGCATCCACTATTTTGCAGCTCCACCCCATGGCCGCCAACGGCATCTTCAAAGAGAATGTGTGACCGATCACGTAGGTGGAGGCAAGCTGCAGTCAGCACATTGGAATTGTCGAGACCTTGGGCATCCTTCACCACCAAGTTGGATTCAGATGAAAGAAGCACTTGACCATCTGCACGACCTCCGGAGCCTGATCCGGCTGCAGTGGAGTGGCTGACCGACAATTGACTTCTGTGCAAAGTCAAACCAAACACGGAAAAAGCACCACCATCTGCCCCGGCATCCGTGCTGAACATGGCCACGGTAGAATCCTGGATAACTGCGACTCCTTCAGCACTGAACCCTCCACCAAGCTGCCGGGCCGTGGCATTTTGAATGTTGATGGTGGACCTGCTGATCAAGGTCTTGCCCTTGGCGTAGAATCCTCCTCCATAATTTCCAGCAGCCGCATTCCGAATGATGAGTCTTGAGCCGTTGGACACCTTCAAGCCCTTTTCAGTGAAAAAACCTCCACCGCTTCCTGCTTCAGCGTGACTGTTGGAAATCTTGACCGTCGAATTCCCAGCTATCTCAACTTCTCCAATGGCATGGAAACCTCCTCCATACTTCTGCGCAGTCACGTTCTGAAGGCTGACAAATGAGCTGTTGGTCACCTGCAAGCGTCTGTTCGTATGGAAGCCTCCGCCAAATCTCGATCTTGAAGTGGAAATGCTGACGCTTGACATCTCATCGATGACAACCTCATCAACTGCACAAAATCCTCCACCATAATGCTTGGCCGTGGCATTTTGAATGCTGACGGTGGACCTGCTGATGGTAGTCTTGCCTTTGGCGGCGTAGAATCCTCCTCCTTGCCTTCCAGCTGTCGCATTCCGAATGACGAGCCTTGAGCCGGTGGACACCTTCAAGCCCTTTTCAGTGAAAAAACCTCCACCGCTTCCTGCTGGAGCTCGACTGTTGGAAATCTTGACCGTCGAGTGGCTGCTGATCGCGATCTTGCCAAAAGCATAGAGTCCTCCTCCATGACTTCCGGTTGTCGCATTCCGAATGATGAGCCTTGAGCCGGTGGACACCTGCAAACCTTTTGCGGTTCCAAAACCTCCACCAGCTCCTGTCTCAGCTCGACTGTTGGAAATATGGACTGTCGAATTCCCAGCTATCTCAACCTCCCCAAGTGCAAGGAAACCTCCTCCATTGGTTCCAGCAATCACATTCTGAAGGCTGACGACTGAGCTGTTGGTCACCTGCAAGCGCCCCTCCGCTCCGAAGCCTCCGCCCTGGATCCCCGATCTTGAAGTGGAAATGCTGACGCGTGACATCTCATCAATGACAACTTCGTCATCAGTGTAAAAACCTCCACCAGACCGCCGGGCCATGGCATTTTGAATGGTGACTATGGACCTGCTGATCAATGTCTTACCAATGGCACAAATCCCTCCTCCAGACCATCCAGTTGTCGCATTCCGAATGACGAGCCTTGAGCCGGTGGACACCTTCAAGCCCTTTGCAGTGAAAAAACCTCCACCGCTTCCTGCTTCAGCGTGACTGTTGGAAATGCTGACCGTTGAGTTCCCAGCTATCTCAACCCCTCCAAGGGCATCCAAACCTCCTCCACGGCCTTCTGTGGTCACATTCTGAAGGCTGACAACTGAGCTGTTGGACACTTGCAAGCGTTTTCTGGTTGAGAAGCCACCTCCGTTTTTTGTGGATCTCGCATTCTGAATGAAGACCATTGAGTTGTCCTGACCCAATCAGCAATCGCACAAGGGTCAGTTGAGAGAACAAACAAATCAAAAGAGACGTGTCTTTCAGCAACGTGTCCGTGGGAGTCACACAAAATACATACCTGAATAACCCAACTGTGCAAAATTATCGCTCGAAATCCGAAACAGCAATAATTATCGCCGGTTGTCTAAATTTTCGCTGTTTCCATTTTTTTCGCCGTTTCAGTTTCCACATTTGGGGCTCTTGATTTTTTTCGCCGTTTCGTCGGGTTTTTTCGCCGTTTCAAAACCGGCAAACATATGCAACATGAGAAAAATGCAAAATCTGTTCGGAGGCAAAAAAAAATGCCGCCAGCAATAATTCCTGAAAAGGCAATAATTTTGCATACATTGGAAGACGCAAGTATATTGTCAATGTGTACATGGGAATTGAACATGCTGTGAATGAGCCTGTTAGCGTCCTTTTACACAGCTCTTTAGCATGGCAGCGAACGCACTGAGTGCCCCACCGAAATGTAGACATTTCCCGTGGCAAGGAAGCCAGCACCAGACTTGGCTGAAACGTTCTCGATCACGACTCCAGAGTCTTGGCGCACATTCCTTGGGTACATACTTTCATATCGCATTGAAGAGGTGAAGATCAGAAGAGTTGTCTCCACCACAACAGAATGAATATTGCATCTTGTATGCCAAGTGAGAAGAAAAGCCAATCATGTTCTTGGCGTACTTACACATGCATCTCTGCGTCAACTCTGCTCTCCTTCTCTCTGCGATCAGCAACACCTTTTATGGTTTACAGATTTTCCCATGGACGACAAACGACGACACACCACCTTCAGCAATCTATGGCCTTTTCGGCTGTGTCCCAGGCTGCTCCCTAGTCAGCCTGCCTTCCTAAGGGATCTAAGGATTTTCTAGTTCTGCACCTTGGACCATTGCCCCGTGCATCCCATGTTCCATGAAGTTCACACATAAATATCTCCGGAAAAAGCGTATCTCAAAACAAACTGAAATGTCACGAGATACGAAGTGCCCAAGCGACAACCCAAACCTCAAGACCACCTGATGAGAGCCACGGTCCCTGCCAGAATGAAAACTTCATAGCTGACAAATTCTCACCATGTTGGTAAAATGGAATTATCTCAGCAGATACTTAATGAATGCGTATGGTCCATTGCATCCCACACCCAAAGGACATCCAACGACTACACCTGTGCCCCTGCAATGCCACCCAGGGTCAGGTCTCCGCCCGCTGCGAAGCCACCACCATCCATAGTAGTAGCGCGAACATCTCTCACCTTCGTTTGTTGTTGGATCATGGGTATCTGCAGCTTACTCCAAAATCATCCACGGCATTCCACGGCCATTGATGCAGTTTCAAGAAAGATTCTGACACTAAGAGCGAAACAAAATACTGATTTTTTAAACAACCCAAGGAACTGTCAGGCGGGATCTGGTCAAAGTGAATGACCCCTCGCTGAAAAAGGCACCACCAGATGCGTTGGAGTTTGGATCCGATGGGGCTTCATGCCAGGCTTCGACGTGAGCATCTGCAAAGTTCACAGTCCTCAGTTGAATTCTTCATGGTATCACATGGCACCCTGATCTCTGCATAATGTAAATCTGAACTCCCCCATTCTGCGTGTGTCTTTTTGCATTCTATAAGAAATTGTTTGTAGTGCAATGACTAAAAAAACACAAATAGTTTTGGACTCGCTATCTGCAGCCCCTGGTGCAGGCAAGGTTCTTGGCTGCCAGGCGAAGGGAAGTCATCTGAATTTGCCTTGGGAGCTGCGCGAAGTTTCTGCACCGACTAATTATATCCATGGAATCAAACGTGTCAACGGTCAAACTATATCCGTTGAAGGAACTTTTGGAAGATTCTCTTGAAGAACAACGAAGCTTGCCAAGCACTTCTAGACGACCAGGTCCGTGACCAAACTTGGCTCAGAACCATCATGGAATCAGACATGATTTCCTCAAAGGCACCCGGTGATTCTTAGCTCCGCGGATGTCAAGGTCAGAATCCCGGCAGTCGCTGGGCGCAGCTGCGCCGGCGCCCCATGCGGCCCTTGCAGCTCGCAGAGTGGCGCTGCCGCGGTGGGCCTCGGTTTTTCGCGGGACTCAGAAGTTTCTGCAGGGCTTGAATGAAGATGAATGAAGTATATGTTTGAATTTAATTTAACGTCTTTTAGGTGACACCTCTGAATTTCCAAACAGTGCATGTCTTCAGCAGGACAAAATGGACAAATCAAAGACAAAAGATCTGATGTCAAAACAATTTTGGCCCAACCATAGCCCCTTTATCCAACCATATCCAACCCACAACACGCAAGCATCGCATTCTTCAGATCGCCTGTGACCAAGCCACTGGAGTTGAAAGCACCCGGCCGTCAACTTCTTTCGTTCACAAAGTTCAGCCCAGCCAATCACTTCACAGTCCTGCCAGAGACTGCACAGCTCGGTGATATTTGGGTCTTGGAAATTCCAAGAAGGTAACCTAAGGTAACCGGAAAAAAACAACAAGACACGACAGAAAATCGACTTTCTGTGAACCCGCAAGGCCCACCTGCAAATGTCTGGCACCCGTTTCAGCTGCTGGTTGGGGCACAGGGTGGCTCCCTTGCGGCGGCAAAGCAAAAAAATCCAATGCAAACAGAAAGATAAACATATAACATATATTTGGGCCTCCCATAGCAACAAATCTGCTTAACTTGAACACATCTACCATTCCGGGAGTTGGAGTTGCGACTTGCCACTTCACCTGATGGCCATCTGGCCACCTTACGGTAAATTTCACGGCAAAGACTGGCAAAGACCTCAAAGTAGACACTGTGGCAATGCAACGCATCTACTAGATTACTAGATGCTTGTTGTAGCTCCCCATGTCACGAGTTGTTGAAACGGCTTGACCAATGCCCCCCCACCAAGCCCCGAAACCGCAGCCGAGGTGCTCTGCTGTCCAGTTGTGCTCTGCTTCGAGACACGTAGCTCAGCAGGAGAAAGAATGACGAGAATCGTTGCGAGGAGCCACTGCATCATGCGCCAAGTCATGGTGTATCAGGCATCAGGCGTTGCGCTCACCATGTTGCATGCTGATAAATGCTGCATCCTATTGAGGACTCTGTCATAGGCAATGTCCATGTGCCCATGGGTCTGATTCAGCTAATGTGTACAAGGAAACATTGAGGCCAGGGGGTAAAACCAGGCAGTTGCAAGTTACAAGCCATGGGTATCATACAGTTGTCCAGAAATTCATGAACAGAGAGCAGACCTATTAAACTGAAGTTTCAAAATATTGCGCCGCGAGCCGCATGCACATGTCAACCACAACAGCCCCTGGAGGATGGGGGAAGGGAAGGGTTACCATTAAAAAACAAATGTCACTTAAGGCATTCTGCCCAGGACCACTCTCACAACCATTGGTAAAACATGGTAAAACGCAGGAAAAAATGAGGATGAGATTCGGACGATCTACCGATGAATGTGTTTTTGCTTGATTGTGAGCAAGGGCCTAAAGAGATCTTCGCCACCTGTGCCAGCACACGTTTTTCTTTTGACAAGTCACTCACCCAAATACTGCACCACCGCTTCTGCATCGGTGTCCGCCGGTTGCTGTCCATATTGTGTTCTTTTCTGCAAATCACGTACTAGTCTTGCGTTTGGGAGAAACGGTGATAGTTCAAGGATCTTGAAGGCATTTGCTTTGCCACCCATCATTTTGGCGAGTTATTCGGCAATTTACCACGAGCGCAATTGAAATTGATCCACAGAAAAAAAACATCTCTGAGTCTCTGAGTGAGTTCTATCCTTCTTGCCTGCAGTCTTGATCCCACAAAGATAGGCAGCCCATTCAACAATCTCACCTTGGTTCGCAAAATCCAAAGAAACCTTCAAACCACAGCAACACATGATACTCGGCTTGTGGCCGCAGAGTCGGAAACATGAACCAAATAACATGATGGTTTGGGTGAGCGGTGAGAATCAAGATACCTGATGTACACAGCCCCCTTGCGCCTCAACGTCTCTAAGAACCTGCATCTTGAATTCTTGTTTTCATTTCCGCTTACAATGCAAAGTCATGCAAAGTCATGCAAAGTCATGCAAAGTCATGCAAAGTCATGCAAAGTCACTTTTGCAAGCACGGCACAACCTGCAGGGTGCTGCAGGGTGCTGCAGGGTGCTGCAGGGTGCGAGTCTCTAGCCAACGCAGCAGTCGCTGTTGTGAGCGGCTCCTGTCGCGCCAGTGGATAATGAACTAACTTACCTGACCTGGATGTTTTTGCTGAACCCAATTCTATTTCGGAACCCGATGTATCTGTCATATACCTCTCTTCGATTTGTTGTGGGACACGGAGATGACCATGTTCAATCAGTAGATCATCCCTTGGCTCCGTGTTTGCACGGTGCCAGGTTGCGTTTCAAAGGGTGATCAGTGGGCATCTTGTGGTTTCCCATGTGTGCATGGCGCACGCACACCCATTGTGAAATTTGCCATGTCGTGCATATCCCATTTCTACGCAAATTTCGGACACCCCTTTCATTTTAATAGCGGGTTAGAGCTTCATGCAATGTTGCTCATCCCTGTTTTTATTGTAGATGCATGTGTCTCAATCAAAATTCCTTTTTTGTTCACTGTTGATAATACTAAATGACTCAAATGACATACAGTATATTGTCATATATTGTCACTTCTTGTGCCCTAAATAAACTCCAGCCTGGTGACAAACAATTCAAGGGGTTCACACCTGTCGGTTCTAACCCGCAACTCGTCGTTACAGAGAAGATCCCACGTCGCCGATCCTGTGGGGGTGGCGTCTTTGGCCACTTTTTGGTCAACGGCCGCAGCTTGGGCGCATTTGGGCGCCTCACGTTGGCTTTGAGACAGCTGAATTTCTCTCTCTGTGCTGTGGATTTTCAATAATTCATAAACCCAGTATCACTGTGAAGGTCCTCCGAACAAAGGAGGGGCAAACAAACACGTCACAACATGTCTGGCTGCATCTCTACCTTCTCCCCATGCTTCTGTCCATGATAATTTCAATCTACCGATCTAAGAAGTATCCAAGTGCTTTGGCCCTGTCTGACCCTATAGCGTACCCTATCCGCTCTATCCAACCTACCCCACTGCCTCCAGGTTTTAGAGTTTGGTCTTCGGGACCCAAGCTTTCCCATCCAGTGGTCCACGCCTGATGGCGAGCCAATGCGCACAATCCAGGTGGATCATCCTCAGGAGTTGCACCACACCAATGTCAGACATCAAATATACGAGACTATGCTGCGCAAGAAAAAGACACCGATCCGATGCCAAAGAATGGCTGCCAAAGTCATTGAACAATTTAAAATATGAAGTACATGAAACATCATGAAAGTACCAAATGTGATGAGTCCTGTCTACCATAGAGAATGACTTGTTCTGCCCAGGTTCACTCGAATGATTTGTGTGATTTCACATCGCCGTTCATTGCATGCTTAGCACCGAACAGCCACAAACAGCCAGGGATGTTGGACCAAACCATTGGCGCAGAAAAGAAACCCTGGGACATACCGGACATACCTATCTATATTAGCTGCTCACCCGCAGATTTCTTTGGATTTGGACAACATGTAAAGGGACAACGTGGAGTCAATTACGAAAGTCTGCATGATCCAGGCAAGGGTTCGTGACCACATGCCAATGGAGGTTGGGGGGCGAATCCCAAATGGATGGCTGAAGCATTCCTCAGCTCCAAGTTAGGTCAAAGTGCTGCAGCAACCCGTTGAGGAATCGGCAGCCTCAGGTGTTTATCCTCTATGACTGTGGCCCGGTGTGTCCCAATCATCATTCCTATTGGTCCTATTGTTTCTTCAATGATGATCAAATCATGTTTGACATAATGTATATATAACTGTGCCCAAAAGACCTCAAGCTGCTCCCTGGCACCAAACAATTCAACCCTGGCACCTCCCAAGTTTGTTTTTCCCTCACCCCGTCCGTTACACCGACTCGTCGTTACCGGGGAAACCCCACGTCGCCTGTGGGGCTGGCGGCTCTGGGCGGCTGCAGCTTGTACGCCATCCAAACCACCACAAAGACGGAGGTCAACTCGGCACATGGACACGGAAATGCACATGAAAACGATATGATGAGGAATAAACATGGGGATGTATCTACCAAAAATGGATAGCCCAAAATGGGTATAGCACTGGCTCAGTGATGTCAAAGTTCATTGCGTAGCTTCTTTTAACCTCTTTCCTAATGGAAACGTTCCTGATCCTAGCCTACTCTATCCTGCTTGGTCCTGTCCTATGCCATTCTATCCTATTGTCTCCATGTTTGGAATTTTGGTCTTCGGAACCAGACTTTCCGTTCCAGTTGTGCACCCCAGCCTGATGGCGAGCCAATGTGCACAATCCAGGTGGATCATCCTTGGAGAAGGACCGCGCTAATGTCACACATCAAATATTAACAGCATGCAGCACAAGAAAACAAGACCGATCTGATGCCACAAAACAATTTTTGCCGAAGTCACTGCATATTTAAACACGATTTATCCCTAAGAGCATGAAAATACATGAAACGACCAAATGTGATCAGTCCTGTCTTTGCAAATATGGGCCTGCAACATGCACACGTCCAAAATATATATCCGGTTCCAATCAAAAAAGTCCATCTGCTTCACACAGTAATAGCAAAAGGGTTCTGTGGGTTTGGGCAACATGCAAAAATCCAACCTATTGATTACGGGTTGGGGCAAATCCAACTGGATGGCTGAGAACAACCAGCAGCACGCAAATGCATTTCCTTTTTTGAACAGCCATGGTATGCCAAATTTAATTCGTTGCTAGCCCCCTATAGCCAGGGGTCAGCTCTGTTGGACGAGTCACGAGCTTGTGCGTGCTCAAGACTACTGACAAATTGATGGGGTGAGAAGCAAATGGGGTGAGGTTTGCGAATGAAACTGATGGAAAATCATGGATTATCATGGAAATCGATGATAGAGAAATGTGTCCAGTTTTGAATTGGCCAACTGAAGCGTTTTGCAGTCCCCTGATTAAATCAGAAAGGGACGCTGTCAGGTCCCCATTTTTCCACGTTTTTAGGAATACAGTGTTTCTGCTACATCATGTTTGATCATTTATGTCCATATACCTTTACTTAGATTATGCTACTTTATGTCATGAAAGGATCGACATGAACACATTGGAAACCACTTTGAAGGTATTGCTAGAGATCCCCACAGATTGTAAGACTTCCCCAGAGGTTGCCAGAGTTGTCCAGAGAGTCGGATAGATCTCCAGGGAAAAGGAAGGAAGGAGGAAACATAATATATCGTGTGTACATATATATATATATATTGCTTCCCTGCGGGGAACTCCAACTTACCCTTTTTCCAAAAATATGTTTTTTCCTGCATATTTCACAGTAATTTGCTATGCCACTGCACATCTAAACCCTGTTACAATCATTGTTTGACTGTACTTTATGACAGGATGAGTAACACCCAAAAAGAGTTAAGACTATTTATAAAACTTGACAGAAAACAGCTAGGACACAACACATTGGACTAGGAAGCAGCAGCTCCCAGAATGCATTCATATGGAAATGGGTCCCTTCTCCATCCTTTTGATCAATACTCACTCCTGTTCTAAGTTCTTTGATCCATATACTGTATGAAAAGTTTCAGGGGTTGTTTGTGCTTTAGTGGGTGAATGGTTTCAACCAGTATGCAAGCGCATTGTCACAAGTGTGCACTATATATAAATATACAATAGATAGTAGAAATGGCAGCTTCGAACATGCACTGATATCTAGAGTCTAGAGGGTTTCTTGTGATAAAAACAACATATTTTTGCAAATACCATAGCCATTTGCTGTGTAGACACATCCAAGCGGCATATGCACTAAGAATGCAACTATTTATTTTATATATACATTTTTTAAAATATAGTACATACAGTTATGGAATGGGTGGCATACAAGTCACCTATGCCCTTACAGACACAAGTTTTGTGCATTTGTCCTGCATATGCAATGGTATTCTTCCAGGTTTAAATGCAGTAAAAGCTCTTTGCTTAAAATATTGATTGATCACAAGAGTTGGCAAATTCCAGGGGCACTTTCATTTCCCCCTTGCTTCAGAAAAGGCGTTTTTACCTGCATATTCCATGGTAATTTGCTGTGTCACTCAAATATAACGGCAAACATTTTATTACCATAAATGTACTCATGACTGTGGGTAAAACTTACACTATGTCACTATAAGTTCACCATGGTAACCAGAAGGGCACAAGACCAAGTATATAAAGGAAACACTTAAGCAACCTTACCAAAAAAAAGTATCTATAGAATGGCTGCCTCGCTTGTGCATTGATGCAGCAAGTTACCATGATGTATGCAAAAAATATTGCAACTACTTGAGCAGGGACAGTAGATTGGAATTTGCACCTTCATTTTTCAAAAGAGTTCCACTGGAACTGTCGTGCCAACCAAAAGGCGACCTGGCAGCCCAATATCAAAAACTACTAATGCAAATACAAAGTGCTATGTATGTATAATATATATAATATACATATACGTGTATATATATATATATACCGTCTTTGCAATAGCTGTATACTAGGCAGTACCTATACATTAATATATACATGAAGTACCAACTGACACAATGAATCTCTATGTTTCAAGATGTTGTTGGGCAAAGAACTTTGCCATTCATATACTAAGACCACCTATCAAAAACCAATAGAGCTACAAAAAAACAAGCAACCAAGAATAGAGCTAAAGAGTTAATAATCCAAAAACAGTACATCTCCCAAGAACTTTGATCTTTCATATGATCAAAGATAAAAAACATAACATATTCAAAACAACACTCAAAACCACGTATTTTTGGGGACATGGTGGCTTTCCACTCTCCAGAAATATGGATTTTGCTCGAGTTGAGACGCGGCACTTTTACCCTTGATTTTTTCCCGACATTGAATCACCAGGTAGGGCTGCTGGATAATTATTCTTGTGTCACTCACTATCAGTTTCGGGTAAGCTGTAGCAAGCATATGAAAGAAGCAAAGTTCTCACATACTGAGCACATGAATGAAAGAAGGCAGGATCTTACATACTGAGCAAACATATGAAAGAAGGCAATCTCACATATGCAAGAAAGCAAGGTCTCGCGAAAGCATCAAGGGGCTCGCAAAGTGCAAGAACTAGAGGGTGTAAGGGTCTTGCAAATTACAACTGGGGTCTCAGGATTTGGTTGCTTTTCCAAAGGGTCTGGAAAAAACATCAAGGTCTTGCAAATTACAAGGGAGGAGGAGAAGTAGTGGTGCCTTTACTTTGTTCCCTTTATTTAAGGTCAGATTGATAAACTCTGGTCACTTCCATCATTCAGTTTCTCTTTATACCTCTCTCTCTCCCTTGCAATCTAGTTAAAGTCAACTAGGACTGAAGGCGATCTGGAGGACCATTGAATCAGGAATCTTCATCCCATTGTTTTTTGCCCATTGTGCAGTCCGCAATCTTCAAAAATGCATGACGGATAAACATATGGACCAAAAAAAGAAAACTATGGAAACAACATTCTTAATCGATAAACTATGTTTTCCATAATTTCCCATGTTTTTCCACAATCGCCCATGCTTAAATGTTCTTTCAGGGATGAATCTCACCTCCTTTTCTGCTCACCCCTCGAACTGTTCAGTGTCAAAATGCTGAATTATTAAAATCTGGAGTCCGGAGGATTCTAGAAGAACAACAATAATTAAAGGTGGTCTTTGTCCAGGGTTTCTACTGTTGCGCTGCCCTGGCCCAGGCTATCGACAAGACTTCCCGTTGCTTTTTCCACATTGGCCAAATTTCGCATCAACATTTCAGCCATGAGTTTTCGAATTTTCTCATCCATTCGTTCAAGGCTTCCCAGTTCGGAGATGATGTACTCAAAAATGTCTTTCCTGACATCGCACAGCAAAGCCAACAAGAACACGCGGGGCACAGTCTCGGTGCCAAAACCAACATCATAACAAATCGCAATACAATAAACACCTTAATCACTTTCCTTCGTCTGATCCCCACTGTATATGATAGTACACTCTGATGAACATTAATCATTAATATGAACCATTTATTTTCTGAAATATTTTCTGATGGGATGAGAAATAATCATATGTACCAATTCCTAGGGCATTTACTGCGTGTGATCCTTACCGCAACAAACACACTGATGAAGATGGTAACACATAGTCATAATCCTGTGTTCGGTAATTTATCGTGATATTCTAATCTGACGTTGGCTCGCCTTAACGTAGCCTGACATCAGGTCTCACCAATTTTTTCCCCCAAACCTGCATGCCTCAATCCCGCCCACGTGGATTTGACTTTTTGTGAGGCAAATTCATGTGATTGCATTTTACCTTTTGATTTCAATAAATTTCCAAGTGTCTAGTCTGTTCTTCAAAGTTTTGATGACAGTCATGAGAGTGAACCAGCACAAGACTGTTGCTTTTGCTATTAGTTGCAATCATCTCCGGCTTGAGGTTTCACCTTGCCACCGGTGCTTCTAAGCAGACCCGAACACTGTCGCAGAACTCATGTGATGTGAATTCAGCAGCGCCAAACAAGATGCAGCCCACGAACCCGAATGGCCACACATATGCTAATGGTAAAGACGAGTCTAGTGTCAGTTTTGTCTGCGCTTTTTGAGCCATGTTTCGGCCAGCACCTTAAAAATTGACAAGCTTAACTTAGGGTTTCAAAATGGCCAAATATGCTTCCAAAGCAAGGTTCTCCAAAGAATCAAAACCAGGTGTCTTGCATAAAAAACGCAAGAACCAATACAAATTAACAAAAAAATCTCTAAAGAACCAGGAAGAAACTGACAACCCGGGTTGTCTTATTCTTTAAGGGAAATTCCAAGGGCGATAATTAACAATATATGATTTTCAAACGCTCTGTTTTCAAATGCTCATAAATGTGCAATAGTTCGGCGTCCATGAAGATTGTCCTTGTGGAAAGAGAAACTGAAATTTGTTGTCAATGTTGTAACATGATTGACTAATCTGTGATATATAAGCGATGGCCATCGCACAACAGCAGTTTTTGCAGATTTCCACAATTCAAAAAACATGTCTATTACTATTGCCCCTCAAAATGCACTCTAAAAAATCATGACCCAGGATGCCCCTCCAAAAATGGGGAGTCCGGGTTAGCCATGTGGAAAAACCACTCGTTTCCAAAAAAAAATTACATTCTTAGCGAAAACCCGGGTTGTCGCATTCTTTAGGAGAAATTCCTAGGGGGATATTCAAAATTTAGTTAATGTTGTTTTAGGTTTTTTTTTGGTTTGTTTCAACGCTGTACAAGTTTTCTTTTTTGAAGGAGTTGGTTCGGGGTTAGGGTTGTTTGAATGTTTATTTAAGGTTCGTTTAGTGCTGGGCCTTGGTTTATTTACAGTCTAATTTATGATGCATTTCATTAAAGGAAATTTAATTGGAAAATTTCCGAGTTACGGAGGGTTGTCATGGTTAGCTTTCCCGCCATCATGTCAACATAAAAACCACATCATCATGTCAGCATCCCCCTGCACTTTCCAGGGGTGAAGATGCGCAGGCACTTTGTAGATACACGTCCTCGGGTTGGCCTACCTTGAAAATCTCCAAATGTATATATGGAAGGTTTTGCCGGTGTAGGATTTCAGCAGAATTATCAGATTTCGCTCTTAAAAACGGCTTTCGGCGGAATTCCATCATTGGAGACCAATTTCGGCGGAATTGATTGTTGAATGTTTGCCCCAGTAAAGCCAGAAAAAATGTCGGCAGATTTCGGCGGAATTGCCCGCAATTTCGGCGGAATTGCTCGCAATTTCGGCGGAATTACCCAGTTTTGGTTACAATTAAATGAGCACAGCCCATGAAAAACCTATTTCGGCAGAATTGAGAATTGTCGGCATTTTTTTCGGTTTTCGGCAAAAATTTTAGAATTCGGCAATTCTTGTGCTGAAATGTAATTTCGGCAGAAGTTCCCAAAAAGGATTCCCCAAGTATTGACAATACAAAATGCAACTGAAATTCGGCACGACTTAACAAAAGGCCCAACATGAATCCGGGATAATTTTGGTTGATTCGGGGGATTCGGGGACCCTCGGGGGACTGCTAGCTAGACAATGCAACTCAAGTTTAAGGAACCGTCGTTTGACAAAAAAACAAAACCCTACTAGAATTCGATACGCGCAACTGCAAGTATGCAACATCTTCGGGAATAATGTCCGGTGTATTTTTGGTGCATTTCCGGAATTGCATACGTTGCTTGACGTGCTTTCATTCACATTTTGAATTTCTCGGATAGTTGTAAGCCATTTGGTTGACAGAGCTGTGATCTGAGCATGGATTTGAATTTGCGTAAAATTCGACTATTGGACGAAAAGAAAACGAACCCAGTAGAATTTGGAAACTAGGACAAAGGTTCCCGGCAACTAGGGTATCTGCTCTAGAATGATCAAAGCAGGTCTGGTTGCCTATAGTTTCTCAATGTTTTGCATAACTTCGCTACCAAAAATCTTGAAAAATCTGTGGTTCTATCCAATCTACCTCCAGAATGTATTACAAAATGCACCCAACATTCACTACGAAGTGGCCAGCACGTTCACAACCAAAACGGAAAATATCACTCTACAAAGTGCTCTTCATTTTGTTGTTCATGTTGGTCTATCAGTCTTATCAATAAAGATCACACCCTGCAACAAAATGGTAGCACAGGTTACAGCTACAAACGCCATTTCTTGACCATTGCTACAAATTCATAGAAATGGATAGACGTGGCCAGTCTGTACCAAGCACGGCATCGCCCACTTTGTAGTGAAAATTGGAACGGGGATATATCAACCACATCATCATGTCAACCACCAATCATCAATGCAGTTGGGAAGTGTAACAGTTCGGGAACGCATGCGTTCACGGGTGAAAACACTTTTGGGCCCGAAACCCGATGTTTTTTCGGGTAGTGTGGCTTCTGGGGTCGCCGAAGTAGGGTCTCTGTTTCCGCGGTTGCGGGCCTCGACGTCGACGAAAAAAAAGTAATTACAGCACACGAGACGGTAGTGTATTTTCAGGTTTCAGCAAGGGTTAACCTAGTTATACCCAAATGGACTGATAAACCTAAACAGGGGAAGAAACCGCTAAGCTAGCGACCCAGCGCCTTTTATACTGAGCCGCAATGCTGTCAGATACATCTATAATACAGCTATGTTTTACATGGGGTGCAAATACACCCCCCTCAGGTGAGCCGGACACGGCAAGGCTGCCCATTTACCAGGGCGAGGCTTTTAAAGCCTGCCTTACCGATCCAACTCTTTGCAAACCCAACCCTATAGAAGAGGTTAGACAATTAAGAAGAAAATAGTTAACTCCCAAAAAAGTTAACTACTTAGTTAACTTGGTTGTAAAAAGGTAAAAAAATAGATAGCAAATAGTTAAAATAAAGTTAACTAAATAGTTTTTAAAAAAATAAAAAAATAATTTAAAAAAGTTAACTATTTTTTAACTATTTTTTTAACTATTTTTGGTCATTTTTTGAATATTTGTGAATTACTTTTTTGATATTTTGATTGATTCCTAAGTTTATTTTTATTATTTTTGGGATATGGAATGTTGCGAACACTATGAGAGTGAGAGTCACTTAGAGATAATGTTTAATCACTTTTTGGTGGTGCAAGCTTGCAAACACTGTGAGGGTGAGAGCCCAGTTTAGAGACAGTAGTTGAAGTTTGATTTTGACATGGTGGAATGTTAGAGACACTATGAGAGTGAGAGTCACTTTGAGATAATGTTTAATCACTGTTGGGTGGTACAAACTTGCAAACACTGTGAGGGTGAGAGCCAGGTTTAGAGACAATAGTTGAAGTTTGATTTTGACATGGTGGAATGTGAGAGACACTATGAGAGTGAGAGTCACTTTGAGATAATGTTTAATCACTGTTGGGTGGTGCAAACTTGCAAACACTGTGAGGAGAGACCCACATTTTGAGGGACCAAGCACTTTGAGAGACCCAACACTTGGAAAGGGTAAGCACTTGGAGAGACCCAACACTTGGAGAGGCCCAGCACTTGGAGAAACCTACACTTTGAGAGACAAGTGCATTTTGATAGGAACACCCGTGATTTTGAGAGACCGAATCCGTGCACTTTGATTGACACACTGCATACAATATTGATGAATCCACTGCATTATAAAGGGTATCTATCAATTTTTCTTTTTGCAAGCCATATTCCTTACAGGGTTGTGGCTCCTAGGGTAGACACCAAAAAATGTTGAGAAACACTGCTGTGTTTCAGTGCCATGGGTAGACTGGTGCCAGATCCATCAGTCTGTGTGCTGGACTTGCAGCAGGTTATCAACCAATTTTGCAAAGAGAAGGGCAGTCATGACCTTTGGAGTTTGTTGGCACCAGAGCCATCAAAAAAGGTTACCTGGAAAACAGCACCTGATCCAGAGTGGTTGCACAAAATATCACCTTTTCTCATCAAATTGGTCTCAGTTGTGAAGAACCTTGTGGTTGCATCAAAGAAGTTGAAGACAGCCATGGTGAAGATTCAGCCCCAAGAAGTATCATTTAACAGAACATTTTTCTTGTTCCAACCCAAGTTTCTATTTTTTTCACTGGATTTCCTTGTTGTGTTTGCTTCCCCCTTGCCCACCAGTTCAAAGGACCACTCAGCAAAGACTGAACTATTCAAAGATGAAGGATGAACAATTTTTTGACCAGTTGGACCAATACATTCGTATAGGAGCTGCACAGATCAGAACACTGAAGATCAACCAGGCAGACTTCATTAGAGTTGCCAAGAAATGTAGCCAAGAAGAAAAGAAAGCCATTGAAGAAATTTTGGAGCTGGTTTCTGTGGATCCTTGTTCATTGCTGAAGTTCATAAACTTTTTCTTTATGATAGCAATGTCTTTGCATTTTTTGGTATAAATACATGTCATGATGTGATTGTACCCAATGATGTATTTCACTGCCATCTAAGGATGGAAAGCTTGAAAGTGATGAGACCCGACCTGATTCCCAAACACCACACCCTCCCATGGCAAAGGCAGGTCAAGAGCCAAGCAGCAGCTCCACTGGAGCTTGTGGAAGCCCTGGTAAGGATCTCTTTGGTGTTTCAAGCAACTTTTTCCAACAGTTTCACAGCCCAGAAAAAGCAAAAGAGACTACAAGTTGCACAGACCTGGTACTACATGAAGGCAGCAAACCTTCCTATAAAAGAAGCTTTGCTAAAAGCAACCTCACTTTGGATGAAAAAAACGACACCAGTAGGCCTACCTTGAGGAGACAGCTGGCAAAGAGCAATTTTGACTTGGACAGTCAGGATTTGCAAACACTAGCACTGGCATTAGAATGCAAGAGCCACAAAGCAACCTCTGATGTCAATGAGCCTAAGGAGATGAAGGCACCTGATGAAACACAAGTAACACCCAAGAAAAAGCGACCTGCCAAGTCAAAGTCCAAAAAGGCAGCAAAGGCCCCAGCACAGCCAGCCCCCAAATGCAAATCCAAAGCAAAAGCAAAGAAAAAGAAATCTTCCAGAGGAAGCCCTTCTGGTGGATATAAAACTACATTTCGCCACAGAAAGACCAGCAATGCATACCACCTAGCCAAGAATATGGCTTTGAGGGCTGGCATTAGCCCAGAGAGTGCAAGGATCAAAGGCAAAGCTGCAAGTGCCAAGGTTGTGCAACAGATTGAACTTGGAACTCTCAAAGAGGGTTAGAAACTAGAAGGTGAACTTGCTTCTTGACCTAGGCTGCCAGCAAAAAAAGGTGGCATCTCTTTTGAGTGCACTTCATCACCAACATTTGTTGGGAGACAGTCTGAATATCTAAGCAGCATCATACTTGAGAAGCACTTTGAGGGTGTAACACTTTGAGAGACTAGCACTTGGAGAGTGGCACTTTGGATTTACACTAGCTAGGGTCATTAGCTTACTTGACTTGGGATGGCTTGCAACCATTGCAGGTTCAAGGTGCTACAGGTGCAGCATGCAAAGGTTTCTAGACAGGTTAGGTGGCAATGGCCCAAGCTTTGTTGGTACTAAGTGGACTTGGAGAGATGGTGCCTTGTGGCATTTGACCACCTATGCCTCTGGTTGGCAAGAGTGGAAAACTTTTGATGAAGTTGCACAGAGCTGGCACTGGGTGACTCAAGCTGACAAGGAAGCCTTGAAGGACTGTGCTTTTGCAAGGCAACTTTTTTTGGAGCAATTCTTTTGACACCACTGTTTATCTTTCTATTTGTTGCTTCACCTTGTGCCAGGAAAAGATCACCCAAATGCACATGCCAGGGCCACTGGGCAAATTACGCTTTTACACACCAAGAATGTATGAAGCTATTGGTCCCTAAATATCATTTTATGCCTGTCATCCTTCACCTGGCACTCAGGGGATGGGATAATCCATCTAGCCCATCCACCAGCTCCAGCTGATGACTTATGACCTTGGGATCTTGTAACTTGACAGAACTTGGAAATTACAAGTGACAGTGTCACACCTCATACAAGTTGTTGGCCTTGTCAGCCAAGGTAGCAAACTTCTGGCGATGGAACATCTTTCAACTAGCCTGCTGAAAATCACCTACTGAGTGGTTTCAACTTTGGGTCACCTTCTATATTTTGAAAGTAACACATTGAGAGACCACATTGAGAGGCAACACTTTGAGTGCACTTGGTGGGTAGTTGGTGGGCAATTCATGGGCACTTTCATACTGGCAAAGCACACTTTGAGAGAAAGAGATGCACTCACTTTGAGAGAAAAGTTTCATGTGTTTGTTCATATGTGAACAAAATCGCAAAGAAAATCATAGAAAAATCAAAATTTCAAAACTTCAGGTGTAGAAGTTTGATAGTAGTTTGGTAGAAGTTTCTATCAAACTTCTATACGCACACTAGAAGTTTCATTGAAACTTCTACCAAACTTCTACTAGTGTAGAAGTTTGATAGAAGTTTCTATGTTGGGGTAGAAGTTTACTAGAAACTTCTACCAAACTACTACCAAACTTCTACCCAGCCACTTGTTTTTGGTTGATATTTTCACATATTTTCTTGTACAAATGATGATTTTCCTATTCAGAATTCATGTTTTTTTTCACAAATAAAATGCAAAGTGTTTGCATTTCCTTCTTCACAGAGGGACAATTGGTTTGAAAATGCTCCAACACAATGGTTTGACACAAATCATTTGTTGCATTGCCCAAGAACAGTGTTACTTTTTCATTCAAGTGTGATGCCCACATGGTTTGCCCAAAACATAATATTTATCAAAGTGTAATCTATTGTGTGTTGGGTTTTGTTTTGGGGACATCACACCAGAATCTTCTGTGTGAAGATTTAGTTTCACACCTTGTTGATGAAAAGACCCGCCATGGCAGAACCTCCAAATGGAGAAACAACAGTGGCTGAACAAGCTGCTGCATTGGGTGAGCAAAATGCACCAAAGACACCTGAGAAGAAAGAAAATGAGTCAAGGAAGGAAGCCACAAAGAAAGCTACACCAAAGAAAGCCACTACACCAAAGGCAGCCACACCCAAGTCACATGCTAAAAGTCCCAGCGCAGCAGAAAAGGCCACAGGACTCAAGAGGCCAGCAGCCAGTGGTAAGGCCAAGGCAGCTGCCAAGGTAAAGCCTACTACCAAGGTTAAAAAGGTACCAAAGTCACAAGCAAAGGCAAAGTCAACACCAAAGGCAGCACCCAAAGCAGCTGGCAGCAACAAGCCAAAGCATACAGATGAGCAGTCAGAGCAGGAGCAGAAGAAGGAACCCCCAAAAAAGAAAGGAAAGGAAACTTTGAAGGACCAAGCAATGAAATGGGTTGACAATTTAATACAATTTAGACAAGCCAGAAGATGAAGAGAAGGACAATACCACAGAGGCAAAGGCTGAAGAGAGAGACAGGCAGAAGGCACAAAAGTGTAGAAAGCTTGAGAAAGCAGGTGCTTTGCCTGCAGAAGTGAAGGAGGCCTTTGATGCAGCTGAAAAAAGCCAAAACCCAAGAGCCAACAAAACTCAGCTCATCAACAGCCTTTTCAGAAAAGAGGGCAACAACTTTGTGATGGTTCCCAAAGACCCTGCCTTCAAAAGGGTTCAAAAGCTGTTGGATGTGAAGTATGGAAAGGAAGAGGCACAAAGTTACTTGGATGCAAGTTTACAACTTACAAGGTACACACAGTACACACATACAAATGTATATGTATGGAAAAATCAAAGGCACATACACATGTGGTACCTTTTTGGGGAAGCAAATAGTGATGGTGAAGGGACATGTGCCACTTGCAGGCAATCATGTTGGAGCCCACTTTGAGCATCACTTTGGAAACAGTATATTCTCCCAAAAAAACACATCATACACCTGGGCCTGCCTGGTTTTGTATTTCTAGATTTCATGAAAAATGTCCATCTTCATTTTTTTAAGTAGGGGTTCATGGTTAAGATTTAGTTCTGGTTCATGTGTCATTTTGTCAAACACCATAGCCATCCAAATCAATGCTGAAAGCCTTCACCTTGTTGTGACTGATGGCTTGGTTCAGGTTTCCCCTGGCCCATCATGCTCTATGACAAGTTTGGTGGCAACGAAAGTGCACTAGAGAAAGCTTTACAGTGTGGGGATGTTGTTGTGACCAGCTACCAGGGAAAGGACTATTATAGCTACAACACTTTGAAGTCAGGCAGGATGAAAAGTTTGGGTGATGAAAGTGAATTGAATGATGGCCAGCACAGCTTGGATGAAAGCTCTCACCAAGTCATTTCTGACTGGTTCAAGAGCTTGAATGTTGGCTCACTGCAGCAGCAAGTGGAGGACTCAGCAGAAGCAGCAGGAGACACAGTTCTAGTTTTAACAAAGCCAAAGACTCAAGAAGTTGACTGGAACCATGTTGAGAAGGTGTTGCAGTCAGCAAAGGCTGCTCAGAAAAAGTTGATCAGGGATGGCATGAAGTTGAAGGAACAGGTGTTGGCAGCAAAGGATCAGGACTTACTTGACACCTTCAAGGGCAGCCTCAAGGATTTGCAGGACAATGACAAGGATTTGGACCACTGTTTGCTGTGGAAGGTCTGCTGGTTTGGTGTGGGGGTCACTGTGAGAGGTATATACTTTGAGAACACTTGGAGATTTGCACTTTCAGGGTTGCACTTTGTAGGGGGCACTTTGAAGGTCACACTTTGAGAGTCTCAGTTTGAGGGGTGCAGATTGAGGGCGCACAAATTTTTGAGCACTTTGAGGGAAAACTTTGAGGTATCATTTTGAGAAACATTGTTGGAAACATTGTTCTTTCATAGCCAGCCACTTTTCCCAGTTTGCAAGAAAGCATCCTTTGAAAGACATCTTGCTGTCTAGACCACATTTTGAATACAACTAGCATATGCACCCTTACATGGTCCAACCTAAACCTTATGTATTTCATCCAGCTTCAGACTGTGCTAGGAATTACCTGGAGGCAAGAAATGGGATGTCGCGAGTGGAAAGGATTGGATGACAAACCTGGCCAAGCAAACCCAAAAGGCCAATGAGAAGATTGAAGGAGTGAAAACAACTCTCAAGGTGAGGGGGTTGCCGTAGGGTAAGACCAGAAATTTGTGAGAACTTGAAATGCAGGTAAAGCAACCTATATTTTATATAAACTGAAGTTGTCATAGTTCAACTGTCTTTTTTGGATGGGTTGCAATTTTGACAATGTGTGCAACCCTGGGCATATCACAGATTCTGGCAGCTTTATCAAGAGCATTTTGCTCTGCTAGCAATGGTGTCGCAGCAAGAGATTGCAAGACTGGAAAACATTTTTTGGCATGGGTTGGGGCACTTGGTGGCTCTTGTGCATGTGCCTGAAAAACATTAGCCCAAACAATTTTGTTGTTATGATGCATTTGGCTGAGGTTGATGTTTGGAAGTTTGTGGCATTGTCTTTTTTTTTGGTGTGCACTGCAAGGTAGAGGCTGGAAAACACCTTCCAAATTGTGAGGTGGCATATTGAACATTCATTTTGATAGCAAGATACACTTTGAGAGAAAAATAGGAAGCACACAGTGTAGGGTGCATGTTGGTTCAAAACATGGGGTGAAAGTTAAGGTAGAAGTTATTTTGGGAATTGTGGAAGCTTGGGGGTGCCACTTCAAGTCATTAATGTCACTTTGAGAGACCCACTTATGAGAGCCACTTTGAGAGACACACTTATTGGAACCACTTTGAGAGATACACTTGTGAGAACCACTTGGAGAGACACACTTCTGAGAACCACTGAGAGAGACACACCTATGAGAACCACTTTGAGGGACACACTTGTGATAGCCACTTTGAGAGCTACCTTGAAATTCAGAAGCCACATGTTCAACCACCCAGGTGCTCAAAATCAAAAAAACAATTTGCACAAAACCATGGTTTCTTTCACACAATGCAAGGTATAGTAATCAGTTTGTTTAAAACAAATAGCTTCGAAACATGAAATATATGTTCAAAACAAGCTGGCCTTGAATTAGCTCAGAAATAGGGGAAAGTGTTTTTCTTTAACATTATTTTTAAAGCTATTTTTTAAACTATTTTTAAAACTATTTTTAGAACTACTTTTTTTAACTATTTTTTTAACTAAGACAAAAACAACTTAACTAATTAGTTAACTTTTTTTTTGCCTAAAAACATCGACTTAACTATTTTTCAGAATTAACTATGTCCTTCTTAATTGTCTAACCTCTTCTATAGGGAAGGGAAAACAATCAAAAGAATGTGCGGCTTTGTACAATCGATCGTCAATGCAAGCAGTGTCAAAATTTATCCCTCTTCCCATTCGACTCGGCCATGCCTGATAACCTTTTGGTACCAGCGCCCATGCCACTTCTGCCACTCATTGGTGAACTGTCGATCTTCACGGGAATGACTTTTCTGAGGGCGATTGAGCCACTGACTTGCTGACGTGGATGATGAGGCTACCTCTACGGTGGATGGTCGGGCAACCGGTTTGGCGGTGCCTTTCTTGGAGGGACCTTGGCCGTACGCTCCAGTCTGCTCAGCTTTGCGCTTGGCCTCGTTCTGCTCGCGAGCCCTGTCAGACTGCTTCTTCTTCTCTGCAGCATTCTGCTTGTACAGCTCCTCGTTTTGTCCCTTGATCCACCTCAAATGACGTTCAGCATCATGAACAGCAATGTTGTCAACACCAGTACAAGACAACAAAAGATTGTGTCCAGGATTCCGGTTGAGATAGTCAATGTACTCTTCCTCGGAGTAGATTTCCGTACGGTACATGTAGAACCATGGTTGGTCGATGTACCTGAACGATTTCGGGACATCAAGACGGCTTGCCAAATCCAAGTAAACCAGCCTCATCGCATTGTGCTCCAGCTGAGATTGCTCAGAAACACCCATCTTGACCTGAGCCTTGGTACGACCTGGCTTTGGCAAATGTGCAGACTTGAGGAGGTCGTACCTTTCACAATCGTACTCGTTCTCCCCCTCGTTCAGCACGCTCTCTGCGAATGTGGCGTCCTGGGCAAACCTGTCAGCCACAGACACATAGCCCAAGCTCAAGGCACGGTCGAATCGACTCTTTGCCCTTGCCAACAAACTGGCTTCCGGACTTGAGCTTCCTCTTGCCTGGTCGTCCAACAAACCCAAAGATTCAAGCTGACTGTGTGTGATGCTCTGCAGGTACTCACCACGAAAATCATAGTACAAGCCCAGCTTGTGAAGGGCGGCCTTCCTACGTTCTGCAATCTTGGTTCGGTCGGCCTTGTTGATCCCTTCGAGCATCAATCCACACACATCGCATTCAATCTGTCCCTTGAAAGTCTGTGCAAAACATCTTGAACATTGCGTGACTTCGATCTTGACCGGCACCGGCTTCTTGTCCTCCTTCTTCACCTCTTTCTTCGAAGGTTGGTCATCGCCTTTAGGGCGAGACTTCTGCTTTGGCACCAGTGACTTTGATGTTGATGCTGGCGTCTTTTTGGGTGACTCTGCAACTGGAGCTTTTGGATCTTTCTGTACTGCCTTCGGCGGTGCAACTTTTGAAACAGGCTCCAAGAAGGCCGCAGCTGATGATGCCGCAGGTACAGCTGCGGGCACGCTTGTCAGGGCTGCCTTCTTCTTTGCAGGTTCATCCTTTGCTGCTGCATCAACTTCTGAGGTCACAGCTTTTGGAACTTCTGGTGCATGATGTGCAGAAGTCCCTTCCTTCGGTGATGGTTTTGGAGGTGCTTTTGGCGGTGTCTTTGGGCTCTCAACCTTTGCTGCAGGAGGTTTCGGAGCTTCACCCTTCGGAGGAGGGGGCAACAATCTGCTGCTTGCATATCCAGGCATACCGGCAAGTTGGGCCACATTTGGTGGCGGAGGCTTCACCTTTCCTGGGAAAAATGCCGTTGCAGTGGGCGCGCCAGTTGAGGCGGCTGGAGACGTGGAACCAGTCCGTTTTGATGCCTTGGCCTCAAAGGTCTCGACAAGCTGCTGGACTCCAACTTCTCCGCCACTGCTTGCAGCAGACTGTGCAACCTCCTGCTGGCAACGATACAAATTCACCTTTTTGGCAGTGTCATCGACAGAAATAATGTATTGTGGCGGGACGACGTCGCTTGTAAGAATGCCGTCGGAGGCTGTCCTGAAAAACACAATTCCAGCTTTGACAGCTTCTGCCATTGCAACCCTGATTTCAATGGGTCGCTCAGCACGCAAACCGCTCACATACTCTTTCTCATCGACACGAACATCGCTAAAATAGGAGTGAGCTCTGCCTGATGAATTTTGCTCTCCTCCTCCAGCCATGAAGCCATTCTCAATGATGCCCTTCCAATTGCCTTTTGTGATAAACTACGCCAGGGCACATCTGAGGAGTGGTAATCTTTTTACCTTTGGCGTTCATTTTCTGGATCGCTGCTGCTCCAGACAGAGCATAGATTTCCACTGCATTGAACGTGTCCTCAGCTGAAGCGGCATCCATGGCACGTTTTGTATGCCCCTGCACTGCACGGATCCTGATGGGCCAGTAGGCTAACCCTTTACGGGTTGCCTTCTGGTACCCGGCAATGCACTGGAACTCAAAACGGCACTTGTTGTCCCAGTAGAGCAATGAAATAAGCTCTTCAACGGTCATTCGGGGCAACTTGGCTGGCAGCATTTGGTTGAGCATTCGAAAGAAGTCATCAAGGTCAAGCCACATGTTTTCATCAAATCCAGAGGTGTCCTGACCCGGCTGTCCACGCGTCACTGCATTGACCTTGGTCTTGTGTCGGTCCATGCGATCTGGGTACCTCAGCTCCTTTGCCCCATCCATCTCCCAACAGGTTTTGACGATCAATTCGTAGGGATGGGCATCAACGACACAATGTTCAACTACTTCTGCATTTATGTTTTCGTCCAAAGTGATACGATATTTGTCAAGGTGTCCAAGTGCGTGTTTCGGAATGATGGTACCCTTGATCTCGTTTTCTTGCAGGGGCTCACCAGCTGAGGTGGCCTGAGTTGAATCCTCCTGTGTCGTCTGAGGTTTCGCCTTGGGGTCAGGCGGAGCTGCGTGGCTGGCCTTGGCCTTGCCAACCGATGGGCCCTCATGCTCATCGGGATCCAGAGCATCCCATGGGTCGCCTTCTTCATCATCATCTTCAGCGACACCAGCATCGGTCGGGCGAGCTCTCAACTCCTCTGCTGTGAAGCTTTCTGGGGTCGAGACGCTCGGTGCAGATTTGTTCGTCTTCTCCCGGAGAGCATTGAGAACCTGCACAAACCTGACTGGGAGGTGCTCCATCTTTGGTGGGACATCACGCATTGTAGCCTCTCCTGCAGGGCGCCTGCGCTTGTACAAAGACAGGTTGTACTGAGGAATCAAGATGTCCGTCATGTGCAACATGTGGAGAGTTGCCATGACATATCCGATCATTTCACTTCGGTTGAGCTCGGTCTCGAATGCGTGAAAGTAGTCCCTGAGCTCAAGCCTCGGTGGAAGCATGTCATTCTGAATCCACCGAATTCGATCGTTGTCACTGGCAATCTCCTTGTGGAACCATTCCTTCAGTCGATCAACAAACGTGGTGAAGATGAGACTCAATCCATAAGTGAGCGGGTCGGGCTCGCCGATTAGGGCGGCCTGATCCACTCCCAATTCCTTGAGCTGATTGTTCCACCACACGATGTTGCCTTTGACCCTGTCCATGATGGCATTCCAGTCACCCTGTGGTTCCCTCTGCCCCCAAATGGGAAGGGGTTCAACACCATATTCCCCACAAATTTCATTCCCAGACCAAAAAATTACCGAAATAACCCTGATGGCTGATCCATGAGAAGAATATTTCGCCATCAGCTCCTTGATCATGGAAACATTTGCTTTGCAGAGCTGTTGCAAATCCTTACCCCAGAGCATGTCATGACCGATTTCGAGAACCATGTCCGACTTTCGCAATCCCAGATCCTCCTTCAAGGTGTACTTCTTCAAAGTCTTACCCTTTCCAGTGATCAGAGCCAAAGTTGAATCGGAAGTCACCACATAGATGGTGGGCACGACGTCTACCGCCGGCCTTGATGTCCCAGGGACGTACTCAGTAGGCAAGCTCAGATCCCACAGCGAGTCATGTTCGAGCTCGGACAGATGGCGGATCTCCTTTGCCCACGGCACGTTCGTCAGGGCGTCAGTTGCCATTGACTGCGCAGTGAAACACTGCATGAATCCTGCGGCCAACTCAAGGTCTTCTGTCCTGTTGCCCTGTGCCAGGATGGTTGACGAAGCGAGGACCGTAGAAAAGATGTCCTCCCACCCTGCGTGCCTATCCCCCTGAACATCAAGGCACTTCCGAAAAGCAAGCCACTCCGACATGTTGCTCTGTTGGGGCACGGTCTTTAAACCGGCCGACTTGAGAGCCCGCACGTTCATCTTGTCAGTGATCGACAAATTTGAATCATCAGAACGGCGGCTCATGGCGGGCAAAGCTAACCTTTTCCTGTTCTTGGCGGTTTGTGCCTGGTTAGCTCTGGAACGAAAACAATCATGGATGAAGTCAGTCAACTTGAATGTGTAGTTCTCTGCAAGCTTCAATGCAGTACCCCGGCTTTGACCATGAGTGTGGGAACCATCACAAACGTATTCCGAAAGACTTGACAACTCTTCCATGTTTGTTGCAATCATCCAACCCTTTTTCATGGGATTCCCGTCCAAGTCAATAACCCCAAACTGGCAACCGTGGAATGGATACAATTTCAACTCTTGTCTCTTCAAAAACGATTGGACCATTGGCCATTTCCAATACTTGCAGTTCTTTGAGAGTTCAAATGCAATTGAAAAATGTGGCCCATCGATTTCACTGATAATCTTTTGAAGTGATTTGAAAAGTTTTGTAAATTCCTTTTGTTGCTGTTCGATTCGTTCAGCCCCTTTGTCAGTCAAACTGTTGATGTAACCCCATGGACTGCCGCCCACACATGGCAAGGAAGCATAAAGCAAAATCTCACCCGCTGGATTACTCTCCCTGAAAGACTGGACTTCTTGGGCTAGCCATTTACGGCAGCCTTGGGTGGTGCCATCCTCGTTTTCAGTTACTCGGATCAGTCTACGCCCTTTACTGGCTTGCCGTGGAGTGCATAGCTTCGAATCAGATGAACAGCAAAACTCAATCAACATCCTTTGGAAAGAATTTGAACTATCACGTCCCCCCTGATCATTGGCATTAGCTGGACACGCAGGCTTGGAGTCTACTTGGCGCACCTTGGGCTTGTCGGCGTCGATCCAAGTCTTTCCAATGGCCATCAACCTCAAAGCATGTTCCCATTTAGTTGGGGAAGTAAAAGGTTTTGTAAGGATGTCAGCTGTCTGCCAATTGGTGCCAACATTAATGAGGTCAAATTGTTCCTCCTCAAACTGCTGTTTCATCCATTTAAAACAGATGTTCTGAGTTTTGTTGGCGTACCGCATGGTGGAGGAATTACCGGTGCCCATCACAGTTATAGAAGCCTGATTATCTTCCATGAACTTCACTTGATAGAACTCCGGAAAATGGGCCTTCAAACCATTGATATTTGCCGCAGAAAGGCCCCCCTCAACATTGCCATACCTGATTTCATCGATCTCTTTGTCGATACGAGTAAAAACAGGATCATTTTGTTCAGGGATGTTTGGCTTGGGGTTTGACCCAGCCTTCTGCGACAATTTCTTGAAGATGCCCAATTGCTCCAACAACGCTAACATTGGAATCCCTTCTGCTCTGAGTGCGTGATTTGCTGACACGACTTCGGCTTCCGTGGACGAGTTTGCTACAACTGTCTGCTTCTTGCTGAATGCGTTCAATGGGAAATAGGTGTTTGGCCCCACAAGAAACATGGCACAACCTGAAGTTGATTTTGAATCATGTTCCCCCGCATGATCAGCGTCAGCGAATAGCCACAGTTGACAATCCTCAAATGAGTCTCCCACAAAACCCTCCATAAAAACATCTGTAGTTGACTTGATGTATGATACCAATCTGTGCAATGCAATGTCGCACTCAATGGACCATTTCGTCACCCTAGATGCCAAGCTTTGAGTAGCTCTTAAGAGATCTGGGCGTGCCATACAGGCCGCAAAGAGAATCTTCATCAGGACCTTCGATGCAATCGGCTGCAACCTCCCTGGCTTCTCCTTCTCATCGAGAGTTGGCCGGGCTATTCCCGCTTCTGTGAACGGCGTTGCAACTACTGGCAAGTCATCTTTCTGAACCTTTGCCAGTTCGCAGTATGCATCTACACATGATTCCATGAAAGAAGACATGTCGTACCTTACCAGGTTTACAGGTTTGTTCATGCAACCAGACTTGTTTGTAACGACACTCTCAATGCTTTTGAACCGTTGAGATTTCTTCTCATTCTTGGCTTCCCTTTTGTCTCTGTGCGGACCGGGTCTGTTCTTGGATGGGAGGGCAAACTGATTAGTGTTGCCATACTCATCACCATACCTGAAGATTGTTCTTCCTGTCCAGAAGTCCTTTGTCTGAATCTTTTGATCCACTGTCATGTCATCTTCAACAATAGCTGAACTTTCGTCTGACATATGCATGTTGAGAACTGGAAGACCTTTAAATTCAACATTTTTGTCGAACATTGTAACCCGTTCTGAATGTAAAGACTTGACAAACTCCCCCCCCTCATCGCCAGGCTCGAACAACTTCTTCCGTGGCTGGAGATGATACCTTGTCCAAGTTTTGTTGAAGGGGTCATGTTGCCAAAAATCATTTGTTCGATGTTGTGTACGTGCCGCAGCAGCCGCCTGAGAATCAAAAACATGTGCAAAAGGATGAGCTTTTCGTGGTAGTGTAACGTTGTTAAACTCCACATGTTGACAACCGAAATATCGATCATAGGGTTCGGGGTCACCAATATTGACTGCTCGTTTGATACTTGCCCATGCTTTGTCCATGTTCTCGGTGGGACCTGCGAGTTTGAAATCATCCACGTAAACAACCAACATGCAATTGTACTCAGCGTGATAGAAAATACTTTGCCATATATCAGGGAGAATTTGTTTCCAACCTTCTTTTCCGATTCTGCTGTTGAGGTGGTTTTCCCAAATACCGCCACTGTCTGGATGCCCATACAAAGCTAAAACCAAAGGAACCATGGGTTGCCAGAATTGCTTTTCCCAGTGTTCTGGCCATCGGTTCCGTGGCAATGATAGCCATGTGGGCACCCCAGTGAAGAGGGCCTGGATATAAGCTTGAATGGCGTCTGCCTGAGCTTTTGAGAATCCGGGCTGAGAACCAAACGCGTCAAGAAGCTTTGCAGCTTCCATCGAAGCAGGACTGCTGCCTAACTCGGCAAACAACGCGTGGTCAGAATCCTGGTCGCGGACATTGTTACCCTGGAAAATTGTACGGCCCTTGAATTTCCTACGAGGATCATCAGCTGGAAGTTCCGACCCCTTTTCGTAGCAGGCTTCAAAAATACGACCAAGATGTACAGTTTCCCCTTTCTTGCGGGCTTCCTCAACAATGCTTTTACATTCCTTGACTCTGGATTCGTCCCATACTCCTTTTGTCCTGAGGTTCTCCCACTCCTTATCTAAGGCAGCCTTTGCTTTGGGGTTTTTCCTAACCTCATCTTTGGGAACCAAACGTGCAACAGCAGAAAACAATTCAAGAGCCACTTTAAATTCCAACTCTGCGATCTTATTCTTGATCATCTCTCTCAATTCCGGGCGATGCAGTTCAGCTTTTGCTGGAACCGCTTTCGGCATTGCAGGGACACAAAATTTCGGTCTATCCTTTGGAATGACCTCCCATCTTGACACACTAGGCTCACCTGAGGGGCTAGGGTTTACCCGAAGCTTTCTTGCAGTCGCAACCGCACCTTCCTTCTTCTTCGGACCCTTTGATGCTGAGCTTGATGCAGCACCACCGCTGCCAACAGCCATCTTTTCAGCCTCCTCCTCGACGAGCTTTTGCCTATCCTTCGGACTAAGCATTTTCCAAAAATCCGATGGGATCGACTCAGGGCGTTTTGACCCTTTGTACGTTTTCACAAGGCGTGTGCCGTCCCAATGATAACCATCCGGGATTGGTGTTCCAGTTGGAGTGTACTTGATATCAGGAAAAACTGGTTCCTCAGCCGGCCTTTCATCACTGGCAAGTGCGTCAAGCACTGCCTCCGTTGACTTGTCAATTGCTTCTTCACTTGCTTCTGCATGTTCCTCTGTTTGCAGTTCGGATTGAAACGGAATCGGACGAGGATCAGCAATGACATTGTCAGCAAGGCGGTCCGGCTTGGGCTCTTTGGCCTCTTTCAACTGAGACCACAAAATGCAGATATTTTCACTTTAGGCACTTAATGAAGATATTAGTAGTTATATGAACTTATCATAGAAGTGATTTTTCCTTATTTTCACTAATTTTCACTTATTTTGCTTATTTTTTTTAGATTTTCAATGATAAATTTTGATTATAGACGATTCCATTTTGTTAGATATGTTTTTTGTTTCCAATACATTTTTTTCCATGATGATTATTGTTCTTTTGAGGGTTTATCCTGTTCAGGAGTTATCCTTTTCAGGAATTATCCTTTTCAGGAACTACTCTATTCAGAACGAATCCTTTTCAGGAGTTATCCTTTTCAGGAATTATTCTTTTCAGGAACTACTTTCTTCAGAATGATTCCTTTTCAGGAAGGATCCTTATCAGGAAGTTTCCTTTTCAGGAACGACCCCTTTCGGGAATTTTCCTTTTGGGGAATAATCCTTTAAGGTGATGAGGTCTAAAAATTTACTAAGAATATTTTAACTTTGTAACATATGCCTTGTCCTTCTTGAGGTTTCAAAAAAATTCAAATTTTGAAAAAGTTATATTAGTTTTGATCCTTTACAAGTACTATTCAGAAAGTTCAGATAATTCAGAAATTTTATAAAAAGTCATAAAATGTAGAAAATTCAGAAAATTCAGAAAATGAAGAAATTTTGGAAAATTAAAAAAAAAAAATGTAAAAAAAATCAGAAATTTCAGAAAATGAAGAAATTTGATAAAATATATAAAATGTAAAAAAATGGAAATTTTAGAAAATTTAGAAAATTCAGAAAAAGTAAAAAATTCAGAAAACCAAGAAAATTTAAAAATTCAGAAAATTCAGAAAAATTAAAAATTCAGAAAATTCAGAAAATTTAAAAATTCAGAAAATTCAGAAAATTCAGAATTTAGAAAATTCAGAAAATTCAGAAAATTCAGAAAATTGAGAATTCAGAAAATTCAGAAAATTCAGAAAATTCAGAAATTTATATATATATATATAATTTAGAAAATTCAGAAAATTCAGAAAATTCAGAAAATAAAAAAAAATCAGAAAATTCAGAAAATTCAGAAAAATTAAAAATTCAGAAAATTCAGAAAATTAAAAAAATCAGAAAATCCAGGAAATTCAGAAAATGAAGAAAATGTAGAAAATTCAGAAAATTTAGAAAATTTATAAAATTGAGAAAATGTAGAAAATTCAGAAAATTCAGAAAAATTAGAAAATTTAGAAAATTTACAAGTTTTCGAAAAGTCAAATAGTTTTGAAAATTTGGCAAGTATCTTTTAGATTTTCCTTCCCTGCAGATAACTGCAACCTATAATATTTTTCCTTCACATGAAGTATCCTGCAGAGAACCGTTCCCCACAATATCTTTCCTTCACAGGAAGTATTCATCAGAAAACTGGTCCCTACACGTTTTTTTTCTTCACAGGAAGTATTCATCAGAAAACTGGTCCCTACACAGTTTTTTTCTTCACAGGAAGTTTCCTGCATAGAACCGTTCCCTACAATATTTTTCCTTTGCAGGAAGTATTCATCAAAAAACTGGTACCTACACAATTTTTTTCTTCACAGGAAGTATTCATCAGAAAACTGGTCCCTACACGATTTTTTTCTTCACAGGAAGTATTCATCAGAAAACTGGTCCCTACACAATTTTTTTCTTCAGAGGAAGTATTCATCAGAAAACTGGCCCCTACACGATTTTTTTCTTCACAGGAAGTTTCCTGCAGAGAACTGTTCCCTACAATATTTTTCTTTGCCAAACGCTCCAACGCAGACATGGCTCGAGAACTTGCCCTATGGGCTCTAAGACAAAATGGCTTCGTCGAAAAGGGACTCTTCATGTTGAGTTTCAAAATATTTCTCCAAATCAAATTTTGCTTCTTATCACTTCTTGTCGCTTATTTTTGACTAATATTCTACTATATTTGCTTATATCTTCCTTATTATGTTATAAGTTCACCTAAAAATTTAGTGGAACTTATAACAAAATATTTTTGAAAAAACAATTTGAGCAAGATATTAGAAGGATAATAGAAACTTATAGTATACTTATAACTTCATTTAGTGCCTAAAGTGCATATATCTGCATTTTGTGGTCTCAGAATGCACGGAGTGGGAAGACAAAACCTCCCGCGATGAGCTCAACACGTCGTGCTCGCTGCACTGTGATGCTGCCCGTTTCTGCATGGTAATCCAATGCTTCTAACTTGGCAACAAGATACTCACCCTTCCATGCAAAACCAGGTTGAATATGGTATCCCAAAAAGATTCCATCATTTGCTGTTGGTGATGTCTTTCCAGATGTGTTGTCAACCCTTTTTGGATTGTTCCAAAACAGTATCTTTGCACCGAAAGGAATCAACTGACCTGGAAAATCTTCTTCGAATCTGAGTTTCCATGGGGCATCATCACCGTTGAGCTGTGGCTTGGCATTCACTGCCATGGAGAAATGCTGCATAGCCATTGGCCAATACTGCAATGGAAGACCTGACTGCACGAGGTTTGTGCGCGTGCCTTCAAGCATGTGCCTGATCTCCCTCTCCACAAACGACTTTGAACTGTCCACATACTCTGTTGATGTTTGATGTCTGTACCCCAACTCTGAAATTGTAGCAATAAGTTCTCGTGAATTGTCAGTGTAAACTGCCCCAACTTCATCCTTGTGAGATAAGAAGTGGTTGAAAGCATTAACACATGACTCACTCGATTTTGTCTGACTTGGATAGACGTGCCTGAACTGAGTGTGAATGTCCTTCATCACCAATGCCACTGTTTCACCTTTGACGCCTTCTTCCACATTGGATTTGATTACAGTATGGTCAGCGACAATGTGATCCCCAAAGCTTTTGGTTTCCAACCTTTTCTGTCCCCCTTTCTTCTTTGCGGGTGGCGCCATCATGCGCGCCTTCTGACAGATTTTGCAAAATGGATTCTTGGGGTAATGGCAAAACTGGTGAGATTTGCTGCATGCCTCTTGCTCAAGGTCAGATGCCTTTCTAGACCTGACGTACTCGGTTTCGCTATCATGAGCTACTCCCTCATCCACGCCTTCTTCATCGGCACCTTCTGCTTTTGCAGCAACCATTGCAAAAAGACGTAACAGATCACAATCTTTCTTGAACTGTCCACTGTTCAAAACACGACAAGAGCTATCAATAACCGGCACCCGGCCGTCTACATTTAGCTCAATGACTCCCATGTCCGGACGAATGAAGTAAGGCCTACCATCAGCTGGCCACACGAAACTGTAACCCTGTTCCATACACCTGATCCCGACCGAAAGAACAGCAGGAGTTTCCTCAAGAATGTATGGTGAAAACGGCTGATGTAGGGCATCGACCTTTACGTCGGCCACCTCATCCGCTCGTGTCGAACCGTTTGCTGTAGCAAGGCTGATCGGAGTGTCGCTGACACGGGGGTTTGTCGCCTTTGCAGTCTTCAGCATACCCTCACTAATCAAATCCTGTTCACTGCCCGTGTCAACCAACCAAACACATCCATCTTTTGATGCCGGTGTAGCAACAGTGGGCAAATGAGTGTTACTGACTTTGTTTTTGGGACCAATCATTGCTCTACAGTGGTTGCATGATACTCCCCCTTCTGGGTCATTACATCGGAATCGGCATTTGGGCTGCGTCTCACTGCCGAAGAGCTTCACAAGTTCCTGCAACTGTCGGGCCGAAACCTGAGCACGGTGAGCCACGAGTTTGTCGGGTTTTGGCACTGACTCTGAATCAGGGGACGTCTTCTCATAGATTCGGGGTTTGTGCACTACCTTCCTCTGTTCACCTGTTGCTGGGACTTTGATGTATTCCACTTTTGATGAAAACACAATAGCTCTATGGCATTGTTCTTTCATGGCCTTCGTAGCTTTCGGCAACCCTTTTCCCTTTGCTATGCATGCATACCTTTGAGTAATGCATGGCGCAGCTTTTGCACTGGCCTTCTTCTTTGGTGCAGGGCTATTGGTGCGTTTTGGATCCTTTGTGGGTGCAGCTGCAACTTCATGTTTGTAAAAACATTTGTCACCACGACGACATTTGCCCTGTTGAAAGTAAGTGCATGGGATCTTGGCCATCTCTTCCTTCGACTTTCTGTTGGGGGAACCACTTCTGCTACCACCTTTGCCCTTACCCTTCCTTTTGGGGGTGCCAGATCTTGAGGAATCTTTGACATGCTTGTAGGGACAGTCTTTACCCTTTTCGCACTTGCCATCCCTGAACTTGTAGCATATTTTCTCCCCTTTTCCGCTCTGGCTACGACCACGGGTTCGACCTCGATCGCCCTTTCCTTTGCCGCGATCTTTGCCCCCCTGAGCGGGTGCAGCGGGCTGAGGCTTTTCGGTCTGCTTGTTCTTTTCAACGATTCTGTTTCTGTTTGAACGGAGTCTTTCTCTATCCAAAAGATCACGAATGTTTCTCAACAAGAATGCATAAGACTTTTGTTCTGACTTTTCAGGAGCTCTGTCAAATGCTTCGATGTCATACTTCATCAATTGACATTTTCGGATTTGTCTGAGTAAGATGTCTCTGAGAACCAAATCATCTGGCGGGGTTTCCATGCCGGCAATTGTGGCGTCCCATCGGTTCAGAAACCTTCTAAGGTCCTCCACAGATTCTCCAGTGCGAACGACTCCAAGTAGGTCCTCGACGCGGTAGAGACTGCCAGCTTCCTCAGACGTCCTGAAGTAATCTTCAAACATCAAAAGGACTCTCCTACCTCTGACTTGGATCCCTTTCTTTGACTTCTCATCTTTGAAGTTATGGATCTTTGTTGCTAAATCACCTTTGGCCGAGCGAGTTAACGCTGCCGACAATTTGGTGTCAAGTGTGATAAATTTCCCAGGTTCCTGCAGCTTTTCCTCCAACTTTTCCCTAGGGGTTTTGTTGTCAAAGACTTCATTTAGCCAAAGCCAAGCCTCATCGGGTTTGTCGGAGCACGACTTCACTTCATCCCTGACATGATTACGCCAGTGACGATACGCTTCTGGGGCAGGCATGTCGTTCAGTTTGATAGTCTCTGCCTCTTTTGTTCGGGGCTTTTCACCATCTGAATCCTTTGAAGTCATTCTAGTGATGAGATCTAGCAATTGTTGACCTGAAAGACCTAAGCCTGCTTCAGCTGCTTTCTTGCCAGGGTCGCTTGCTATTACTGTAGGACTGGGCACACTATGTTCTTGGTTTGCATCATCATCATTTTGTCTTTGAACTGGCAATGGTGGCAGTTTTGGAGGGGCTGCTGATCCGGCAGGGGTTGTTGAGAACAAGTTGCTCAACCTTTCCTTGGCGTCCATGGCTAAGCTACTCATACCAGTGTTTGGCATGGGTTCTGCTCCAGCCTTGGTACTGACCGCTGATTTTGGGGTCATGTACAAATCGACATTGTTCCCGCCTTGTGAATCATCAACTTCAACGGCTCTGTCGACATTGATTTCCGGGGCGCTGTGCTTGTTGAGCTTCTCCATCAGATCCTCCACTTGTCCCTGCAATTGGAAGTTGAGTTCAGCAGCTTGGTTTTCCTGCCTACTGCATTCCTCTCTAATCTCCTGGATTACAGCTTGTTCCTCCTTCTTGAAACCTTCCATGCCATTCTTTGCATACTCCACTGTTTCGTCCACGATTCGTTTACAGTCTGCCTCGAGGCTACCTCTGAGTTCAGAAAACCTTTGTTCATACTGGGCTGTAACGTGGGCTACCTTTTGGTTGGCTCTTTGTTCAGCTTCCAGTGCAACTGCGTTTGCAGCATTCTTCAGCTTTGCGTTTGCATCGCTAAGTTCCTGTCTCAGTTTTGCTACCTCATGCTCAGTTGCCGTTTGGGACATTGAATATTCTGACACTAGGTGTTCATGTCTGCGATCAGCTTCTGCACGTTGATGGGCGATTTCGCTAAGGCAAATTCCCTCAAACTCTTGGTACAGTTGCTGGACCTTTTGTTCCATGAGATGTGTGTGCCTCTCCTCTGCCTCTTGCCTGAAAGCATCAATGTTACCTTCGTTGATGTAGGTAAGATTGTTTTGCACGAACTGGAAATAGGCTTGCACGGGCTGTGTGAAGAAACCTTCATCCACTGACATGGGCGTGGGGTTTGTCCCAGCCGGCAAGCTCTGTTGAGAACCAGTTGATGCGGATACTGTTCCGGTCGAAGGGACAAGGGCACCTCCACCTGTAGCGTCATGCGTTTTGTCCATGGCTTTAGAGACTACGGCTGATAACCTGTATTTGCAGGTTTCAGCAAGGGTTAACCTAGTTATACCCAAATGGACTGATAAACCTAAACAGGGGAAGAAACCGCTAAGCTAGCGACCCAGCGCCTTTTATACTGAGCCGCAATGCTGTCAGATACATCTATAATACAGCTATGTTTTACATGGGGTGCAAATACAGGTAGCCAGTCAGAGCTCGAATTTGGTCAAAAAATTGCTTCTCGCTGCATGGTCGGAGCGCTCTTGGAAGACGAGGTCCGCAAAACGTGTCGTGAGAGCTCCGTTTCAGATAAGAATCGTCACAAGAACTTGGATGGTCGGTGCAGCGCCGGATTTGTGTGGTCGAGTCCGGAGTTGACTCTGCGCTACTGTTTTCTCGATTTGGCGCGATTCCGCTCAGGCTATTCGGGTTTGAAAACGCATTGGCACGGCTGCGCGCATTAAAGCGAGAGTGATGCTGCGACTCTCATGGTAAGCGGGATTGCAGGTGGAGGTTGCTAAACGCATCGTAGCAGTTGCACAAAAGGTAGTTTTTCACCATAGTGCTACTCTTGGGCTATGCGGAATTGCAGCTGGACGTTGCAAAACGCATTGTGCCTGGCAGCGCGAAGAGAAGAAATTGAGCGGCGTCGAAAACCGGGTACCGATTTGGTTCTAATCCTTATATATAAGCTTTCGAGACGGCTTTCGCGGTCCTTTCGCGCGCACAGTTTGGGCATTCGCGGCGACATGTGTTTCGTAACATCTTTCGCGGTTGCTTTCGCGGAAAATTGCCCGCAAATGATGGTGCACATGCATATTAAATGCGCTTCTACTATCTATACCTGCTTTCGTGGCTCGACCTTGACGCGCTCCTTTCGCGGAGCTTTCGCGCGTGGAGTTTTTGCTTTCGGGGGGGTTCCCCACATGAACCCGAAAACTAAATCTCTCACTTCAAGGGAGGTTTTTGATGCTGCTCAATTGAGCTGCGGGAGCTACAGAAGGGGTAGCTGGGAGGCAGCTCAGAGCAGAAGTAGCCAGATAAGGGGGTGTAGCTAAGAGAAGAGGTGCATCAGCGAAGAGGTCGCTTACTGATTCAATAATTCATTGTTTCCTTGATTCGTTGCTTCGTTGATTCACATTGATTCAGTGGTTCCTTGGTTTGTTGATTCGTTGATTATCGACTCATTGGTTCATTGATTCGCTGGTCGGCTGTTTTGTTAATTCTATAGTTCATTCCTTCATGAACTCAATGACCAATGATTCATTGATTCGATGCTTTAATGAGTCATTGCTTCATTGCTTTTGCTTCATTGATTCATTGGTTCACTGTTCGTCGGCTGACTACTTTACTCACTCACTCATTCACTATTGATTTATTGATTCATTGCGTCGTTGCGTCATTATTCACTGATTCCTTGATTGGTTGATTGGCTGATTGATGGATAATGGATGAATGGGTGGATGGATGAATGGATGGGTGGATGGATGGATAGATGGATTCTCGTCTCATTGATTCATTGATTCACTGCTGCGTTCCATCATTGTTTCACTGGTTCATCGATTCAATGATTGATACATGGGTTCATAGGTTCATTGATTCATTCAATCTGCTGCGCATGGATTATTTCATGTCCTGTCATTGGCACAACAACAGCCATTTGCTCATTCGTTGATGCACTTCAAAACTTCAACATTTTGTTGCTTCTGCATCTCAAAAGCCTTCCTATAGGCCATCTTCTTCTTATAGTCATGTCCTGTGTTCGCAACTTCCGCCCCGGCGCCTGCCGCGCACTACTTTTTTTTTTCAGGTTTGTGTAGTGTTGGTTTAAGCATTACTTAGGGTTTAGTCAATGTTTATTTAGGGTTGGTGTAGGGTATATGTAGGGTTGGTTTAATGTTTCTTTAGGGTCGGTTTAGGGTTCAAACAGATTTGTTTGTGCTTTTCCCCACTGCTGTTTGCGCAATGCCTGCAACATATTGATTGCTCTATCTGTGATCTGAACGGTATTTGCAGCATTTTGGTGCTGAAGTATCTTACTTGTATTTGCGGCAGCATTTCAGGGCAAAATTCCTGCTCTCGTTTTTGCTGTTTCATATTGGATTTTGCCTTTTTTATATAATCATGATTGTTAATTATTGTCAATCGATGTTTTGTTTGTTGTCTGTACAACAGTTTCAGCACACTGCCAAGAAATCACACAAGCCCCAAGTAAAACGCAGCATTTCAAACTCAAAAGATTCCTGCTCTCGTTTTTGCTGTTTCATATTGGATTTTGCCTTTTTTATATAATCATGATTGTTAATTATTGTCAATCGATGTTTTGTTTGTTGTCTGTACAACAGTTTCAGCACACTGCCAAGAAATCACACAAGCCCCAAGCCAAAACCAAAAACTCAAAAGACAAAAGCTTCGAAGCAAAAACCCATACAAAATATTTCAAAAAAACACACAAACACCGGAAAACAAAAAAAACAAAAACACAAAAGACACAAAAGGCAAGAAGCCAGACTGTCAAGCAAAAGCTCACAAACATAAACGAGCAAACTTAAATCCAAAAAACAATGCCCTGACTCAAAATGTAAAAAGGGCAAACACGTCGGCCGCGGTTAAGCCTGTTCGGGCTCAGGCTGAAAGCATGGTACATATGAAGGTCGACCGGTAAATAGCTTATCCAATTACCGGCATGAAAGTTTGTTTTTTCTATACTGCAAGCTGCAAAATCATAGTAAACGTCCAAATTCCATTGGAAATGAAGCGGATTTGGTGGAATCAAGTGTCTTGTCTTTCTCGGAAGATGCTTCGCACGTAGCAACTTGCAGAGACTTTATCTTCTTACCCACCTCCAGCGCAATGTCGAAGGAGCTGCAGCGATCCTGCAGCAAAGACCACATTGGCATGTCACAGCATGTCCACATACCAAACAAAACACATGTCGAGCGCCCTTGCCGATCAGGTTACAGCATGCTTGTCGCATCTCGAACCACCGGACCTTTTATATCCCCGTTGGAATTAGACGGGTGACGTTGGGTTCCCAATTTGTAGACTACAATCCTGCCGCCTTAGGGTGACTTTACTACATGTTAGGGTGCCCAAGTTTTTTTTATTTACTACAATCTGCTAAATCATTGAACAAGTAGGTCTACTACAAGTTGCCTAAATCTTCTGGAAAAAATCCTAAAAACTCAACATAAAATCCTGGGACAGTTTGTAGTGACTTTACATGTAAATGATTCAGCATCCAACATAATCCTCCATTTTTTTCCGATGGCAACTTGTAGCGATATGGTTTGCTCATTCGCTCTTGGTCGAAGGAACCCTGCTCCTACTATTTTGTAGCCCCTAAAAAGCTGTCACTAAGAAAAGCAGCAAAAGGTAGTGCATATTGTCACCATGATGCATCCTTCCTTCCAAGAATGTACATGGATCAATCTCCACGCAATCTCACGGGTCAATCTCCCAGGCGCATTTTTGAGGGGTGGAACACCTTTTGGTCTCAATCCCCTCCAGGCACCACTCGAGTAGGAGAAAAAAACAACAGGCAACAAAAGAACCCTAAGAAAAAGAAAAGCACTTCACGGATAAAAGCTATATCAAATTATGTACCTGCTCTAAGAATAATGGAGCAAGGTAAAACGGCTGCAAACCCTAACCCTCCCAAGACAAACCAACATGAAGAAAACTGCTACAAAGTGGATGGGACAAGCCGAATCACTACAGAAAGCATTGCAGCAGAATCCATTCTGTGCGCAAATTTGTGTTGACAGCAGTGGTTGATAAATGAACAAGTCAGTAAAAAAATGCAGCAAGAGCCAGCCCAAGGCAGGAAAGTACTTGTTGTAAAAAGGCAGCAAAATGAAAGCGGTATCAAATTTTGTACCTGCTCTAAGAACAATGCAGCAAGATAAAACGGCTGCAAACCCTCACCTTCCCAAAACAAACCAACATGAAGAGAACTGCTACAAACTGGATGGGTACAAGTCGAATCACTACAGAAAGCATTGCAGCAGAATCATCCAATCTGTGCGCAAGTTTTTGTTGACAACCAACGCTGATAACTGCTTCAATTTACTGAGTAAATTTCCCGATTGTACGCTGCAGGTGTTGACCCTTTTTGTAGCACAATATCCACCCCGATGCTATTGCATTGTGCACTACAAATTGGTCATGAAAACATACGAAGTCTCATGTTGCTTCATGTGATATAACCATGAAAGCCACTACAAGTTGCTATTGATTTTTTTCAGTGTTTTTTCAGTAAAAAAAATCACTCGTCAAAAATCAATCAAAAATCCTTACTACAAACTGCTATCTCGATTTTTTTTGATCTCACTGCCCTACAAAACTCGACTGCTACGATTTGCTTCTGCACAATGTCACAGGGGACTAAAATCATGGGTTTAGAGGGTTTATAGTGGGCCCCAAGGCCTAGCATTCTGTAGTGGAAATTCTGACCAGGATCCTTTTATAGCCCAAAGCCTCCAAGGACAATTAAGCTTGCAACATTCCTGTTGGCGACGCAGGAAACAAGAAATGGACGGGCCGCTGGCCTTTCCCTACTCTTACACCCCATCAGGCCCCGCTCCTGACTCACACACACCCACAAACTTGGCGAAAAGTTGCAGGCGCAAACTTGAGTTTTTTTTGCAAAAGCTGATTAGTGCAGGAACAAGATCTTTCCCACAACATTCGCACTGGCAATCCGTATGCATAGGACTTATTGCACTTTGTTTCATACGAACAAGGTTGGTTGCCGGGTCCCACGCACTTTAAGACAAACCAGTGCGCGCCAAGCATCATCACCCACCACACCAGCATTGGTGACGAAAACCAAATCCAAGCGCTCACGGTTGGACAGGAAAAATTCGAATAAGCACCAAACTCCTCAGCACAGAAGTCTCTCTTAAAGATATTAAAATTTAAAAAACATAGCAATTGAATCCCTGCAATTCCCTGTGTCCCATATTTGGTGGAGTCACTTGTGAGAGGCTGCACTTCCTCGTCCAGGACCATCGCAACTCCTTTTATTCCCGATGTCAATGCGCGTGCAAAGGCACTTCCCATTGGATCATCTCCCAGTTCGGCTCCGATGTTCCACTGGTTGTTCGCCTGGGCAAAATTGTCAGCTCGATACAAAACCGTATCTTTAGATCACAGTTTTACAGCCTGTCTCGCACTTAGAAGAGTGGAACATCTTGTTTTGTCAAATATTGAGGTCCATCTATCTACAACTTTCATGAACTCCACTGCCATGTTTGTGAAACAAACATGAAACAATGGTGATGGGCTCGTGGTCTCCTCCAAGTTGCAAACGAACAAATCCAATACGCTGCATCGAACCAAGAAATGGGGCCCTCTTTTGACAGAGCATGGCACTGGATGGAACGCACGAAGTGCGAAAAGTTGGCGCCCCAGCAATGAGACCTTGTACCCAAAACGCTTGGGAGGCTTGGCGCGGCTTGGACGACGAAAACAAATCAGTTCAAAACTTTGTCAAAAGAAAAGGCCAAGCGACACAAAATAATCCAGCTGCCTGCCACCCCAAAGACTTACAAAGGAAACTCGTTTGCTTTGCGTCAATGGCCTGACTATGTTGGCAACCACAAAGTGCATATTGCGATCCAGAATGAAGCCTGACTGGGGCAAGTTGCCACACTAACTTTCTCTTAATTACAATCTGTTTCAGACTTGTTCAAGTTCGAGCATTAATATGAAACAAACCCTTTGATGGAAATATGAGGACATGTTCGATCCAGACCCCGTAGCACCGAGAATTACAACACGAGAAAACTTCGCTGGCGGGAACAGAGAGGCTCTCGAAGTGCTTCCACAAGCCGCGCAAAATCAAGACCTGCAAGCCATGGTTTCGAGGATGGGCTGAATCGGGCCCCGTCTCTTCTTTGCAATTGATCTGCTTTCGGTATTCATCCAGAGCTCGTGAAAATGGCGTCGTTCGATAAAGCCATTGGATCAGCCATGCCACCGGAAAATGTAGCAACGCAGCAACAGCAACCAAAGGAAGAGTCACAAAAACTGCTGTAACCTTAGCCAATAATTATGTATTTCCATGTCTTTCCCATGAAATGCAAAACACAAGACAGGACTTAAACTCATGAAACAAATTCCGTACACCAAAGCGGCTCTCTTTGCAAGCCAAAGCGACGAAAACATGCCCCACACCGTTTCCGGAGATGACTGCCACTCTGATGATTGCAGGTAGCATAGCTGTCACTGATACGCAGGCAGCGAGCAGGCTGAGCAGCTTTAGGAAATCAGCGGCGTGCAAAGAACCTTTGCACGAAGCACAATCAAAAGGGGGATTCATGTCTTTCAGCAACAGCTTTTTGTCTCCGGTGCTTCGAACTTTGACTGCATTGGACTTCTTCTGCTCATAGTCTAGCCATATCAACCCCGTTCCCCTTGCCCGATAACGCACCCACTGGTGCACCAAGCGAGACATGCCTTTGTGTAGATCAACAACCGGCCCTTGCACAGCAAGCATGAAAATCTTCTTGCTTTCGGCTTGTGTTGGGTCTGCCACATCTGATTTCGCATCAACAATGATCAAGGGAGCAAGCAAAATCTGCAAGGCAATGAAAGTCAACGTGACCACGGCGGCAGCACCTATGAAAAGCGTGAGACGCTCCATCTTCTTGAGCGGCAGAACGTGACAGTCATCCGTCACTCCATCAGACCAAGCCCTGAAGATTCCACACTTCGCACAGTCGCCATTCTGAAACTGGAAGTGGGGCTTGCCTCAGCTGTGGCCGGGGTTTCGAAAAAACAGCCGGTACTGCCGTGTACTACTGATCAAAGGAAGTTTAGGGGGAGAAACTTCCGTGTTACGGACTTTTAGAATGTCAGGGAAAGAGTTAGTCAAAGAAAGAGTTAGTGAGGGAAAGAGTTAGTCAAAGAAAGAGTTCGTCAAAGAAAAAGTTAGTCAAACCAAGAGTTAGTGAGGGAAAGAGTTAGTCAAAGAAAGAGTTAGTGAGGGAAAGAGTTAGTGAAAGAAAGAGTTAGTCAAAGAAAGAGTTAGTCAGGGAAAGAGTTAGTGAGGGAAAGAGTTAGTGAGGGAAAGAGTTAGCAAAGAAACAGTTAGTGAGGGAAAGAGTTAGTCAAAGAAAGAGTTAGTGAGGGAAAGAGTTAGTCAAAGAAAGAGTTAGTCAAAGAAAGAGTTAGCAAAGAAAGAGTTAGTCAGGGAAAGAGTTAGCAAAGAAACAGTTAGTGAGGGAAAGAGTTAGTCAAAGAAAGAGTTCGTGAGGGAAAGAGTTAGTCAAAGAAAGAGTTAGCAAAGAAAGAGTTAGTCAGGGCAAGAGTTAGTGAGGGAAAGAGTTAGCAAAGAAACAGTTAGTCAGGGAAAGAGTTAGTCAAACCAAGAGTTAGTGAGGGAAAGAGTTAGTCAAAGAAAGAGTTAGTGAGGGAAAGAGTTAGTCAAAGAAAGAGTTAGCAAAGAAAGAGTTCGTCAGGGAAAGAGTTAGTCAAAGAAAGAGTTAGTCACAGAAAGAGTGAAAGAGTTAGTCAAAGAAAGAGTTAGTGAGGGAAAGAGTTAGTCAAAGAAAGAGTTAGCAAAGAAAGAGTTCGTCAGGGAAAGAGTTGGTCAAAGAAAGAGTTATAGTCAAAGAAACAGTTAGTCAGGGAAAGAGTTAGTCAAAGAAAGAGTTAGTCAGGATATATGAGGTAGTCAAAGAAAGAGTTAGCAAAGAAACAAGTTAGTCAAAAAAAAGAGTTAGTGAGGGAAAGAGTTAGTCACAGAAAGAGTTAGCAAAGAAATTGTTCCCTCACTGTAAATGGGATTGCAAGTGGTGCTGGTGGAGGAGTGGCCGATGGAGTTTTGGAGGAAGTCTCGCACGAAATGCGTTTTTGAGAGATAGCAGATGCACGAAACCCTATGTTTTTCCATACAAAGTGTGTCCACGAACTTCGATGATCTACCTCTGCTGTGCGACGGGTGCGAGACGGTCTCGTGTGTGGTCGGATCATCCTCGGATCATCCTCGGATCATGGTCGGATCGGTCTCGGATCGGTTCCGCATTGTAAATGGGGTGTCAACTGTGTTTCGTGCATGTGCGGTCGACAGAATTCCATTGTGATTTGCAACTGTAGGATCGTTCCCGCAATGTAAATGGGATTGCAAGTGGTGCTGGTGGATGAGTTGCCGATGGAATTCCATTGTGATTTGCAACTCTAGGATCGTTCCCTCACTGTAAATGGCATTGCAAGTGGTGCTGGTGGAGGAGTTGCCGATGGAGTTTTGGAGGAAGTCTCGCACGAAATGCGTTTTTGAGAGATAGCAGATGCACGAAAGCCTATGTTTTTCCATACAATGTGCGTCCCCGAACGTCGATGATCTACCTCTGCTGTGCGACGGGTGCGAGACGGTCTCGTGTGTGGTCGGATCATCCTCGGATCATCCTCGGATCGGTTCCGCATTGTAAATGGGGTGTCAACTGTTTTTCGTGCATGTGTGGTCGACAGACTCCATTGTGATTTGCAACTGTAGGATCGTTCCCGCATTGTAAATGGGGTTGCAAGTGGTGCTGGTGGATGAGTTGCTGATGGAACTCCATTGTGATTTGCAACTCTAGGATCGTTCCCTCACTGTAAATGGCATTGCAAGTGGTGCTGGTGGAAGAGTTGCCGATGGAGTTTTGGAGGAAGTCTCGCACGAAATGCGTTTTTGAGAGATAGCAGATGCACGAAAGCCTATGTTTTTCCATACAATGTGCGTCCCCGAACGTCGATGATCTACCTCTGCTGTGCGACGGGTGCGAGACGGTCTCGTGTGTGGTCGGATCATCCTCGGATCATCCTCGGATCATGCTCGGATCGGTTCCGCATTGTAAATGGGGTTTCAACTGTTTTTCGTGCATGTGTGGTCGACAGAATTCCATTGTGATTTGCAACTGTAGGATCGTTCCCGCATTGTAAATGGGGTTGCAAGTGGTGCTGGTGGATGAGTTGCTGATGGAATTCCATTGTGATTTGCAACTCTAGGATCGTTCCCACTCTAGGATCGTTCCCTCACTGTAAATGGGATTGCAAATGGTGCTGGTGGAGGAGTTGCCGATGGAATTCCATTGTGCTTTGCAACTGTAGGATCGTTCCCGCAGTGTCAATGGCTGCGTCAAGGTTGCTTCGTGCTGTGGCTGCATTGGTAATACTATTGTCTTTTGCAGCTGGATCTCGTAAATCGTATTGGAGTGGCTGCATGAAGGCTGCCACAGTGATTTGTCAGCAGATTTTCTCCATTTTGGCGCTAATGATTTTCCTTCTAAAAATCCTTTTAAAAAGTGCTTCAAAATCGTCTTTTTTTCGCTCTGGCGTCGGGATCCGGTTTTGGAGCTACCATTTCCGACGCCGTTGCGCGTAGTTCTATTGTGTTTTGGAGCTCAATCTCTGCAGATCGCATTGTAATGGCTGCGTCAAGGTTGCTTCGTGCTGTGGCTGCATTCGTAATACTATTGTCTTTTGCAGCTGGACTTCGTAAATCGTATTGGAGTGGCTGTATGTGCCACAGTGATTTGTCAGCAGATTTTCTCCATTTTGGCGTCAGTGATTTTCCTTCTAAAAATCCTTTTAAAAAGTGCTTCAAAATCGTCTTTTTTTCGCTCTGGCGTCGAGATCCATCCGGTTTTGGAGCTACAATTTCCGACGCCGTTGCGCGTAGGTCTATTGCGTTTTGCAACTGAGTCTCTGCAGATCGCATTGCAATGGCTGCGTCAAGGTTGCTTCGTGCTGTGGCTGCATTCGTAATACTATTGTCTTTTGCAGTTGGACTTCGTAAATCGTATTGGAGTGGCTGTATGTGCCACAGTGATTTGTCAGCAGATTTTCTCCATTTTGGCGTCAGTGATTTTCCTTCTAAAAATCCTTTTAAAAAGTGCTTCAAAATCGTCTTGCACAACAACAGTACGTGGTTGGACGACAAAGAATCGGACGACGAAGTTCTCCGCAGACAATACCGTCATCTCTGGGAAGCTGTGCGGTCCTTTCAACCAGAGTTTGTTGATGCTGAGATGAAGCGCAGACAAGGTCTTGCCGCAGAGGTTTCAACTCTCGTTTGACTGCCGAGGGCTGGGTGTGCGTTGTTATGAACCGCATCCGGGTGTGAATTGCTGTGCTTCAGTAGCTTCGCCTTTCATTTGACCTTGCGAACCGCAGAATGCCTCTGTCACTTGGTTTTGGTTTCTGTGTGCGTTGTTACGAACCGCACAAAAAAACATGATCGTATTGCATACCAGGGGAAAAAACATGCTGTCGTGGGAGCGGGCAAATGCAAGGTCCCACTAAGATCCGCTCAATGCTTTATGCAGCATGGGTTGGATTTTTGTAGTTTGTTGAAAGTATGATTTTCTGGACCATTTCCTTTTCCAGACATCAGACCTCAAGCTGGGTGAGATGGTATGTTTCGTGTTTATTTGACCTCTGTTGAATGAGATGGTTGGTTGGGGATCTACAATTTGGATGAGGAAGTGCGTTTCGTATTTCTTGGACCCTAGTTGGTACGTGTAATTGTTTCTTTACTTCGACTATGGGGAATTTCGATCTGTTATATTCACCCTATGATGTTGTCTGGTAGCGGTTGTGTAGTTTCAGCTCTGCAACATTGCCGCTGCCGTTTGTGTCGGTCATGCATATGTGATCAAATCTATCAGCAAGAATCCACAGCCATTGGAAGTGACTGTTTGTTCATGAGGAAGTGACAGTTGAGATGTGGACATGATGTAATTATAAACATGCATGCACTTATAAACATGCATGTGATCATAAACATGATGTCACATTTCAGTGGCAAACTAGGTAATACATCTCGCATGACTTCACACACTAATGCATGAAAAATAAAACGCACATGAACACATATATCTACACAACATTGCATCCATAGAAATGTAACATACCTTAAAACCACCAAACATCATAGTTATGGAGTCCTGGGCCTTCCCTGGAAACCTCTGACATTAGGAAACTCTTGAACTAGCAAGCAGGTTGTGTATACACACGTGTGTATATATATATGTGAATTTTGGAAATAAGGGAGCTAAATTTAAAAACAACTAAGTCAAACTTGAATATGTTGGTGGGTTTTGCATTTGTTTTGTGAGATACCCAGGGTAAATGGGGAATGCCAAGATGATGGGAAAATACTCTACCCTCCCCAAGGACCCCCTTACAATTTATGTTCGTATGAAAAAAGAACGATTTGCTATGCAAAAATCCTGGGTTCCAGGATTCACCCATTGCCATGTCAAGGACATGCAAAATTGCATTAAAGGCCCCCTTAGAAGCCTCACACAGTGCATTAGCAGGTTAATTTTGTTTTGGTAAACTACTTCCTGTAGCAATAGTAAAACAAATCCTGGTTTGGCAAATAGTCTCAATCAAAACTATGTTTTTCTTTTAGTCAGTGTTCATTCTCCTGTGTCCTGGACACCTCGCTTGCTCACAGGAGCCTGCATCTCAGTTTTTAAGTATCTACTGCACAATTGGAAAAGGAATGATGCATTCAATTACGTTTTAACTCTCGTGCACTCACTTGCATTTGAAGTTCTTAATTTGCAGAATGGAGAAACTGTTTGAATAAAGTGTCCAGTCATTTCAAGAGGTTCCTTCTGTACATTTTGAGGGAAGGGGAGCGGGCAGAGTCATTGCTTGAGCACAGGAGCATGGTCCTCAGTTTTGTATTGTTCAGCTTCGGGTTTTTAATCTAAAAACAATTTGTTCACCAAGAGTGCATTCAACTGTGCATGAGATCACTTTGAAGCTGTCAAGTGCTGGAATCAAGTTTTTTGTTATGAAAAAATGAAATCAACTAAATGTGATCTGTAATGTTGCAAGACGGTTTGAGGGGAGGGGATCACTTTTACTTGTGCGCAGGAGTCTGGAGCCCAGCTTTCAATGCCTAAAGGCATTTCCTATTAAAGTTGGTTAGTCCTGGAATCCAGGACTTTCTTCATGTGAAAGTGGTGTATGAAGATTAAAAAAATCCTAGCATTTCATAAATACATTAAATATAAGTTATGTTGGGAAGAGCAAGGTTTTATTTCACCATTCTGGCATTCCCCATTTATCCCATATAGCCACCTTGGAATCTTACTACAGTCACCAAAAATGTCCAAGAGTGCATTCAATCTTGACTTAGCTCTTTTTGATTTCAGCTCCTTGAGTTCTGGTACAAAACCTGTTTGCTAATTCAAGAGTTTCCCAATGTCAGAGATTTCCAGGGAAGGTGGCAAAGAGTCTCAATGATTTTTTAAGACAGTGTTCCTTCTCAGGTGTCCTAGACCCCTTGTTGGCTCAGAGGGGCCTGGATTTACTGACTGTTCATTTACGTTCTAACTCTCGTGCACTCACTTGCATTTGTTTTTTTTGAGTTCTGGAATTCAGGACAAAGTTTCAATAACAAGTCATTTCAAGAGGTTCCTTCCCCAAGGGCTTTTTTAAGAGGAGGGGAGTGGGCAGAATCAGTGCTCGAGCACAGGGCCCCAACTGCGCTGTGTTCAGCTTTGAGTGCCAAACTTAAAGTAAACTTGCTCACCAAGAGTGCAGTCAACTGTGCAGTGTATAACTAACTGACATTTGAAGTTGTTGAGTTCTGGAATCATCTGGAATCCAAAAGGTCTTGTTTCTTTTGAATTCGGTTATCGCAGCCTTTGTGCATATACCTGCATTTGTACACATCCACAATTATCTTCATAATAGTATGTGTATGCCTTCCATGATGTATTTGTACCATAAGTACACTTACCAGGACCTATGTCCTTGGATCATATGTATACTTACCAGGACTTATGTCCTCGGATCATGCATATACTTACCAGGACCTATTTCCTTGGATCATATGCATGCTGTACTTACTAGGACCTATGTCCTTGGATCATATGTATACTGTACTTACCAGGACCTATGTCCTTGGATCATATGTATACTGTACTTACCAGGACCTACGTCCTTGGATGATATGTATACTTACCAGGACCTACGTCCTTGGATCATATGTATACTTACCGGGACCTATGTCCTTGGATCATATGTATACTGTACTTACCAGGACCTATGTCCTTGGATCATATATGTATACTGTACTTACCAGGACCTATGTCCTTGGATCATATGTATACTGTACTTACCAGGACCTATGTCCTTGGATCATATGTATACTTACCAGGACCTACGTCCTTGGATCGTATGTATACTTACCAGGACCTACGTCCTTGGATCATATGTATACTTACCAGGACTTTTATCCTTGGATCATACGTATACTTACCAGGACCTAGGTCCTTGGAAAAAAACAACAGACAAACAAGCACAAGACAGACTCACACACAAACAAAAAAATATTGGGAGAAGTATGTACAGACAGGTAGAAATTGAAGTATATAGATGCTGGATACAGAAATAGGTGACTTGCAGATAGTTTGACAATAGGAATACAGACTGATGATAACTAGATGATAAAGATAGAACAATATACTGTATATATATATATACATATTAATGAATCATGTTCTCAAATAGGTCAATAGACTGATAGATAAAACTCTAGATAGATCAATAGATAGATCAACTGATAGATAGCCAAATCTAGATGATCCAGACAGATAGAAAAAGATAGCAAATGGGTAGATTTGCAAGAGCCAAACGGACAAACGCATATAAACAAACAAAAAAGACAACGCATGCAGAGATGCAGTGCTAGAGATATATATATATATAAACCAATAATACTTATATTATCTCATCAGGACTTATGCCCTGAGGAAATATGTATATACAATCACAGTGCTCATGTGCACACAGTCTTGGACTAAGGATCACTAAGGACCACTGAGGATCTGATGCTGCAAACAGTAGCTAGTCTGCCGTATAGGCAGTGTCCCGCACAGGGACTTTTTTTTCTCGATTGGTCCTTGCAACAGTCTTTGCGACAGTTCGGTGCCTCAGTGGGTGCCCAATCTCATTACCTACATAAACCACATCATAAATCCCACCACATATATATATATATGTATATATATATATATACCTAGATCTTCCTGACTACAAAAATTTCAGCCCGAAGGCTTTCAGGCAGCTATTCAGCCCGAATCCAGATTTCTCGCCCGCAGGCAGAATTTCTGCCCGAATGCATTTTAGGTGATTTGGTGGTGTTTGATGGTTTTTGCACAATATCATGTAACATAGGGTGGTCATGTAATACATCAAATAGGTTATTCCTCAATCAAAATTCTATCAACCCCATTATCTCCACAATGTTGTTCTTCAAAGAGTTGACCATTGATTCATAAGGGATGTGGCTAGTTAAACATGAACCCTTCCGTATAACCTACGCATACCCATGCCACACTTTTGCACCTGTGCTGCCAATGCTGCCAAGTGTGAAGTGAGGGGGCTCGAGACCCCAGAGCTGGGAAAGGGATGGGCACCGAAACAGCATGTTTTCAACTTTGGAATGTTACCCAAACTTGGTTTTAGCAAAGAGACTTCTAAAGCAATCTCACTTATCAATTCTATATTTACCGGTTTTCTCTCATCGTTTGGCCCAAACCTTTTTGGTTTTCTTTGCATCTCGCCTTTTGATCAAACATGAAACCTTCATGAAATAGCGGTGGATCACCCGTAGGTCACATAGACGGAATCCAACCCGTCGGGATAACCGCGAAATTCTTCCCATAAAATCCTCATTGATTTCACAAGCATTGCATTGCGGTGATAGGATTAGAGTAGCTCCTTTGCGCAACTCTCTTTGCAAATGAATAGCTACATGGTGTAAAGCGTGGTGCTTTGGCTTCTGTATGAAGGCCCTAATGCGAAGGTTGATTGCAGCCCTCCCCAGCACCGAGTATCCTCTTAGGACGGTCATTATGCGCACATAGCACAACATGGCACATTTTCTCCCAAGCCAAAGCCGGTGATGGTGAAGCATCCGTAGACTAAGTGCCGCATCACATACCTGATTCATTTGTTTAAATAGTACCTCGTGGCCTGGTACAGTAGGATTTTGGATGTTTAACTTCAAGGTGTAGCTCAGCCATTGGAGAAGTAAAATACTGTCACTTCCCTTGCTCGATGCCCAGGGTGCCGAAACCAGCGTCTTCATGTTGAAGAATGCCTTGGTAAAGCTTCTCAGGCCTGGACTTTTACCTTGGACAGAACACCAAAGGGCGAAATAGGAATGAGCCCTCTGGAATCGGTCCACGATGTTGACTGTGCTGCCTGGAAAGTCAAAAAATTTCAGCCTCAGTAATAGCACCAAAATTCCTCCGATGATGTCCCTGGCAACACCAAGTTTGTGTATATGGAACAAGTCAGGCTGCAGAATCAGCTCAGGGCATGTGTCATCAAATGGCACCCGTGATAACTCGGGGGGTTCATCCAATGACCACGGTCTCTCAACACAGAAAGTTTGCAACCATGTGGGGAACTCGGAGTAGTCCTCAAATGGAACGTTGGGGCCACCTGCTTTGCAAAGATGACACAGTTCAATAGATCTGCTAGTGCCAAGATTGCTGTAGCTCCTCTCCAGCTGCATGACTTTTTTGTGGAAATCCATGTCGCCCTTGATAGCTACTATCGCAGCATACATGGTACCATCAGAGGTGCTCACTCCTTCATCAAAAAGCTTCTGGAAGCTTTTGCTAACTTCCTTTATCAAATCATCAACAACGTTGGGGTTCCGTTTGTAGATCCAACCACCAAGTCCAAACAGTAGAAAATGGGACAAGTAGGAATGACCTTTGAAGTTTGTAGTTTGCTTCGAGCAAGTCTCCAAGATTTCTGGGTCAACAGCTTTCAAATCAGGACCGTAGGAAGGCAAACCAGAGCGCTTGCCCAACTCTTCATGGCATGTGCACTTGATCGTAGGGTCATCCAAAGATCCAAGGGGTGATTCTATGGACAAAACCAGGTAGTTTGTTCTTTTCACTGCCCTTCCTTCATCACCATGTAGAATCAGGGGCACTACTCTGTCCAAACGCCCTTGATGTTCAGAAAAGACTTTGTGTCTTGGATGTTGCAATTGGTAAGCATGCCAGAACGATTTGAAATTTTTGTGTGCACATCCATTCCATCCACCTAAGAGCTCTGGGCGCTCATTCATCCAGTGTTTTACCCAATCTTCTGGTTTGATGTGGTAGCTGGTGAGTCTTGTAACATCGGCAGTCTCACAGACATGATCCATGGTGTGGATTGGCACAGGGAGGGAATACCCCATTTTTTCCATCTTTTGATGTATAAATCTTGAAGCATTTGTGTCAGTGTAGTCATCGTTCCCTGACGCTCGTGGATCCAGGGAGCGAATAGATCTGGCAGCGCTTGCAGCTGTGGCCTTGGCAGGCCACAAATGGGAAGGGAGATTCCAAAAAAGAGGCCACAAAAGTTGAGACCCTGACACCATCACCCAGTGAATCGGCAAGATTGTCAATAAAGCGTTCAGGGAGAGTATTCTCCCGTTGACCTGGCAGCAAAGCTCATGGGGTGGTTAACTTATGGAATCCAACAATTCACTGAAGTATTTTGCGTAAAAAAGCAATGAGAAGGGATATGTTTTGTATCCTTTGGCCACAAAAGCAACTTCCACTGCAGTCAGCCTGCGTCCTGCCTGTCGCAGGGCAACTCAAACGTAGCAGGATTGAGTTGGGAAACCAACTGTTGGGTCCCAGCCTTGTAAGATTTGTCAGTGAGGATACCCCACCACACTTTCAAATCGCAGCTTTCCAGGAGACCCTTTTTTTACCAGAAAAATAACATATTCCAATCCACAATGACATCATAAATTCGTTCATTTTTGAAACCATAGTCGGTGAAGTTTCAACAGCTTATGGATCAAATTATGATGTTGTGGGATCACTGGTCCGGCTGCTTACCGTTGGCACGGCGTGCTGGGGCAGACTTTGCCTGACCAGCAACCCCTCCGCCAGGCTTTGCTGCAGCAGCCTTCTTGGCCGCCGCTTTGGGGATCTTGGGAGCCTTTGCAGGCTTGTCCTTGCCATCAGAAGCGGGCAATCTGGTCCTGGGAACGAGGCGTTCAAATCAAACATACCCTTAATTTTCCCAGCTTCAACACTTGTTGCATTGTATTGCATTGTGGAAACTTAGGATCAAACTTCGCAAAGTGTGCCAGGGCCATGGATTCTGCCAGCCTCAATTGCTAGTTAGTTTGGCCAGATCATTCAACTATTCCCAACCCCTAGGCCCAAACAAAAGCAGGCAAACATGTTTTAAGGGCCCAGGCTTTTTGCGGGCAACGTCCAACTCCATAGAGATTTTCTTTTGCAACCTAAGGCAGCAAAGGTGTGGTGTTGCCCAAACATACTACATCTACCTGGCCAAAGCCAAGTACCAGATTTTGAGCTGCATCCCGGGACAACCAAGATTTTAATCTATCGTTTTTGGACAAAGTTGCTAAGGAATAAAATAATAATACAATATCTACTTGGGTTTTGGGCAACCATGTGAGTATTGAAAATGGCAGGTGGGATATCATCCTGAATTCTCATACTTCCACTATACCTGGGCATTGACTATGGTACCAAATTTGGCCCCTACATTCTTTGTACGCCATTACATGCAGGGATATGCAGGGTAAGGGCGGCTTGGGTTTTAGCTAACTATGGCTTGCGGCTGTCATAGCGAACCAATCTGGAACATACCCATTTTTCACCGTAGTAAAAAATTATAGAATCTTTGTTTGGTGGTTTCCAACTTACCGACACGAATCATTGAGGATTCCCATTGGTCAAGGGACGCCCTGGTATAGCCACCTTCAAGGATACCTTCCCCGTGCATGTCCATAAGTTGTTCATCATGATGAACAAGTGCATCCATGGCCTGCTTGATCTTGTTCTGCATCCTTGGGCCATGGGTGATAAAATTATGACAGAACAATGTCTTTTGATAACGGGATTCCTGACTTCAGTTCAAGGTTACATATTTGATTTTTATAATTCCCTTTCATGGTATTTCCCCCAGTAGTTTCCAACGCAACATAGCTAATAATGTCAGTATACCCCAAGAAGAATTATATAATGTGTTGCATCATATTTTTGGAACCATCATCAATGATTATTTTCTAATTTGATCATTGGGTCCTCCATGTCCCACCCAAAAAATAGCTTGGTGTCAAGTATCCGCTCTTGCAAGGGTGTAAGACGGCCAACAGACTTACAAGTCTCCATCATGGCTTCTAACTTACCAACTTGTTTCTGAATGCTTCCACATGCTTTGGGGACCAGTGCTGAAGGGGCAGTGTCACCCTCAACCTGTGGAAACTGGAGCTTATCCATCTCCCGTTTCACATCCTCAGATTCCACCTGGACAAGTGCCGTATCGGCTTCCTCAGTGGCCTTGTCCAGCAGCAGACCTGACCAAGGACAGAGGGATGGCAGAGTTTGAGGGTTTAAAAGGTGGGGAATGCTGGTATGTTCAAGTTGGTTCGCAACACTAACCTTCAAATAAAATCGAAATTCACCAGCATTGTGGCCTGGTGCTGCCGGGGTTTGCTCTTGTTTGTTGCCTTCCATGAATCCCCACTCCAGCTCGGGAGCATCGGTTGGAACATCATGGCCACAGTCCTTTCCCACTTCCTCCTCCCACTCGGAAATCTCCTTGGAGATGTGCCGCTTGGTTTTCCTTAGGCGTCAAGAGTGTCACAAATCAGAAAGGAGACTATTGATACATACCGGCTAAACAAAGGATCCATTCTTATACATACCCATGGAAATCATGTGCAAATAAGATTTTGTTGTCACTGTCAATCCAAAGAACCTGAGGAACCCTCGGGAGCGAATTTCAGTCCAGTACATCATACCCTCGCCGTACTTGCTTAACCTGCAAGGGGTGCATTGATTCCATGACTTCACACGGATGGAACTTGAGCATCATAAGTATGAGGATTGTTTGATGGGAGAAACCCTGCCTTGTAAGATGGGGCCTGGTCTCACAGTATCGCATGACGCCTTTGATCTTGGTCCTTAGCTCGCTTGGGAAAGACATGTTTGGGATTAATGGGCATTTTGAATTCAGATATGTTGGAAGTCTCAATTTGCATCAATTTTCTATTTCAGGATGGTTCATGTCAAAAATGGCCGTGATAGCTGAATTCATCGACATCAACTTATGCCCACACAGTGTAGAAGTATTTTACATCAAGTGGCTCTGAGAATTCCATCTTCTGCATATCACCCACCGTAAGCCACTCTCCCTCAATCTCACTAGATTCCTCTGAAATACGCTCTGTGATGGCCTTGCAGCGTTTGATGAATCTGTCCTCCAGGGCAGAGACGGTGAAACAAGGTAAAACCCGGTCAGAATATAGATGAATGTTGTAGCTCTCGTTATGAACACCTTGAACTTATGGGCAATTAAGCTAGTGGGATAATTGGTTGACATGGAACCCATGGGAATCCAGTGGTGTATGATAGCTCTTGTAAGTTCATGAAGTTATTCAGCAACAACTGGTGGTTAAACAAAGATAAAATATAAAATATATGATGCAACATAGGTCAGGTTTGGTCAAACCTGTCCCTTTGGTATCCAACTTTCTCGAACATGCTGTAGATCTCATCACGGCCGCCCCCATCAACATCACTCCAAGCTTTGTTCCACTTGTCATCTAGGATGTAAGTTCCATCTTGCCTTCTCTTGAAAACTCGGTTGATGCGCATGTAAATTGCCTTTTCACTCAAAACCTCCGGTGGTACTGACATGGCAACGTAAAGTTCTGGGTCATCAACATCACCGGCGGGCCGTTTGAAGTTTGGGTTACCATCATCTCTTGCATTCAAGCACCCAACACCATCTACTTGCGATGGGGGTGTTCTAAGAATTTTCTCAAGATGACCAGGGGGTGTAGCAGGTTGCATAGGGGACGGAGCTGCGTGCTCATCCACTGATTGCTCACCCATCATGTGAGATTTCCTGCTCTCATCCAAACTTTCTACCCCATGCAACTGACCTGGCTGGGTTTCATCCTCAGGGTTTGCAAACTCAGTAGGCCCAGCACCCCCAGACCCTAGCTCTGCAGCTGCACGAGGAGGTGGCGGCGAAGGTGGTACTTCATCTTGTCCTGAAGGACCGAAGCAAGGACCACCAATGGCATTGCCAAATGTAAAACATAAGATGTAAAGTATGGGTATATAAATATTGTTTTTACTATATACACACATTATTTGTAGTATATATAATATATATTGATATATTGATATATTATATATTGATATATTGATATATTATATATTATAATATGATATAATATATAATCATATATATGATTATTATTTATTATATATTATTTACAAAATTGTGTATCTATGAAACTATATTATATATTATATCTCATTTTGCGGGTGGGAAGCATTGGAATTGTTTGGACCCCATGGTTGATTGTAGTAACTTAGTAACTAATTATTTTTTTGGTTGGTTGGTGTAACCATGTCAATGGGGCAACGACCCTGACCCTTTTACTCCATGTCCCATCATTTCCCAGTTGTCTCCTGCTTGAGCTTCTTGTGCTTCCCTCATTTGCCTTTCAAGTGCCTGGGCTGGCCATAGAATTTAACCAGGCCATACAGGTAGGATACAATACTTTTTCCAATGGTCCATGTGTATCCGTTTTGTCATGTTTTGTTCATGGCCCCAAGCATGTACTAAATCCCACCAAAGCCGCAATCTGGGAACCAATCCCTGAAAAATGTTTTTTTATATATGATTGAATATTCCACAGGAAAACAAAAATATCAAAGTATGTATCACCAAAACCATCCAACTACAGTAGCTACCTTTGCCTGGTTAAGCTGGGGTGCCTCCAGTCGTTCCAGTTCTGCCTGCATGGCTTCTGGATCAGGATCCGGCATCTCCGACATGGCTCGATTGGACCCTTCCTCCAGGAGATCCAGTCCACGTATCAGGGTGTCACAAGACCAAGCTTTGCTAGCAAAACTTGTCATAGACTGGGCTACCTAGAACACACCTAAAGCCAACACCTGAGGAATTTGCAATATCATCCAGCAAAAAATCAAGATTTTCCAGCCACCAAAAAAATCACATTTCGTTCAACCCAGAAATTGTGGAACGGGAATTCTCGCCCGATCACGGGAATTCTCGCCCGATCACGGGAATTCTCGCCCGAATTGGAAGTACCAAAATTTGAGAAAATTCATTTGTGTTTTTTTTTGGATCCTATTTTTTTTGAAACCTGTCCCCATCCCATCGACCAAAATTATCTTTTCAGGACCCCGAAGCATCAGATTGTTGGCATGAATTTGCTGAATTGGATTGAATTGTTCAGTCCATGTTCAGTCCATAAGGCTAGCCAGTTAGGCCGCTGAACTGGAAGTTTCAAGTTGAAAAAGCACAGCCCGGTAGGCAGGTGGCAGCTGTAGGTGCCGAGACCCCCTACAATACTCATACACTGTCCACAGCTCCGCGTCATCCCAACAGTCACCCGTTGGCATCGACAGTAAGAGCTCCAACACGGAGGGCTCTTCGTCCACCTGGTCAGGAAAGGTATGTCATGCCGCAATATATGTAATAGAATTCCTTTGTAGGATGCCATGTATGAATACAAAACCTTAAAAGAGGGACAGCCAAAAGCAGAACCAGCACCTGTGGGTCTGGAAGTTCAGGCATCGTTTCGAAGAATTTATTCTTGTACTCCAAGATCTTTCCAACAAATTTGGCAGGATATAGTCTTAGATGATGCAATGACACCCCAAGCCACCAAAATCCAAACAAAGTAGGGTACGTATCCCCAAAACGGAACATTCTGGGAAACATGTCTAAACAGCAAACCAATGACTGCAAAGTAGAAACTGTGTCCCTTTGAGTGCAGATCCAGCCCCCTTGTAACGGGTCTTTCCAGACTTGTCCTTGTATTTAACGGCTGTTTTCACCAATGACTTGTGCTTGGTCTTCTGAATTGGTCCAAGATCCAGGTATTGGATTGCCCGGGAAGTTGACCACAACAATGTTCGTTTCAAACAAAGATGGCCATAATGTTTCATCCATAGAGATTGCTTGAAGAGACCTGAGTTGATGCAGTTTCTAGTATCATCCCCAAGATGTGGTTGAGCATTAGGAGAGAGGGTAGGGTATTTGAAAGCCAGAAACCAGTATAATTGCCATAAATGCAAAAAGATTCACAGCTTGTGAAACATAATTTAAACCAGTTGTTCATCAAGTGAAGATCCCAAAAAAGGAACTATTCCAAGATCAGCCAGTCTACTAATCCCACGGGCACGGAGCATGGCCACAAGCTGCTGAAATCTTCGTTGGGCATTCAACAAAGTCGAGATCGGATTCTCCACCACTGGAACTCCATCACAGGCTATTATCAATAGTACTATGAGCACCGTCCTGCATGGGGCTAGAAATTGGATCCCTCATGTCCCAAAAAGTTGAAGACTTGTTGAACTTACCCCCATAACTTTTCGCAATCCGTTCCTGCATAGACCTTTGTTGGCCTTGTACACAGCTACAGATATGGGGCATCCCTGTGGCAAGAACTGGGTACGCATAGTAGAGCCTCTAGAGATACTCACAAAGGTGCTGCAAACAACACCAAGAAGGCCCAAAAAGGCTCCCCACTTTGCTCGAAGCACCATGACGCAGGACAACCTGGATTTGGCGAGAGAAGCACGAAGGCAAATGCAGAGGGATGGGGAGAAGGACTGCTATTTTGATTTACTAATGCATGTTCCTGTACAATATATCATTTTAATTATCAACAATAAGTTTCAGGGTCAAACACGTTTTAATAAAGGGTGGAGAAACACAAAGCCACCAGAAGTGTTCATGTCCATGGCATTGTTCTTGGATTTATTGTCACCCAAGGTATCGAAGTCCCTGTCCATAGCTGCTGTTTTCATTTTGAGCCCCTTGGCAAGTTTCACAAGACGTTGTTGACCTGCATATAGTTCCAGCACATCGTACTCATTCTTCGTCATATCAACCATGTCGAGGTATCCAATCAGGAGGATAATGACCACAAATACCTGGGTCCAGGATACAGTCACTACAATAGTTGTCCTAGTTTTTACCAATTTCATGTGTTTCTGGTCTTTGGTCATGTTGTAAAAGAAGCCTAGGTGCCTTTGGAGCACCAAGCCAAATCAATTGGCGAAGTACGTATTCCAGTTTGGGCGGCAAAGGGGGGTCAGCACCATCGCTACACTTGACCTTCCCCATGGGATCCTAAAACCAAAGGGCTAAGCATCCACTGAACCCAAACTCTGCAGATTAAGATAGATTAAGAGAGGTACCCATGTTCATGGCCCATGACATCCAGTCAATTGGTGCATACTACATAAGAACAAACCCCAAACTGGCCAGGTTTACGTGGCTCCACTGGTGGCTCTTCTTCGATCACCCCGTACCTCACGTACGGGCCTAAGTTCCGCAGCTTTGCAGAGCGGACCATGGTACCTGGAGCAAGGATGGAGGACCCAACAAATATTTGAGACCAGGGTCTGAAGGTAAGGTGTTGGGGAATTATTGGGAGGTCGTCGGAACAACTGTTTTAACACCTTTTTCCCCCAAGCTTGGATTGTCCCAGCAGGTTTTCAGCTGCTAGGTTCTGGAGATCTCGCTAAGATCCATGAACGCTTGCAAACACATTGGTTTTTCCATCAGGATGGGAAGCATATGGAAGCACAAATATGGGAAACCATTGCGTAATATGAAAATCTATGTATGTAGAGTAGAGTCAACAGTTAGTTGTTTTTAAAACTTTCCCACATTCCATCCCTTCCGCTCAAGTGCCCAACGTGTTGACTAAGCAAGCAAAACCCCATATCATAGAGCTATGGCATCATTGCGTAGATGCATCAGCTCACTTCATCATACCTCAGCTGGCCAAAACAACAGCTCTTAAGTTTCAAAAGGGTTGGATGATTTTTGGTGATAAAACTTGGTGGACAAAAAAAGATCTATGTTAGGCCAAGTACGCTTGACATCTTCCAACTCCAAGAAATCAGGAATGCAACCATGAATGAACGACGGGTAGTTGGTGATCTGGATGGGTGCTGCTTGCGACTTCATATGCTTCATGCAATGGTTCCAGAAAGTCACCTCCATGGGGAAAAAATCAACCCCACAGTGTAAATTCTTTTGATGGGAAAGAAATTGGTTAAAGTTGGAGGTTGTACCAGAAATCCACCAGTGAGCCTCCATGGTAGAAACCTTGTTCAGCAAGTGCTTCAAGTGCAAATTGAAATTGTCCTTGATCGCGTCAAAGCGGGCTGCAGGGTCTGATCGCTCAGGGCGATACCGGCGGGCAAAGGACTTTCTCCCACCTGCTTCACCACCAGCTCCATCATCACCATCACCTCCATGAACTGCCTGGTTGCTGGCAACCTCTGGGTCCACAGAAACCTCGGAAGCAGGGGCCTCCACAGCAGGTCGGTCATGGGCAGGATCCTGCTCAGGCATGGCAGGGGCGGCAGGGGCAGGAACTTCTTCATGGCTTTCAGGAAGAGGTTCGCTTTCTTCATCTTTGGTCTCCTGGTTTTTTCTGCGCTTTGATCCTGCATTCTTGCCTTTCTTTGCAACTTCTTTGGCCTTGGCCTTTGCGGCCTTTGCTTCTTTGGCAGCCTTGATCTTTGCGGCCTTTGCTTCTTTGGCAGCCTTTTTCTTTTCTGCTGCTGCTTTCTTCTTTTGCTTTTCCTTCTCGGCTTTGGCAGCTTTCTTGGCCTTGGCCTTTTCTCGTGCTGCTTTCTGCTTCTCCGCCTTTGTCTTCCCTCCCTTGCTGCGTGTCTTGGTTTTGGGCTCCTCGTCACCTTCTTCATCATCAAGACCTTCACCTCCTTCAGTCTCCTTGCTGCGTTTCTTTGCCTCAGCGTTCAATGCATTCCTCTCATCAAACTGGTCTTTGCGTGTGACGACTTCGTTGGCATGAAAAAGATCCTCATCACCTGTTTTCTGGTCCCCCTCCCCAACATCTTTGGCCGTGTTATCCATGCCACCCTCCACATCCACAACCTCAACACTGCCGGACTTCTCCAAGGGAGGTTCTGTGGGAGAAGGTTCTGGGACCGAAGGTTCTGCAACAGAAGGTTCCGGGACCGAAGGTTCTGCAACAGAAGGTTCTGGGACACTAGGTTCTGGAGCAGAAGCTCCAGAAGCTTCCACTTGAGTAGGTACCCTGCCAAACCGTTTTGGAGTAGACTGATCAACAGGAATCTCAGCCGGGGGGTTCTCCATCCATGTTTTTGCCACTGGGGACATGTCCATGGCTTGAGTCTCCTGAGCATCAGTGGCCACCTGTCGCGCCTGCAAAGGTCGAGCCGAAGACTGGACTCTTTGCTGCTCCAGCCGCTTCCTTACAGGCAACTTGTCGGTGCTGGAATGGTGGACATAATTCTTGGGGCAAATATACGGGCAAATCATGGTAAATCTATTCGAGACCCGAAAGACCAGAAAATAAGGTTTTCCATGGTGGGGCAAATAGTTTAATCCATTTCTGGGAAGTTAAGAAAATTATGAAAGGCCAAGATCAGTAACTTAACCATCTTGATCTTCTCCTGCAAAGTGGCTAGATCTTCTGGGGAGTACTTACCGGCAGAAGGCAATGGATCTGTCACAGTCGTAGTAATTGGGCGATCAGGGGAGGCCACCACCTCGATCACATCGGAAGCTTTGGGCGTAACCTCCATCTCCGTAGGTGTGATGGCAGGGCTGCAAGATTCCCCACCAGACATGGGCTGAGAGTCAATCAAGGTATCCGCTAGTGGTGCATGGTCACCATGATTCAAATTGTCAGGGACCTGGGAATCTCCATATTCCATTTCAAGGGCCACCTCACCAGAACCAACTGCATCTTCATTTGCCATGAAAGTATCCGGGGGGATTTGTGAGTCGGGCATCGGCTCAACAGGATGGGCCACAGGCACAACACCCAAAGATTCTGCCAAGACAGTCTCACCATAGTCATCGCTGAGGCATGGGGGCTCACCTGGGAGATCCTGGCCGACATCAGCTGGTTCATCTGTGTTGGCCATGGACTCTTGGCTCTGCGTGCGGGGCTTTTTGAGAACAGGCCAGCTCGCCATGATGTCATAGAGGCTCTTGATAGCTGCATCCTCAGATCATAACAACAATCTAACATGATCTAACATCTAACCCTTTGAATTTTTTGAGGCATTGGATTGTCCCATTTGTGACAATGATTGTCTTGAATTCGCTATGTTGTCTATGAATAAAACATAATAAAACAGGTTAATGCTGTCAGAAGTCCCGACGGTTGGAACCATTATGGCGACGCACAAGGTAGGTCACAAATCCCCTGATTGAAACTGCATCACAATTCACCTTGACCTCATCGTCCACCCAGCCCTGGTTGGAGCGGAACGTTCTCACCTGGTCGCAATAGCTGTCGAATTAAGTTCTAGGGAGATGTTTGGAGGAGCAACCTAAAACACAACCATGTAACAAATTTGCATACAGTGTGTCAAAATATTTTAACACCAAGTTCTGAAGAACCTTTTTTGTTGGTAACCACACCTCGTCACGGATGTGATCGATGTGGATAGTCTTGGCAGTGGGAACTTGTGGAACCCAGATCTCCATGACGTAGGAAAGCACCCTAGTATTTCTGCCCATGGTGCTAAAGTTGATAACTCCAGTATGCTTTGGGGACGGCCATGACAAGAGTGTCCCATTCATGAGGGCAAACCGGCGAATGGTCTCATCTTTGTCCCACTTCCCCCAAAGCCCTGCCAAGGATGTTCCTTCGATTGGGGCCTCATCCACATCATCATAGGCATCATTGAGCGGGTGCGCGGGCAAGGGCAAATCCATACTCAAGAATTAAGGAACCCAAATGTTTGGCAACCCTGTTCAAGCCAAATGGTCTAGATGGAAACAGAGGTGATAACATGTGGAATCTTTCCCAATCCAAGTGTCCCAATCTTAGTTGTCGGCTGCACGGGGCAGCTTGACATGTATGCTCATCCTTACATGATGGCATTTGCCATTTTGTCTTTACTTGCTAGCATCCTGCGGAATCCGGGCTAGTGGTGGGGCACGAGTCGTTGATGGGCAACTTGAACACTGGCTTGAAGAGCATCATGAAGAATCACCTGCGTGCGGGCAGTGAATTTTAGTGCATATTCCCATTACCAAATTGAAGGGTATATTTAATAGGCAGGGATGCAGGGATAGTTAAAGCGGTTTCAGACCCAACATGTTCAAACAGCAATTAAATACCAACATGTTCTTCACCAATTTTACTCCCGTACCCCCGAGAGTTTCGAAGCCGAAGTCAAGTCTGTGCTTGACACAAGGTTGGCCATCACTCACTGATCCGTGGATGCTCAGCGGCCTTACAGCCAGCGGGCCGGATTCACATAAATAATGCAATAATTTCGACTACATAGATAAATGTGTGATCAATTTTTTGAAGCAATTCCTGGTCAAGGGACGGGTCTTTTGATATTTCTGCACGACAGAGGCCAAATAGTAAGCCGTGCCAGCCAAGCGATAGTTTTCAAGAATCATCTTTGCCCGGGCATCAGACAGGCAATCCTAGGTTTCTATAAAATCATAGAAGTTAAATGGAATCAGCACTGCAACATCCATGTGAACTGTTTCACCTGGCAAGAGACTTCCACAGGGCAGCGAGGAAAAATCACCCGCTGGGTTGCTGTCCACCAACGAGCTGGAAGTGCATCTAAGCCTCCCAATAAAACATAATAAAACCATAGACAATACATTCTATCTAGCTAGCAGGAGGTGATTGAACAATAAATCATACCAATTGACCAGCCTTCCTCTTTCAGAGCATCCTTTGTCTTTTCAGACACCGAGCGAAACAGGTGAACGTTCATGGGTCAGAAATCCTAAATACCCAAAGGGCAGGCTACAACCTTTGATCCAAAATGATTTCTGTCACATGAGCGGGCTCCAAAACCATTCAATTGTCCAAATTTGCACTGTGCCAAATCAACCATCAGCGACAAATGCTGCAGGCAGGGCAGTGGGGGATGGCGCCTGAAGAAGTCCAAGAAAAAGAGGATACCATAGGATACCTAAACCTATCATTGAGCCTGTGGCTACAGCCACCAAAATCCTCCAAATCATGATTTCTGCCCGAGGGCGTTTTTTTAGCCCGAATGCCTTTCAGGCAAAAATCCTGTTTCAGGCAGGAATTATAGCCCGAATGAATTCCTAGGTATGTACCCTGAGTCTCCGAAATTTGTAAATTTACTTAGGGCCTTGACTTACGTAATCCCAAAAAAATAGGTGCACAAATTGATCTATTTTTTTACGACCTAAATTAATTTAGGTCGTAACCTAAATTTCATAGTGAGCTTTTTTTGCTTGAAATTCTGTTATTTTAGTATATTCACATGATGCTCTCAAGTCAGCTATGTGTCTTGATCTGACGAGTTTCTCTATAAATATTGTGCTGTTTTCAAAAAATATCACTTGTGTGTGTGCGGGTGGTTGTTCAAAAGAACAAGTGGTTTGATGTGAAGGAACAGAAGCCATCACAAGTAAATCAAGCAAAGTGACAAGCTGCAAAGTCAATCAAACTCAAAAACAATGGCATGAGTAACATCAAGAAACAAGGCTAGTTTGAGGTAAGTTGTGTTTCAACTTCAGGAGTAATAGCTCTCATCCTTTCTCCTAAATCTTCCCACACAAGTGAAAAGCATTAGACCAAACATAGATGCACCAGAATCACCATAAGTCCGCAAAGCTAGTGAATTTAGGTGCGCGCACTTATTTAAACTTTGGGACTTACTAACGTAGATTTACGTATTTTCCTTGTGTTAGTAAAATCTACGTATGTACCACAATTCACTTATGCTAGAAAAACACTTACTAACGTGTTTATTTTGGAATATTTAAAAATCAATGTAATTTCTGATGAGAAACTGTGATTGTGTATATGTGTTTTGTATGCATCTGCTTTGATATTTACATGGTTTGGAAATTTGTTGTATGTATTGGATGTTGAAATTTCTTATATTGAGTTGAACATTTTTTAAAGTGTTCCATGGGTAGGTCAAAGACTGCAATTAGTTCTTTCATATTTAATGGACTAATTTCAGGTGTTGTTGCCCTAAGGTTTTGACTGAACAATGCCAATATCAAAGTCAATCCTACAAATTGATTGGCTGCCTATGTTTTGCATAATCTTTTGGCATATTTTCAAAACTGAATCAGACATAAAATTGCCCAATCCATGTCCCAAACCCACAAAGTTCCCACGATGATACCTACATTTCTGTGGTTTTGTCGTAGTTTTGTCATGAAACCACAGACCCACAGCAAACAATAACAAAAAACAACTTTGCAAACCCTAAGCTGGGAGAAGTAGCAGAAGGTTAGGTCCTGCCACTTTATTGTTCTGCCAGCCCTTCAGAAGAAACAAGGAACCAAAAAGACAAGAAACCAAAAAAACAAACAGAACAATAAAACAAAAATATGACGGAACCCAATTCTCTGCATCTTCCCCCGTTTTGGGTGTGCAATTTGTTTTGTTTCTTTGTTTTTTGGTTTCTTGGGTTGGTGTTCTTTTTTGGTGGGGTTTCTGGGTTTCTTGTTTGTTTGTTTTTGTTCTTTTTGGGGTGTTGTATGCTGCAAAAAGGAAAGAAGATGCAAAGGCGAGACTGCAAAGAACAGATTAATCCATTGCAGGTGTAAAAAACACAAAAAAAACATTCTCAGGCTGTCTCCTTCCGTTTTGTAGACCGCACGGCATTTTTTCTGTAATCTGGACGCTTAATCTATATGTTAAAGTAAAACCCGGATCCTAGCAAGTGACCACGCTTCTGGTAAAATTGAAAGCTAAACACGTTAACTCTAAAGAAAATTCATCAAAAAAATAAGGTGTCCTTTTTAGCCCCTAAAATGTCACTTTAAAGAAGAAAAAAGGACACCTCATGTTGAGACATCCCCACCTGAAGGTTTACATGAATTTACTTAAGATTTATTTGTGATCATAAAAGGTAGATATTGCGTTTCAAACCTGTTCATTTTGCTTGGGTTTTGTCTTGATGTTGTTTGAGCATTAGGGTTTAAGGTGGGGAGGCCTAAAGCTATAGTAACATATTGTAAATATAATCGCATTTATTTGTTGCATACTTATGTAAGACCTTGAAGGGTTTACATGGGTTGGGTTTGGTTTTACTTGAGCAGCTGGGTCAAAATATCCTGGAATCTGCTTTGGCAAATTCAGATTCAGTTGAAGTCAGTGTTGTGCAAAAGAAGGGAGCTGGTTGGAGAAAAAATGATAAACATGTGATGAACGTTTTCGCTGTTTGATGAGGTTTGAATCAATTTTGGAGAAAAATTCTATGCGGTAGAAACTGCATGAACAGTGCAAAGGAACAGCAGCATAATTTCAAAAGAAATTCATGAGGCATGCCATTTTTTCATCATTTTTTGTTTTGGACACAATGGCAACATTTTCTTGTGAATTTCTTCTGAAATTCTGATGCATTCCTTTTGCATGTCCATTGAAATTCTTCTGAATTCCTTTTGCTTCTTTTGCATTTTTTGCAGTTTTTATGCATTTCTGAGAAAATTTGAGGAATTTCTTATGAATTTCTTATGCGTTTCTTATGTATGATTTTCTTATGCAATTCTTATGCAGTTTTTACAGCTTCATACGTTTTTGGCAAAAGTGTATGAAGCTTTAAAACTGCATAAGAACTGCAAAAGAAGCGCATAAGAATTGCATAAGAAATGCATAAAAAAAGCATAAGAAATGCATAAGAATTGCATCAAACATGCATAAGAACTGCATAAGAAATGCATAAGACTTGCATAAAGATCTCTTTCAAAAAAGCAAAAGAATATCATAAAAATTCACAAGAAGTTCATAAGAAATTCTAAAGGGATTTCCTGAAGGCCTGGTGTACAAGAAAAATGTGTTGTGACCCCCCCCCAAAAAAAAAAGAGTCTATACGTGAGACCACAACGTAAATACCAAAATGCATCAGAACCTGTTTTCAAGATAACTCCAAATAGTTTTCATATGTTTTTGCAATTTGAACTGCGTTGGAATACATGAGTCTTAAGAATGAAAGTCGCAAGTAATTTGGTATAGTTCTAATGTTTTTCACAAGTAATGACAGTGAATTCCAAAAGAAACATGTAGACAAGATGACAAGCTGACTGCATTCGATGATGAGATGAGGCATCTCATGAAGATTCAGGTGGCGTGTTGAATCTAAAAAGAAAATTGTTTCTGTTAAGATAGGATTGACCAAAAGTTCAAGGGAAATGGCTTCAAACCGAGTTAACTGGACGTGACCCCAATATCATCTTGAGCAGTCTTAAAACATGTTCTCAGGTAAAGTTCATTTTTTCAGATATGATATATATGTAAAGTTCATTGTAGTTGTTCCCAAGTAAAGTTGACTGTTTTTTTCTCGGGTAAAGTTCATTGGTGTTGTTTTCAAATAAAATTTATTGGAATTGTTCTCAAGTATAAAGTCCAAGTGCAACCACCAGCGCAGTCTGAAGTAAAGTCAAGTGATTGCAGGGTCCCTAAAATCAGTCTCAAATAAATAGTGTCCACTGTGCAAACACTCATGCCATGTAAACTGAATGCTAACTCAAGTAAACCCAAATGAAGGCACTGTGAAATTGAATCTCTTCTGAAATGCCGTTCATTTGTTTTGGTTTTCCTATTGGTCCCATGTAAGTTCACATAAAGAACTGAGCACCCCTTTTTCCCCACAGAAATTTGTTGTGAAACCCAAATCAAGTAGAAATAGTTGGACAATAAATTTCAACAAGTGTCCTGAAATACTGTTTTCAGAACTTGGAAAAGGGCAAGTTAGGACACTTGTTGAAAACATGTGTCATGCATATAAACTCAGAGGGGGAAAAACACAAAAACCAAGAAACCGCAAAAGCCAACGAACCAGAACAACCCCAAAGGGCGAAGAAACCAAGAGCCACAAGAGCCACACACCATAAAAACCACAACAGCTACAAAAACTACAAAAGCCGAAAAAACACAAAAACCACAAAAGCAATTGCAGCACACTTTATGAGTCATAAAAACCAAAAGCCACTAAAGCCAAGCGACCAAATCAGAAAAACCACACAAACCAAGAAATCAGGCTGAAAAACAAAATGAAAAATATCCCTCTATATTTGTTCTTTATCAAACAGCATAGCTTTCATAGCTATGGTTTAGTTCTTCCTGCTTTGATATATGACTTGTTTTAATGTGATTGCAATCTACCTAACATGCTTCTCATTCAAAAATGGAATGTTCCGCAGTCACTCGTGTAAATTCCAATGTAATTATCTTATGTAAATGTCACTAGAAAAATCACACTTGATATAATACCTCATGTAAATCCCAATGTAGGTTCCCTAAATAGTTGTTTTTTTACTTGAGTGGTCACTTGCTTAGATTCTGGCCTTCTTTTTGCATCTAGCTTACACGTCATACAGTTTAGCAAAAACCATGTGTTTTTGACAGAGGCTTACTTGTGAACATCCCCAACAAACAGCATCTACTAAATCTGTAAAAATATGTTAGCAGATTCTTCCCCATGTATCAGATGCATGGCAACTATATAGATAGAACAACAACGACGACGACAACGACAACAACAACAACAGGCATGTTTGATGCACCTTTGGTGCATTTTTCATTGTTCACACAATCTACTAATATTGGATGACTTGGCCAAAAAAGAATCGCAGTCTCCTCCCGATTAGTAAGTTTACTAAATTAGTAAAGTTACTAGGTTTGCAGACTTAGGGCAACGCATGCAAAATCACAGCAAAATTTGATGATTATGTAACAATACCACATGCAAAATGCTAACAAAACCAAATAATTTTAAGTAAAAATGCAACATCCAAAAACATAGGTCGATAAGTAAATTAATTTAGGCCGATTAGTAAATAAATTTAGGTCGTAACCTAAATTGGAATTTTTATTTAGGTGGAAAAAAACAAATTAGTTTTTTTTAACCTAAACAGCTCCAAAATAAGTAAATTTAGCTCGACCTAAATTTACTAATTCCGGAGACTCAGGGTGTATTCATCTTTTATGAAATACAGCTCCAAGGACATGGTTCGTCTTGGTTTTCATTTTGTTCTTGTTGGTCCTGGTTTCCACAACATGGTTGTTGTTGGTCCTGGTTTCCAGGACATTGTTGTTGTTCTTGTTGTTGGTGGTCCTGTTTTACAGGGTAGTCTCACTACTGGTCCTGGTTTCCAGGACATAGTTGTTGCTGTTGGTCCTGGTTTCCAGGACATGGTTGTTGTTGGTCCTGGTTTCCACGACATGGTTGTTAGTTAGTGTTGTTGGTGGTGGTCCTGTTTTACCGGATAATCTCACTATTGGTTCTTGTATCCAGGACATGGTTGTTGGTTTTCATGTTGTTCTTGTTGGTCCTGGTTTCCAGGACATTGTTGTTGTTGTTGTTGCTGTTGTTGTTGTTGTTGTCGTCGTCGTCGTTGTTGGTCCTGGACCAACTTGTTAGTTATTGTTGCTGGTGGTGGTCCTGTTTTACAGGATAGTCTCACTATGGGTCCTGGTTTCCAGGACATGGTTGTTGGTTTTCATGTTGTTCTTGCCGGTCCTGGTTTCCAGGACATTTGTTGTTGTTGTTGTTGTTGTTGTACATGAAAAATAAAACACGCATGAATACATATATCTACACAACATAACATCAATAGAAATGTAACATACCGTTAAACCACAAAACATCATAGTTATGGAGTCCTGGGCCTTCCCTGGAAACCTGACATTAGGAAACTCTTGAACTAGCAAGCAGGTTGTGTATACTAATAAATATGTATATATATATATATGTGTGTGTGTGCCGATTCTGGAAATCAAGGAGCTAATTTTTAAAACAACTAAGTCAGACTTGAATATGTTGGTGGGTTTTGCATTTGTTTTGTGAAATACCCAGGGTAAATGGGGAATGCCAAGATGATGGGAAAATACTCTACCCTCCCGAAGGACCCCCTTACAATTTATGTCCATATGAAAAAAAGAACGATTTACTATGCAAAAATCCTGGATTCCAGGATTCACCCATTGCCATGTCAAGGACATGCAAAATTGCATTAAAACCCTTGGAAACCTCATACAGTGTATTAGCAGGTTAATTTTATTTTGGTAAACTACTTCCTGTAGCAATAGTAAAACAAATCCTGGTTTGGCAAATTAGTCTCAATGAAAACTATGTTTTTCTTTTAGACTGTTGGACTCACTCTGACAACTTCAAGCCTCACTATCTCCTTCTACCTCACTATCTCCTCCGCCTGGGCCTCGCTATTCCTTTCACCTCACTATCTACTAGGTCATTATCTTCTCCGGCCCCATTCTGCACATGGGCCTCACTACCCCTCCCACCCCATTATCTCTGACAACTTCAAGCCTCACTGTCTCCTTCTATCTCACTATCTCCTCCACCTGGGCCTCACTATCTCCTTCCACCTCACTATCTCCTACTAGCTCACTATCTCCTAGCTCATTATCTCCTAGTCACTATCTTCTCCAGCCTCACTATCTCCTTATCAGGCCTCATTATCTCCTCTCAACCTCATTATAGGCATCCCTCAGAGATAATGCAATGGTAGAATTGGCTCCTATGCTACCAAAGCTTGTTAAGATAGTGAGTCTCAACCAATTGGCTTCATTATTGTCCCCCTGCCAGCCTCATTATCTCCTCTCAACCTCATTATGGGCATCCCTCAGAGATAATGCAATGGTAGAATTGGCTCCTATGCTACCAAAGCTCGTTAAGATAGTGAGTCTCAACCCATTGGCTTCATTATTGTCTCCCTGCCAGCCTCATTATCTCCTCTCAACCTCATTATAAAGGCATCCTTCAGAGATAATGCAATGGCAGAATTGGCTCCTATGCTACCAGACTTCGTTAAGATAGTGAGTTGTTATGCTTTCAGGCCTTGTTTTGTCACTCATGTGTCTTACTAGCTTCCTGTATCAATCTGTATTTTTGCAATGATTTAGTTCATATTCGTTTGTATTAGATAATTTGCTTATGTTAGGGCACTGAAATGTTTTTTAGTAAAAAATGAATAAATAAAAACATGTGCCAAACTCAAAGTGAATTTTGACTAAAGGTTACCTTGGTAGAAAGGGGCCCCCTAGGTACCAAAGGTCTGATCAGATTCGACCCCCTAACAATGTAAGTTGCATCAGTTCAAGTAGCTTCCATTGTTAGTACCCTCTAGAAAAAGCACAGTATCTACCAGAGATACACTCTTGAAATGGTTCCCCATGTTCTGGTTGATTTGTGCGCGATAAGGTTAGGATGCATTCAAGACAGATCTTGGCCGGTAAGATTCGGGAGGTTCATGTTTTTATTTATTCCCGAGAGCGCCTGCGAAGGGTTCTTCGTAAAAAAGCAGCCGTTATACTAGATCTTCACTCCTTCACATCTGCTGATCTAGATCTTCACTCCTTCACATCTGCTGATCTAGATCTTCACTCCTTCACATCTGCTGATCTAGATCTTCACTCCTTCACATCTGCGGATCTAGATCTTCACTCCTTCACATCTGCTGATCTAGATCTAGATCTTCACTCCTTCACATCTGCTGATCTAGATCTTCACTCCTTCACATCTGCAGATCTAGATCTTCTTACCCTCACACCTGCAGATCTAGATCTTCACACCCTCACACCTGCAGATCTAGATCTTCACACCCTCACACCTGCAGATCTAGATCTTCACACCTTCACATCTGCAGATCTAGATCTTCACACCCTCACACCTGCAGATCTAGATCTTCACACCCTCACATCTGCAGATCTACATCTTCACACCCTCACATCTGCCGATCTAGATCTTCACACCTTCACATCTGCAGATCTAGATCTTCACACCCTCACATCTGCAGATCTACATCTTCACACCCTCACATCTGCCGATCTACATCTTCACACCTTCACATCTGCAGATCTAGATCTTCACACCCTCACATCTGCAGATCTAGATCTTCACACCTTCACACCTGCAGATCTAGATCTTCACACCCTCACATCTGCAGATCTACATCTTCACACCCTCACATCTGCAGATCTACATCTTCACCCCTCACGCCTGCAGATCTAGATCTTCACACCCTCACACCTGCAGATCTAGATCTTCACACCCTCACTCCTGCAGATCTAGATCTTCACACCCTCACATCTGCAGATCTAGATCTTCACACCTTCACATCTGCAGATCTCCTCTCGCTCTTCTTCTATTCTCTCTTAAGGCGGGGGCGGTGCCGCCGGAGCGCCACGAAACGCAACCCTTTCGCACGAAATGGACGTTGGACGTCCAAAACCTAGGTAAAATTGCGATTTTGAAGCGTCGCCGGCAACCCTTTCACACGAAATGGACGTTGGACGCCAAAAACTGAGGAAAAATTGCAACTTTTATTGGTCGCGCGCAACCCTTTCGCACGAAATGGACGTTGGACGTCAAAAACTGAGGAAAAATTGCAACTTTGAGGTGTCGCGCGCAACCTTTTCGCACGAAATGGACGTTGGACGTCAAAAACTGAGGAAAAATTGCGACTTTGAGTTGTCAATCGCAACCCTTACGCACGAAATGGACGTTGGACGTCAAAAACTGAGGAAAAGTTGCGACTTTGAGTTGTCAATCGCAACCCTTACGCACGAAATGGACGTTGGACGTCAAAAACTGAGGAAAAATTGCGACTTTGGTTTGTCAATCGCAACCCTTACGCACGACATGGACGTTGGACGTCAAAAACTGAGGAAAAATTGCGACTTTACTTTGTTATTCGCAACCCTTACGCACGAAATGGACGTTGGATGTTAAAAACTGCGGTAAAATTGCGATGGACGCTTTCGTTTGTGTAAAAGTGCCTGTGTGTAAAAGCGTCTGTGTGTAAAAGCGTCTGTGTGTAAAAGCGTTTGTGTGTGAAAGCGTGTGTGCGTGTGTAAAAAGCATCTGCGTGTAAAAGCGTCTGTGTGTAAAAGCGTCTGTGTGTAAAAGCGTCTGTGTGTAAAAGCGTTTGTGTGTGAAAGCGTGTGTGCGTGTGTAAAAAAGCGTCTGTGTGTAAAAGCGTTTGTGTGTGAAAGCGTGTGTACGTGTGTAAAAAGCATCTGCGTGTAAAAGCATCTGTGTAAAAGCGTCTGTGTGTAAAAGTGTCTGTGTGTAAAAGCGTTTGTGTGTGAAAGCGTGTGTGCGTGTGTAAAAAGCATCTGCGTGTAAAAGCGTCTGTGTGTAAAAGCGTCTGTGTGTCAATGCGTCTGTGTGTAAACGCGTTTGTGTGTGAAAGCGTGTGTGCGTGTGTAAAACGCATCTGCGTGTAAAAACGTCTGTGTGTAGAAGCGTTTGTGTGTGACAGCGTGTGTGCCTGTGTAAAAGGCATCTGCGTGTAAAAGCGTTTGTATGTAAAAGCGTCTGTGTGCTAATGCATCTGTGTGTAAGCGTTTGTGTGTGAAAGCGTGTGTGCGTGTGTAAAACGCATCTGCGTGTAAAAGCGTCTGCGTGTAGGAGTGTCTGTGTGTGAAACCGTCTGTTTGTAAAAGTTTGAACGTTTACAAAGGTTAACGTTTAGTGATGCTGAACTTTCATGTGCTCCAGGTGTGTTGCTTCCTTGCTGTTTGGGACTTGATGTTTGGTGTGGACATGTCCATGTTGATGCAGTGACATGCAGTGAAGCAGGTGTTGTCCATGCCATCACGGTACCAAATCCTTTGCAGTGGATTGTGCAACTCTGCAGCGACCAGCATAGTTTACCTCTTTACCTCTTTCTGTGGCTCAGATGTGAACGTAGAGACAAGATGCATTGTGTACAGAGTGAACATCCATATTCTTATATGTACGCTGAATGTTCGTGAAACAAGTGACGATTGGCAAACAGGTATCTTGAACATTTCTTGGACTTCTCGAGGTTTCTGTGGGGGCTGTCCGCGAGATCTCGAGACTTGCATTGTGACAATGTCAGTGTTTGTTTACGATGCAGTGGATCTATGTAAGTATAGCACGAAAAAAATATATGTAATGTTTTCATTGAAATGCATGAGCAGTGGACAAAAAATACTATGCGGGCCGATCCTGACCTGCCGCCATTTTTAAGTCGGGACCTTATATGCAAATGAATAACATGTGGTTTGATGATTTGATGTGTTCATTGTAAGCTTCACTGTTGACACGTTCAGCCTTCAGTTTGCAGGACTCTGCGACAGTGGTTCTTTGCCATGTCAAACTCATGAGTGGCATTCTCAGTTTGGAATGCAGCGAACAAATCCTTTGGGACATCGGAGAAATGCAGTGAAACAGGGTGTCGTCCAGGCCATCATGATATCGAACTTGTTTTGTGCCCGGAACCATTCACTGCGTTCACTTGTTGTTTTTTGGATACCAATTTTTAAACATTTCCAATCCAAAGCTGTGTTTGCGCACCTTTGTTTGGAAGTGAGGTCATACACGGCATCATGGTACCGGGCTTATTTGCTATGTCAAACTCCGGAGTCGTGTTTTCAGTTTCGAATTGAAAGAGCAGATGCTTCGCATTGGATTGTGTGTTATACATTTTTTTGCCTCAGATGTAAACGCATGGACCAGATGCTACATCTGCAGCATCATGGTACCGACCTTTGCTTGGAAGCAGCTTGTGGGAGCTGGAAGGCTTGCGTACCGAGTGGCACTGAGTGCAACTGGCGGAAATTAATCTGTAGCACTGTTCGTCTGGAGAGACTGTTCGTGACGAACATGCAAAACCAGTATGTTCGTCTGGAGAGACTGTTCGTGACGAACATGCAAAACCAGTAGCCAACTGTTGTTTGTCTGTAAAGTTTTTTTTTTCCATCCTGTAGGGACATCGGAGAAATGCAGTGAAACAGGTGTTATCCTTGCCATCATGATATCGAACTTGCTATCATTCACAGCATTCTTGCACGGAGTTCTAGTTTCTTACGGAGCCTTTGTTTGTGTACTTTTGAAGGACTTGGCATTTCCATTGCGACTATGTTTGCCCACCTTTGTTTGCAACTAAGGTCATCCACGGCATCATGGTGCCGAGCTTCTTTTGTATCTCAAAGGTCTTTGTGTGGAAATGCGTCTGACCTCTCTCTCTCTCTCTTTATCTCTCCCCCCTCTTTCTCTCTGTGGTTCCACGACACATGTCCTCTGATGCCCTTTACCCAATATTCTCTTCTTGATCAATTTTACTTTTTTACATCATGTCTTTCCATAGCTCATTTAAAATTCACCAACAAAATTCACCAACTATTCACCGACTATCTTTTACGACTACCATACTCAGAGCTGCTTGAAACACATCTTTTTCGCTCTCGGGCCAACCGTCGTCTAGTTCATTTTTTACTTAAAAACATTTCAGTGCCCTAACATAAGCAAATTATCTAATACAAACTAATATGAACTAAATCATTGCAAAAATACAGATTGATACAGGAAGCTGCTAAGACACATGAGTGACAAAACAAGGCCTGAAAGCATAACAACTCACTATCTTAACGAAGTCTGGTAGCATAGGAGCCAATTCTGCCATTGCATTATCTCTGAAGGATGCCTTTATAATGAGGTTGAGAGGAGATAATGAGGCTGGCAGGGAGGCAATAATGAAGCCAATGGGTTGAGACTCACTATCTTAACGAGCTTTGGTAGCATAGGAGCCAATTCTACCATTGCATTGTCTCTGAGGGATGCCCATAATGAGGTTGAGAGGAGATAATGAGGCTGGCAGGGGGACAATAATGAAGCCAATTGGTTGAGACTCACTATCTTAACGAGCTTTGGTAGCATAGGAGCCAATTCTACCATTGCATTATCTCTGAGGGATGCCTATAATGAGGTTGAGAGGAGATAATGAGGCCTGATAAGGAGATAGTGAGGCTGGAGAAGATAGTGACTAGGAGATAATGAGCTAGGAGATAGTGAGCTAGTAGGAGATAGTGAGGTGGAAGGAGATAGTGAGGCCCAGGTGGAGGAGATAGTGATATAGAAGGCGATAATGAGGCTTGAAGTTGTCAGAGATAATGAGGTGGGAGGGGTAGTGAGGCCCATGTGCAGAATGGGGCCGGAGAAGATAATGACCTAGTAGATAGTGAGGTGAAAGGAATAGTGAGGCCCAGGCGGAGGAGATAGTGAGGTAGAAGGAGATAGTGAGGCTTGAAGTTGTCAGAGTGAGTCCAACAGTCTAAAAGAAAAACATAGTTTTCATTGAGACTATTTGCCAAACCAGGATTTGTTTTACTATTGCTACAGGAAGTAATTTACCAAAATAAAATTAACCTGCTAATACACTGTATGAGGTTTCCAAGGGTTTTAATGCAATTTTGCATGTCCTTGACATGGCAATGGGTGAATCCTGGAATCCAGGATTTTTGCATAGCAAATCGTTCTTTTTTCATATGGACATAAATTGTAAGGGGGTCCTTCGGGAGGGTAGAGTATTTTCCCATCATCTTGGCATTCCCCATTTACCCTGGGTATCTCACAAAACAAATGCAAAACCCACCAACATATTCAAGTCTGATTTAGTTGTTTTAAAAATTAGCTCCTTGATTTCCAGAATCGACACACACACACAGACATATATATATATATTGATTAGTATACACAACCTGCTTGCTAGTTCAAGAGTTTCCTAATGTCAGGTTTCCAGGGAAAGTCCAGGACTCCATAACTATGATGTTTTGTGGTTTAACGGTATGTTGCATTTCTATTGATGTTATGTTGTGTAGATACATGTATTCATGCGTGTTTTATTTTTCATGTACAACAACAACAACAACAAATGTCCTGGAAACCAGGACCGACAAGAACAACATGAAAACCAACAACCATGTCCTGGAAACCAGGACCCATAGTGAGACTATCCTGTAAAACAGGACCACCACCAGCAACAAAAACAAGTTGGTCCAGGACCAACAACAACGACGACGACAACAACAACAACAACAGCAACAACAACAACAACAATGTCCTGGAAACCAGGACCAACAAGAACAACATGAAAACCAACAACCATGTCCTGGAAACAAGAACTAATAGTGAGATTATCCGGTAAAACAGGACCACCACCAACAACACTAACTAACAACCATGTCGTGGAAACCAGGACCAACAACAACCATGTCCTGGAAACCAGGACCAACAGCAACAACCATGTCCTGGAAACCAAGACCAGTAGTGAGACTACCCTGTAAAACAGGACCACCAACAACAAGAACAGCAACAATGTCCTGGAAACCAGGACCAACAACAACCATGTTGTGGAAACCAGGACCAACAAGAACAAAATGAAAACCAAGACGAACCATGTCCTTGGAGCTGTATTTCATAAAAGATGAATACACCCTGAGTCTCCGGAATTAGTAAATTTAGGTCGAGCTAAATTTACTTATTTTGGAGCTGTTTAGGTTAAAAAAAACTAATTTGTTTTTTCCACCTAAATAAAAATTCCAATTTAGGTTACGACCTAAATTTATTTACTAATCGGCCTAAATTAATTTACTTATCGACCTATTTTTTTGGATGTTGCATTTTTACTTAAAATTATTTGGTTTTGTTAGCATTTTGCATGTGGTATTGTTACATAATCATCAAATTTTGCTGTGATTTTGCATGCGTTGCCCTAAGTCTGCAAACCTAGTAACTTTACTAATTTAGTAAACTTACTAATCGGGAGGAGACTGCGATTCTTTTTTGGCCAAGTCATCCAATATTAGTAGATAGTGTGAACAATGAAAAATGCCCCAAAGGTGCATCAAACATGCCTGTTGTTGTTGTTGTCGTTGTCGTCGTCGTTGTTGTTCTATCTATATAGTTGCCATGCATCTGATACATGGGGAAGAATCTGCTAACATATTTTTACAGATTTAGTATATGCTGTTTGTTGGGAATGTTCACAAGTAAGCCTCTGTCAAAAACACATGGTTTTTGCTAAACTGTATTACGTGTAAGCTCGATGCAAAAAGAAGGCCAGATTCTTAGCAAGTGACCACTCAAGTAAAAAAAACAACTATTTAAGGGAACCTACATTGGGATTTACATGAGGTATTATATCAAGTGTGATTTTTCTAGTGACATTTACATAAGATAATTACATTGGAATTTACACGAGTGATTGCGGAGCATTCCAGTTTGGAATGAGAAACGTGTTAGGTAGATTGCAATCACATTAGAACAAGTCATATATCAAAGCAGGAAGAACTAAACCATAGCTATGAAAGCTATGCTGTTTGATAAAGAACAAATATAGAGGGGTATTTTTCGTTTTGTTTTTCAGCCTGATTTCTTGGTTTGTGTGGTTTTTCTGATTTGGTCTCTTGGCTTTAGTGGCTTTTGGTTTTTATGACTCATAAAGTGTGCTGCAATTGCTTTTGTGGTTTTTGTGTTTTTTCGTCTTTTGTAGTTTTTGTAGCTGTTGTGGTTTTTATGGTGTGTGGCTCTTGTGGCTCTTGGTTTCTTCGCCCTTTGGGGTTGTTCTGGTTCGTTGGCTTTTGCGGTTTCTTGGTTTTTGTGTTTTTCCCCCTCTGGGTTTATATTGCATGACACATGTTTTCAACAAGTGTCCCAACTTGCCCTTTTCCAAGTTCTGAAAACAGTATTTCAGGACACTTGTTGAAATTTATTGTCCAACTATTTCTACTTGCTTTGTGTTTCACAACAAATAATCTGTGGGGAAAAAGGGGTGCTCAGTTCTTCATTTGAACTTGCATGGGACCAATACGAAAACCAAAACACATGAACCGTATTTCAGAAGAGATTCAATTTCACAGTGCCTTCATTTGGGTTTACTTGAGTTAGCATTCAGTTTACATGGCATGAGTGTTTGCACAGTGGACACTATTTATTTGAGACTGATTTTAGGGACCCTGCATTCACTTATATAACTTTAGTTCAGACTGCGCTGGTGGCTGCGCTTGGACTTTATACTTGAGAACAATTCCAATGAATTTTATTTGAAAACAACTCCAAGGAACTTTACCCGAGAAAGAACCCAGTGAACTTTACTTGGGAACAACTCCAATGAACTTTACATATCTGAAAAACGAACTTTACCTGAGAACAGTTTTTAAAGACTGCTCAAGATGATATTGGGGTCACGTCCAGTTAACTCGGTTTGAAGCCATTTCCCTTGAACTTTTGGTCAATGCTATCTTACAGAAACAATTTTCTTTTTAGATTCAACACGCCACCTGAATCTTCATGAGATGCCTCATCTCATCATCAAATGCAGTCAGCTTGTCATCTTGTCTACATGTTTCTTTTGGAATTCACTGTCATTACTTGTGAAAAACATTAGAACTATACCAAATTACTTGCGACATTCATTCTTAAGACTCATGTATTCCAACGCAGTTCAAATTGCAAAAACATATGAAAACTATTTGGAGTTATCTTGAAAACAGGTTCTGAAGCATGTTGGTATTTACGTTGTGGTCTCACGTATAGACTCTTTTTTTTGGGGGGGGGTCACAACACATTTTTCTTGTACACCAGGCCTTCAGGAAATCCCTTTTGAATTTCTTATGAACTTCTTGTGAATTTTGATGATATTCTTTTGTTTTTTTGAAAGAAATCTTTATGCAAGTCTTATGCATTTCTTATGCAGTTCTTATGCAATTCGTTTGCATTTCTTATGCAATTCCTATGCAGTTTTAAAAGCTTCATACACTTTTGCCAAAACTTCATACACTTTTGCCCAAAACGTATGAAGTTTTAAAAATTGCATAAGAATTGCATAAGACATGCATAAGAAATGCATAAGAAATTCATAAGAAATGCATAAGCATAAGAAATTCATAAGAAATGCATAAGAAATTCATAAGAAAGCGCATAAAAACTGCAAAAAATGCAAAAGAAGTAAAAGGAATTCAGAAGAATTTCAATAGAAATGCAAAAGGAATGCATCAGAATTTCAGAGGAAGTTCACAAGAAAATATTGCCATTGTGGTCCAAACAAAATATGATGAAAAAATGGCATGCCTCATGAATTTCTTTTGAAATTATGCAGCTGTTCCTTTGCACTGTTCATGCAGTTTCTACCGCATAGAATTTTTCTAAAAAAAATTGATTCAAACCTCATCAAGCAGCGAAAACGTTCATCACATGTTTATCATTTTTTCTCCAACCAGCTCCCTTCTTTTGCACAACACTGACTTCAACTGAATCTGAATTTGCCAAAGCAGATCCCAGGATATTTTGACCCAGCTGCTCAAGTAAAACCAAACCCAACCCATGTAAACCCTTCAAGGTCTTATATAAGTATGCAACAAATAAATGCGATTATATTTACAATATGTTACTATAGCTTTAGGCCTCCCCACCTTAAACCCTAATGCTCAAACAACATCAAGAAAAAACCCAAGCAAAATGAACAGGTTTGAAACGCAATATCTCTACCTTTTATGATCACAAATAAATCTTAAGTAAGTTCATGTAAGCCTTCAGGTGGGGATGTCTCAACATGAGGTGTCCTTTTTTCTTCTTTAAAGTGACATTTTAGGGGCTAAAAAAGACACCTTATTTTTTTGATGAATTTTCTTTAGCGTTAACGTGTTTAGCTTTCAATTTTACCAGAAGCGTGGTCACTTGCTAGGATCCGGGTTTTACTTTAACATATAGATTAAGCGTCCAGATTACAGAAAAAATGCCGTGCGGTCTACAAAACGGAAGGAGACAGCCTGAGAATGTTTTTTTTTGTGTTTTTTACACCTGCAATGGATTAATTTGTTCTTTGCAGTCTCGCCTTTGCATCTTCTTTCCTTTTTGCAGCATACAACACCCCAAAAAGAACAAAAACAAACAAACAAGAAACCCAGAAACCCCACCAAAAAAGAACACCAATCCAAGAAACCAAAAAACAAAGAAACAAAACAAATTGCACACCCAAAACGGGGAAAGATGCAGAGAATTGGGTCCCGTCATATTTTTGTTTTATTGTTCTGTTTGTTTTTTTGGTTTCTTGTCTTTTTGGTTCCTTGTTTCTTCTGAAGGGCTGGCAGAACAAAAAAGTGGCAGGACCTAACCTTCTGCTACTTCTCCCAGCTTAGGGTTTGCAAATTTGTTTTTTGTTGTTGCTTGCTGTGGGTCTGTGGTTTCATGACAAAACTACGACAAAACCACAGAAATGTAGGTATCATCGTGGGAACTTTGTGGGTTTGGGACATGGATTGGGCAATTTTATGTCTGATTCAGTTTTGAAAATATGCCAAAAGATTATGCAAAACATAGGCAGCCAATCAATTTGTAGGATTGACTTTGATATTGGCATTGTTCAGTCAAAACCTTAGGGCAACAACACCTGAAATTAGTCCATTAAATATGAAAGAACTAATTGCAGTCTTTGACCTACCCATGGAACACTTAAAAAAATGTTCAACTCAAGATAAGAAATTTCAACATCCAATACATACAACAAATTTCCAAAACATGTAAATATCAAAGCAGATGCATACAAAACACATATACACAATCACAGTGTCTCATCAGAAATTACATTGATTTTTAAATATTCCAACATAAACACGTTAGTAAGTGTTTTTCTAGCATAAGTGAATTGTGGTACATACGTAGATTTTACTAACACAAGGAAAATACGTAAATCTACGTTAGTAAGTCCCAAAGTTTAAATAAGTGCGCGCACCTAAATTCACTAGCTTTGCGGGCTTATGGTGGTTGCTGGTGCATCTATGTTTGGTCTAATGCTTTTCACTTGTGTGGGAAGATTTAGGTGAAAGGATGAGAGCTATTACTCCTGCAGTTGAAACACAACTTACCTCAAACTAGCCTTGTTTCTTGATGTTACTCATGCCATTGTTTTTGAGTTTGATTGACTTTGCAGCTTGTCACTTTGCTTTATTTACTTGTGATGGCTTCTGTTCCTTCACATCAAACCACTTGTTCTTTTGAACAACCACCCGCACACACACACACAAGTGATATTTTTTGAAAACAGCACAATATTTATAGAGAAACTCGTCAGATGAAGACACATAGCTGACTTGAGAACATCATGTGAATATACTAAAATAACAGAATTTCAATCAAAAAAAGCTCACTATGAAATTTAGGTTAATTTAGGTCGTAAAAAAATAGATCAATTTGTGCACCTTTTTTTTGGGGGGATTGCGTAAATCAAGGCCCTAAGTAAATTTACTAATTTCGGAGACTCAGGGTACATATATATATACATATATACATATATATATATATATGTGGTGGGATTTATGATGTGGTTTATGTAGGTAATGAGATTGGGCACCCACTGAGGCACCGAACTGTCGCAAAGACTGTTGCAAGGACCGATCGAGAAAAAAAAAGTCCCTGTGCGGGACACTGCCTATACGGCAGACTAGCTACTGTTTGCAGCACCAGATCCTTAGTGGTCCTTAGTGATCCTTAGTCCAAGACTGTGTGCACATGAGCACTGTGATTGTATATACATATTTCCTCAGGGCATAAGTCCTGGTGAGATAATATAAGTATTATTGGTTTATATATATCTCTCTAGCACTGCATCTCTGCATGCGTTGTCTTTTTTGTTTGTTTATGTGCGTTTGTCCGTTTGGCTCTTGCAAATCTACCCATTTGCTATCTTTTTCTATCTGTCTGGATCATCTAGATTTGGCTATCTATCAGTTGATCTATCTATTGATCTATCTATAGTTTTATCTATCAGTCTATTGACCTATTTGAGAACACGGTTCATTAATATGAATATATATATATATACAGTATATTGTTCTATCTTTATCATCTAGTTATCATCAGTCTGTATTCCTATTGTCAAACTATCTGCAAGTCACCTATTTCTGTATCCAGCATCTATATACTTCAATTTCTACCTGTCTGTACATACTTCTCCCCATATTTTTTTGTTTGTGTGTGAGTCTGTCTTGTGCTTGTTTGTCTGTTGTTTTTTCCAAGGACCTAGGTCCTGGTAAGTATACGTATGATCCAAGGATATAAGTCGTGGTAAGTATACATATGATCCAAGGACGTAGGTCCTGGTAAGTATACATATGATCCAAGGGCATAAGTCCTGGTAAGTATACATATGATCCAAGGACGTAGGTCCTGGTAAGTATACATATGATCCAAGGACATAAGTCCTGGTAAGTATACATATGATCCAAGGACATAGGTCCTGGTAAGTACAGTATACATATGATCCAAGGACATAGGTCCTGGTAAGTACACTATACATATGATCCAAGGACATAGGTCCCGGTAAGTATACATATGATCCAAGGACGTAGGTCCTGGTAAGTATACATATGATCCAAGGACGTAGGTCCTGGTAAGTGTATGCATGATCCAAGGACAAAAGTCCTGGTAAGTATACATATGATCCAAGGACGTAGGTCCTGGTAAGTACAGTATACATATGATCCAAGGACATAGGTCCTGGTAAGTACAGTAAACATATGATCCAAGGACATAGGTCCTAGTAAGTACAGCATACATATGATCCAAGGACATAGGTCCTGGTAAGTATATGCATGATCCGAGGACATAAGTCCTGGTAAGTATACATATGATCCAAGGACATAGGTCCTGGTAAGTGTACTTATGGTACAAATACATCATGGAAGGCATACACATACTACTATGAAGATAATTGTGGATGTGTACAAATGCAGGTATACGCACAAAGGCTGCGATAACCGAATTCAAAAGAAACAAGAACTTTTGGATTCCAGATGATTCCAGAACTCAACAACTGCAAATGCCAGTTAGTTATACACTGCACAGTTGACTGCACTCTTGGTGAGCAAGTTTACTTTAAGTTTGGCACTCAAAGCTGAACACAGCGCAGTTGGGGCCCTGTGCTCAAGCACTGATTCTGCCCACTCCCCTCCTCTTAAAAAAGCCCTTGGAGAAGGAACCTCTTGAAATGACTTGTTATTGAAACTTTGTCCTGAATTCCAGAACTCAAAAAAAACAAATGCACGTGAGTGCACGAGAGTTAGAACGTAAATGAACAGTCAGTAAATATGCAAGACTGAGATCCAGGCCCCTCTGAGCCAACAAGGGGTCTAGGACACCTGAGAAGGAACACTGTCTTAAAAAATCATTGAGACTCTTTGCCACCTTCCCTGGAAATCTCTGACATTGGGAAACTCTTGAATTAGCAAACAGGTTTTGTACCAGAACTCAAGGAGCTGAAATCAAAAAGAGCTAAGTCAAGATTGAATGCACTCTTGGACATTTTTGGTGACTGTAGTAAGATCCCAAGGTGGCTATATGGGATAAATGGGGAATGCCAGAATGGTGAAATAAAACCTTGCTCTTCCCAACATAACTTATATTTAATGTATTTATGAAATGCTAGGATTTTTTTAATCTTCATACACCACTTTCACATGAAGAAAGTCCTGGATTCCAGGACTAACCAACTTTAATAGGAAATGCCTTTAGGCACTGAAAGCTGGGCTCCAGACTCCTGCGCACAAGTAAAAGTGATCCCCTCCCCTCAAACCGTCTTGCAACATTACAGATCACATTTAGTTGATTTCATTTTTTCATAACAAAAAACTTGATTCCAGCACTTGACAGCTTCAAAGTGATCTCATGCACAGTTGAATGCACTCTTGGTGAACAAATTGTTTTTAGATTAAAAACCCGAAGCTGAACAATACAAAACTGAGGACCATGCTCCTGTGCTCAAGCAATGACTCTGCCCGTCCCCCTTCCCTCAAAATGTACAGAAGGAACCTCTTGAAATGACTGGACACTTTATTCAAACAGTTTCTCCATTCTGCAAATTAAGAACTTCAAATGCAAGTGAGTGCACGAGAGTTAAAACGTAATTGAATGCATCATTCCTTTTCCAATTGTGCAGTACTTAAAAACTGAGATCCAGGCTCCTGTGAGCAAGCGAGGTGTCCAGGACACAAGAGAATGAACACTGACTAAAAGAAAAACATAGTTTTGATTGAGGCTATTTGCCAAACCAGGATTTGTTTTACTATTGCTACAGGAAGTAGTTTCCCAAAACAAAATTAACCTGCTAATGCACTGTATGAGGCTTCTAAGGGGGCTTTTAATGCAATTTTGCATGTCCTTGACATGGCAATGGGTGAATCCTGGAACCCAGGATTTTTGCATAGCAAATCGTTCTTTTTTCATACGAACATAAATTGTAAGGGGGTCCTTGGGGAGGGTAGAGTATTTTCCCATCATCTTGGCATTCCCCATTTACCCTGGGTATCTCACAAAACAAATGCAAAACCCACCAACATATTCAAGTTTGACTTAGTTGTTTTTAAATTCAGCTCCCTTATTTCCAAAATCCACATATATATATATATACGTGTGTATACACAACCTGCTTGCTAGTTCAAGAGTTTCCTAATGTCAGAGGTTTCCAGGGAAGGCCCAGGACTCCATAACTATGATGTTTGGTGGTTTTAAGGTATGTTACATTTCTATGGATGCAATGTTGTGTAGATATATGTGTTCAGTGTTCATGTGCGTTTTATTTTCATGCATTAGTGTGTGAAGTCATGCGAGATGTATTACCTAGTTTGCCACTGAAATGTGACATCATGTTTCTGATTACATGCATGTTTATAAGTGCATGCATGTTTATAATTACATCATGTCCACATCTCAACTGTCACTTCCTCATGAACAAACTGTCACTTCCAATGGCTGTGGATTCCGCGCGGACCCCCAATACGTCCGCTCCATGAGCTTTGTGGCTCACAATGCAAGCGGGGGGAAGGTAGAGCAAATCCCCGGCGCCTAAAGTTGCCAAGCGGAGCTCCCCGCCTTTGGCAGCTTTCAACAACTCCTCCGCCGAACCCTGCGCCATCAAGGCTTGTGCCGCTGCCATGCTTCCCTTTGCAAACGTTTGTGGGCAGTGCACTGCCACCATCAAGGAGCCCTCTTGGATGACACGAACGCAAGGAAGCATGGCCAATTCTGTCCTCGCGCTGGAAACGGCAAGCGCCGCAAACCCAAAGCTGCTGGACCGCATTGTTGGAAGCAATTCGTTTGGGAAGTCCGCTTCGTCGGCAGCTTGCAAACACCAATCTTTTGGGAGGTAGCCGGCCAAGGCAGTGGCCAGCACATCGTTCCTCGGCAAGGCACTTTGCGCGCGGCCCTCCGTTACCCGCAATGCGCTTCCTGAGAAGACCTTCCCGAACTGGGATACCTTAGTCTGCGTTTCTTCCGGCAGCGTCACACTTGTTTGGATGAAAGGCTCCTGCACGTTGCACTGCTGCCCATGTGACAAGATCTGGATACGAAAGCCTTCGTTCTGCCACAGGTCGGAATTGTTGTCTAACAAGCAGGCCTGTGTGGATATCCTCTTGCGGCTCACGCCCCGCTGAGTTTCGCTTTCCTCTCCTCGTGCCTTGTTTTTCGCGCTTGCAGCGGCAGTGGCCGCTGCCTTGGCTGCGGCTCTTTCCGCTTTGGCTGCTCTCTCTTCTTCTTTTTTCTGAGTAGCAACTTGGCGTTTTTTGGCTGCTATCAAGTCTCCTTTGGCTGCCTTGACAGCTGCTACCAAAGTAGAAACTGTTTTCTTCTGCTGTCCACATTGCTCAGCGGTGTCTTTGATGGCCTGGTTGCTTGTGCAAAGGCGAAAGTCTGATCCTAGCTGACGCAATGCTGAGATGCTTTTGAGGTCGCGGTAATCCTTGCATGGGCCCGCTCGCGCTAAGGCTTCCAAATCGGCAGATGTTGTTTTGGAGTCAGAATCTCGTGCCTTCTCTTCCTCTTCAGTTTGCTTCTCAAACATTTTTTGAAGGGGTTCGTCCCCTTCCAACACGGCATGTAACCACCGCTGGCGGCGGTCAAGAATTGAAAGTTCTTCGGTGAAGTCAGAAACACCTGCCGCTCCCAAGGCTCGGAATTCTCCCAAGAGATTCAAGCATTCCTGCAGCAATTCCTTCAAGGTCTTTTCGAAACTTTCGACGCCGCTGATCCAACTTCGTTCTGCTTTGCGGCACTTGGTTTCCGCGTCAAACCATTTATTCTTCTCCTTGTCTTTTGCTTTGTCTTTGTCCTCATCCTGTTCCTTGTCTCCGCTTTCTTGCGATTCATTTTCGTCCTTGTTTTCGTCATCAGCTGCATTTTGCCCTCCTTTGCTTGCGCGACGGCGGTTCTTTGCAGCTGCCTCCGCCGCATATCTCAGATTGGGTGCTGACATGGCATCCATATCCACGCCTGTCACATGCGCTTGCGTTCGCAACTCGGCAACACTGACACCACCCACCGTTTCTCCTTCTGGATTTGCGCTCTCACTGACCACCATTCGCGCCCGGGCCTGCAAAGTTTCTGCAGTAGCTGTGCGGGATAGCCGCTCTGTCTGGGTCAACTCCTTTTGGTGCGTGATCTCGTGGAAATCCGCAAGCACGGTGCGGTCTGGGACCGCTACTCTTCTGAATCCTCGCGGACCGTTGTTGTCCTTAAACACGGTTTCGCCCGCTAGCCATGCATCCCACTTCGACTGCGCTTCCTCTGGCGTCAGGTACCCGTGCTTTGCGGTCTTTGCCTCTTCTAACCAGTGGCCATGCCACATCATCTGCCGTTGGTTCTCGCAGCGGTCGCCGCTCTCCTGCTCTGCAACGATTTCTTGAAGGTGCTGATGCTGAACTTCATCTTCTTTTCCTCCTGCCCGCATTTGATGCGCTCTCTGACAAAGCCCCTGACGATATCCTTGTGCATCTGCGGGTCTGATTTTTGCAACTCAGACATCTCTTTTTTGCATTCCTGTTTGTCTGCGTGCCTCCAAAAGGCCCGCTCGTGATTACTGCAGTCCCTGCATTTAGCTTGATCTTTGTTGAACTCTGAAGGTGCCTTTTTTTCCCACAGAAACCAGTGCACTTCTTGATCTCGTCTGCGGCTTGTGCCTCGCTTGCCGCTGCAGGGGTTGTCTCTTTCTTGCTTTTTCTTTTTTTCACAGGCGGCTCCTCAGACCTCGGCGGCGGCGGTGGTGCTTCCGCGCTCTTTAGGACAAGACCTGCTGGCTCACCAGATTCCAGCTGCAATCCCATCGCCATCGCGGCATCACTGTCCACGTCCATTTTGTTGGCGGAAGCTGCAACCGGTTGGTGTCAGCAAACCCAGAATGAAAGCTGTGTGCTTTATTGCTGTATCTCAGACTGAGACTATGTGTTTCTGTGTGATGACAGCTTTGGGCTTTGCGACCAAGACATGTTGCAAACATATTAATGGGTGGGTGCAAATGTTCGACTGTGCCTACATGAATCGAATTGACAGAAAATAACCCCGTTGACTTCACCTGGACCAGGCCCGTTCTCGTGACACTGTCTTCTGAAGCCAAAATGCAAACATAGGACATGGCAGAATGCAATTCAACTTTCAATCCATCGATGCCATGACCATGGCAATAGCTAACATGGCAACAGCTAAGGCAATGCCCGCCAAACACACAGCGGACGAGCCAAGCATTCATGTTCAATTACTGGGCATGCTGTGTCATTGTGTCCTGCGCTGCCAAGATGGGCGTGCACTGCGCTGAAAACTCATAGAACCAATGCTGTGGGCTGATGGGTGATGCGATGCGGACTGGCTTCAAATATTTGATTGTTTGTAGCCTAGGCCTGGTAAACCCTTTCGCAAGGTTGGTTGTTGGCATCTGGCTTGCTGTCGCCGCCATGACTCCGCAGATCTGCTGGGCCTGGGGGGCCGTCCATAACCTTACTGATTCTGGATGTGTAAGCTGTGTTCGACAGTTTGTCAAAACTATTTACAGTAAAGCTTTGCCTGCGCGTGTGATTTCAGAATTGTTTTTAATGTAGGAGGTCGCGTTAGGGCGGTTCTGTAGACTGTGGGTCTGATTCCTTCTATGTTTTCCCATGCGATAAACAAATAAGGTGTTGCACTCATACACTCAGAGATCTTGGAGGGCCTAGCCAGGTTCCGGCTCAGATACCTTTTCAAAATATTTCAGAGCTACGCAACCATAACCATGGAATGCACAAGAGTCAAGTTCACCTGCTTTTCAGACAGTTGAAACAGTTAAACTTTTTTCTTTCTCTCCGTTCGTGGTTGGACTTGGAGCCAGGGCTCAGTATTCAAAACATGCTGCAGCTCACCGCTCCAAATCATTACGCGGGGGCAAAACGCTTTCAGCACGTTGTTGAACTGCTAACATGCAAATCTTGAATTGGGCTGCGCATGCTTCTGTGCAGCTATGCGCCGCTTGTGCGCAGCTACCCGCTCCGCGTCTTTGCAGACGCAATCCAAAAGCAAAACACAGCAGCTATGTTACACATGCTATCTTGCAGCTGGCTGACCCAGTTTCCAGAAAAGGAGAACTGCAAAAAATGCACCACTCTTTGTTTGTGCCCTGGGTGGATAGCTACCCCCCTCAACTTTTGCGGCTGCTACTGCGGGGCATCCCGCCCCGCTGCTGGGCCTGTGTGTCTGCAGATGCTGGCGCGAAGTCAGGCTCACGGTGACTCACAGCCATTGCCATTGCTTTCAAACCCACATGGGATTGACACATAATCACGGTCAGTGGCTGCCGCAGCAACTGCAGTGGCGGCGTCGGCAGCCGCAGCTTCAGAAATACTGATGAAGTCGCACTGGCAATCTTTGGAGATGCAGGATGCTGTGGCATACTCCTGCCTAGGCATACAGGCAGGACGTGAGTGAGAGTCGACCCGATATATCAGAAAAAGGGTGAAAAAGCGACATACATGTCGGAAGTTGCTTTGCAATGCTAGGCTGGGCTGGTACAGTATTGCACAGAGGATCATCACTATCGTTGGAAGCAAGTAGACAACACCGAAAACAGTTTGCAAAAGGGGGGATGATCGGAAACCCTCAGAGCAGGAATTAGGCCAAGGCACTCAGTCAAATATTTTGATTCTTTCAACACATCCAGCCAACAAGATAAGCAAAGGCGTTCATGTTTCACCGCTTCTAAGAAGTCAATTGTGGCTCGCATCTCCGGCGACATTGCAACTGCAAGTTGCGCACTTGCAGCAAGCTGGGCGGCAACGTGTGCTTCACTGGAAATGCTTTGTTCAAACAGAACATGCGTATGCCAAATGCCACTGGCTGCAAGTTTTTCGTTGCAACCCGTTGTTGGTGCTATTTCTTGATCAGTTATATATATATATATACAAATATGTTAGCTTTAAACTGCAATGCTGCAACCTCATACATGCATGGCAAGCTGTTGTGTTTTGCCTTGTGTTTTGAAGCATTCAACTTGGGAGCCACACTTTGTATGAGGGCCGTGCGCCCGTGGAAGCATGGGAACACAACGAAGAAACTTGGATGCGAATTTGTTCTAATGAATTGAAACTTGTAAGCTGGCTCAACTTTCTTGCTGTTACCATGTGTGAGCGTCGGGCTGTCCAGCTAGGTGGCGTGGCTGCAAGCAATTGCTGTTCCAAAAAATGATTTCTTTAGGTTCAGTTCCGTCCACTGGCATTCGCCTTTTTGCTTGCTGTGCCAGAGTCTGCTGAGGCGATAGGATGTCGCCAGCGGCAAAGCCTCAGGTTTGCAAAAGCACTTCGCACAAGATAAAAGTGTGTAAGGTGAATTTGGCTCATGTTCACGAAAACTGCGTTGGAAGAATTGAAGGCAACAACGATAACACCTGTACAAGAATTAACATTGCTGTTGCTTCTGCTATTTCTGGAACAAACGGGCAAATCAAAACAAATGTGGGATACGACACTACCAAGTTGCAAACAAATCAATTAGATAACCCCCTGATATTAAGCCATGAAACATACCGCCTACAGACAGAAACAAATTTGTTCTGATGATGAAACGGGGACTTGCACAGTGCAGCGCACCTTATCCAAATCTTTCCATGCGTTTTGTGGAGAAAAGACAATAGAATTCTGTAGCCAGATGGGCGGTGTAACCAAACAGAGGAACAAAAACACCATCAACGCAGAAATGAAAAGCGAGACACTGCACCAAGCCATACGGTGGGCTTCCCGGTCCTGATCTGATCTTCTGTGCATGATGCGCTCACATGCTGGACTGCGGTGGATGATCCGCTGCTCACAGTGCTCTAAGTCGGGCTGCTTCTCTTTCATGCTGTAACATCTTCTGTTGCAGCCAATAGAAAAGCAGTGACAGCACCAACCACTTGGCAGTGCATTCCGTTTCCTGCGAAGGATTTTAGGCGGGAATCCCGCATGCTGCTGACAACTTCGAAGATGTTTGACCGATATGGGTTGTCGAAATTTCCATATATGTTCCAGCCCTGGATCTCTAAGTGCTCCATGGGCAGCGCTAGGCGCCGCTTGCCAAAAATCCAAAGGTTTGTATGCTGCAGCATGGCGGGAACATTTCCGCGCACCGGGCCCATGAAATGGGGCTGCTGTGCGACGTTTGATGTCCAGTGCCGCAGCTCCAAAGGATCATCCGCCGTCGCTGCCAAGCCAGAGTCAAGGTCAGTAGAAAGTAACTTCCGCTCTAGTTCTTCTTGGTGGGCTTGGATCTTGTTTCGAACAGCTCTGCTGACCGCTTGGAAGCAAGACCAGTCCTTGCCGCTTCGGGTGTTCTCGGGAAGGTGTTGCTGCTCAGCAAGTTTGGCTATATAGTTCTTCACACCCAAAGCCGGGGCCCGAAACTTGTCGGCTGCAGTCATGACGATGTTTCGTTGAAAGACTGCTTCGAAAACTTCTTGCCATGTTTCCCCCAAGCCCTGACGCAGCAGTTCATGTCTCCACCGCCGCTTACCTTTGCGGAGCATGCAAATGTAAAGCCGCCGCCGCTCCACAGGCTCACCCATCAGAGTTGGGCTGACATTCAAACATTCTAGATTGAACTGATGCGCAGTCATTTCCTCTAGCGTTGCTACATCGAAATTCAACGTGTTTTCACCTACCACGATATCTTCTTCAAATTGCAATCTCTCCGATAGCCATTGAACAAATGGCAATGTGGATGGTCCGAACCATCCCCTGTGGCTGCCCATTGACGACCAATCGTAGCAATTGAAGCCTGCTACGTGTAGTTTCAAAGCGGGGCTTCCCGCTTGATTGCTTGTCCCTTCGCAGCCTGCTTCTTCTTTGCATGCCGACGCCGCTGGACCAGAATCTTGATCGTCGCTTTGCAAGGAAACAGGGTACACAGGGCATTGGCCACCGTGCTTGTAGCAAAAACTGGTCACCTTTGACAAGTCTTGCTTCATGACCCTCTCCAATGTCTCCTTGGCAAAAGCAATAGGATCGATGCCGGTCTGCAACACCTCGCTGTTGTGGATGCGGTCGATTTCTTCCGCTACTTTGTTCCAAATGTCTTTGTTGCATCGCTCCCCTATGTCGCCAAAGACACACTTCGGGGCTCCAAGGCCTCCTTCGCGGCTAGATGCCAGAAGTACAGTGCGACATTCCGCTTCCTTGTCCCCGGAGCGTTGAACATACAAGTATGGCAGCTTTCCACACAGCCGCTGGGTTGCAGCTTCTGCAGCAAGGCACAAGCATCTGGCAGCTTCCTCCGCTGTTCCTATGCCGCTGTAGTCACTGGAAAAATGAATGCCTTGAGTGACAGCATCCGCAAAATTTCCCAGCAGACCCTGCCGCTCCAAGCTCTCCAGGATAAGATCTGGCCACATGTCACTCTCAGCGGGGCTTCGCGGACCATCCACGGTGGCGCACTGCACTCCGCTACTTGACCCGTCTGCAACGTCTTGCTGCTGAACCGGTTTGTCTCTGCGTCGCTGCTTCTTCTTAGCGTTGTTTAGCAGTTGCTTGGTTGCTCTTGGTGTCTTTTTTGTTGCTAAGTTAAATGGCTTCAAGCTCTCAATCCCGAAAGTTCAGAGCATCGGTAGTTTGTGGAAAAGCCAAGCCGTCCATGCGCTATCCGATTGAAGTTCTGAAAACCCAATTAGATCTTTCGATGATGCAAGCATGGTCTCTGCCTCACAGGAGACAACTACCAGTGATGAGGTTGACATTGTCTTCAATGCGCAATCAACTGGGTATTTTTCCAACATCATGTCCGTGATTGTCTTCACCATCCTGATCACCGAAGTCGTATCTGGAATGTGCACATGATGAACAAAATTTTGATAGTACGAATGTGAAAGCCAGGCCAGTTCACATGTGCTTGAGGTCATTCCCTCATGGAACCAGGGGGTTCTTCCAGAAACCAGTTGTTGCCGCAGCCTCTGGGCTGGAGGGAGGGATTAGCTTGAGCATGTGTGTGATGTGTTCAAGTATGCATCCAGTCTGTCACTGAAACTATTCACCACCATCATTGATGCCAAGGTATTAAGCTGGTTGACAGTGTGAGCAGTTTTATTTTGGTTTTGGTTATCTATAAAAACATTCCACCTGACCACTGAGTCATTCACATCCATGCGTGAACAGATCTGGTTGGCATTGGTCCTCTTGGTCCTATGTTTGTCTCAAAGCATCCACCTCGTCATTATTTCAATCTAAGTGATCAGGGGAACAGTGTTGCCCAGCGTCCCAGCTGATATCCATAGAATGCCTGCAGAGGGAAAACATACTAGTAAGGTTGCATACCCCATACGGGGGTTTTAAATAATAAGTTTCAAATTCCATGATTATATATTTTTGTTAATGGTGTGTAAATTATATGTGGGCAAAGTCGTGATAAATCCACTTGTAACAGCTGAATTGTTATTGTGAGCCCTTGGTCAACTTCCACAGCCAAGCGCCCCAGCAGGTTTATTTTTGGCTCAAAATCTTTTTGCCATCGCATCTGCAGTCGGTTTACCTTGCCATGGAAATGCTGGTAAACCCGCGAAGAATATTTAAGGACATCTTAAATACGGACTTGTCTACGGACAAGGTTTGATTATTTTTTGATCCAAGGTCCACAGACCGCATTGAATGAACCTCTACGGGGGTATTGTCCACGGACAAAATTAAAGTATAAGGACAGATCTGCACTTCGTCTTATGGACAGGAAAGTCATAGTCTACGGACTGACTTGCGGGTCTACGGACACATCATTGGTTCTGGTCTACGGACAGGAAAATCATAGTCTACGGACAAGATTTGAGAGTCTACGGACACATGCCGTGGGGAGTGTCTGCGGACAATTTTAAATGTCACTGTCTACGGACATGTGCGTTTCAAGACTTGCTTGAGGAAGTTGCTGCAGCACAAGGAGTTCCAAAGAAAGTTGTGAGAGCCATGCAAAGGGCAGCTGAGGAACACAAGCTTCCTGCGCGCGCAGTGGATGCAAGCCTTGGCGGTGCAATGAGCATCAATGTCTTGGCAAGTGTGTTGATGAAAGGCTTGACCCACTCTCGCTTAGTTCAATTCAGTGCACAGGAAGACCATTGGAGACTAGTTGCCAATGGTCCGGACGCTGCAACGCTGAGTGACCGTTTGCTCGACGGAACAGCCCGGGCGGGACCAGGTTTAAAATGAACCTCGTCAGTCGTCAGTGCTTTTTTTGGCGGCCGCATCAACGGAGGCGAGTAAGGAGACTGGGATTTCCCCAGTTCCCTTACCCACTCCCAGCCCAGGCCAGACCCGGGTAAGGATAGTAGGGAATGTGCTAAGCATACTGGGACAATCGCCGCCCCATCACGCACGCAAGTTTTGACACTATCCTTACACACTCCCAGCCCAGGCCAGATCCGGGTAAGGAGACTGGGATTCCCCCAGTTCCTCTACTCATGCCCGTTGGAGCGTAACAGAGCGTTGCCCACTTGTCTTACCCAAGATCCCAGCCCAGGCCAGACCCGGGTAAGCAGCGCGACGTTTAGCGGTTGCACGCCCGGTGTTCTTACTCACTCAAGTCTTCATGATATAATTGATGATAAGATAGTGGTTCATTATTAACTTTGGCATTTACAATTTATCATCACTGTTGCACGTCATAATATCCTGTCCCACCTGCTGCATTTCGATTCCCTCTGTGACAGCCATGCCCATTGTTTGCCACTGTCGGCCCAAAGTGTTTTTGTAGGAACAGGAAGTGCTTGACAGACACTGTCCAAGTTGCTGGCCACTGCAATGACCGTAGCAGCCTCTGAGATTCGGAACATTTCCGCATGGGCGCTTGAATAAGACTGAAATGAAAGAGCTCGCTGAAAGGGTTGAGAAAGGAGAGGACGAAGCGGTGGTGAAGAAGGAGCTTCAGACCAAGAAGGCTGTGGCCTGCGAAGAGCGTAAGAAGTCAGCTGCGGCGATTTCTGCCAAGCCTGGATCCACGCGTCCCAAGGCAAGCAAAAAGACTTCGTCGTCGCCTGCAACTCAGTCAGCCACGGCTGCTCCGACTCCAGACCCAACGAATGCTGGCTACTACGCTCTGGTAGAAGCGGACCTCCTGACCTCCAGACAATTTTGCAGGAGTTCCCAGGCATTGACCAGGAAATGCCTTTGCCGCTCTCCAAGTCTGAGTTGGACGGGTCCAAGACTGGGGTTCAAGAACCCTTTGACTTGTCCAAGGCTCAGCATGTCCTTGGGATTCATGGAGTTTTTCGTTGATTCATGATGCGGTGAAAATGAATTGTTGCTGCAGCAGCGGCCCACTTCACGACATGTATGGCACAGATCCATGGAATTAGTTATTGAAACTTCACGTTTAATGGCACTTTCACGTTTAATGTGTGTGTGTTTGGGTTCTACAATGAGCCAACGGTTTTATTACATTAACAATATGTATAACATATCTATGGGTTTTGTCTTTCATGTGAATTTGGTTGAGAAGATGGCAAAATAATTCCATATTGATGGAAACAACCAAAAATCATGGATGTACTATTATTGACCAATTAACAATGACAGTAGACTCATGGCTACTTAGAATGTAAAGGTGTTGGTTAATCTAAAAAATGGGGTCACTGGGTCATTCTAGAACCATTGGGTCATTCTGGAATCCAAGAATGCAACCACACTTGGCTCCTTTGTTTTTTGCCCAGCCCACCTAAACCTAAGATGGTCATGACATGAACCACCAAGAGCTACCAAGCAACAGCTAAACAACGCCAAGTCTTAGCAGGCCTTGAAACATGCATGGCAATGGCAAGAGGCAAGTGGCAAAACCAGAAAATTGCGAGAGAAAGCTGATGCCACTTAAGAATTTAGAGCAGCAGGGTCGGTGCGCAATCAAACATGTGTTTTAAAGCCGTTGTTCCTAAAATTCGTCCCTTGCAGTGGTTTCTGACATAAACCGTTGCAAAACACATATTTTTCAGAATTCCATTGGCGAGTGGTGCCTCTGGAGCCAAAACACGCAGAAACTGGAGATGCAGCCGCTCAAAGTGTGCAAAATGTAAAAGACCAGGGGTGCGGGAAGTTGAGGCTGTCATTGGGGGAAAACCTTTGCTAGAAATTGGCTGAAATGTTATATTTTGAGAAAAAGCTGCAAAACCGAACCGCGCCCGAACCGCGCCCGAACCGCGCCCGAACCACGCCCGAACCACAATGGTCCAAAAAATGCATGAAAATGGGAAAAAACAGAAAACAGACAAAACCCGAACCACGCCCGAACCACGCCTGAACCATATGTGCAAACCCAAGGACCGAAGTGACTCTAAGGACGCGACCCCTTTTCACATATTTCAAAAGAATATGATTTTCATGGAAAAAATCTAATGGCAATGTACTTACATACTACCATCTATGAAATCACTCAAACGCAATAGTTTGCAATGAGATCCCATTCCAAAAAAATGAAGCTGCATCAAACATCGATGAAAACGTTGAAAAACTTGTTGAAACCCCAAAAAAATATACCCAACATTGTTGTATCAAAGTTTCTCCAAAAATCAGGAACAGATGCCCTAAGAAAACATATATGCACACAATGTGTGCTGAAAAGAAACACATCTGAAGGTGAAATGCCGAGAGCTCACACAGGCGCAGCCTTTTTTCACTGTGGCAGCGGGGTCAGGCTGCAGGTCTGCCGGCGGGGCTTCCCGCTGCTGGCACCGGTTGCAGGCAGGTTTACCCGCTAGTTGTCTTCGAGCGCTTCTGCAGGCGGAGCTTCCCGCTGTCCCTGCTCTTCTCGCAGCTTGCGCCGCTGCTCCCGTCTGGCTGTCTTTTCTTCAGCCGTCTCGTTCCTTCTTTTTTTTTCTTTTTTTGGGCGGCGGAGATTCCCGCTGTTTAAAATATTCTACCTCGGCGGGGCTACCCGCTGCAGGTTCTGTTTCCTCGGCAGCTGACGCCGCTGTTGCTGCTTCCAAATCCCCGGCAGCTGATGATGCTGCCGCTTCCTCGGCCTTTTCTGCAGATGCAGCTGGCGGCATTGCCGCTTCTTCTGATTTCTGAGCAGCTGCCGCTGGCATTGCCGCTTCTTCTTCTTCTGCTTTTTCTGCAGCTGGATCAGCCGCTCCTTCTGTTTTCTCTTCATCTTCTGCCTTGCTTGCAGCTGGCGCCGCTTCTTCTGCTTCTGCCGTCTCAGGGGCATCAAGCGGCGTCTCGTTCATGGTGGCTGGCACAGCCAGTGCGACGACTGGCAATCCACTTGGAGGATCATAATCCACTTCACCACTGAGCCAGATGATGGAGGTGACCGCGGTCTCCATGTCAGGCTCTGCCCCTTTTTCCTCAAGCCCTGGCGGGGCTTCCCGCTTGACTGCTGAACTTGATGCGGCTGCATCTCCTTCTTCCGCCGCTCCTTTCGGGTTTGCAGCCAAAGCTTCGACCAAACCTGGAGATTCTAACGCCTCCCTCACTTTGGTTTTGAGTCCTTGCAGATCTGTTTGCGACTCTGCGTCGGCAACCTCGACGCCCTGCACTTCTTCTTCTTCTTCTTCAGTTGACGTGCTCTCTGGCACGCTTGGCAAGTGGCCTTGATTTTGATTCTGCAGCCTGCGGTATATGCCCCGCGCTTGCCTTCTCGCTTTGGCTTCCGCTGACCTGCGGAGGTTCCGGCTCCCTTCCACATGCTTCCAACCATGGAAACCTTTCCGGGTCTTCCAGACCCATCCTTTGGGCCATGCTTCGTTACCGTCTGCTGAGGAAGCACGGCGGCGCTGCGGCGATTCCCGCTGCGGGGCTGCCCGCTCTTCCCACCACCCGTCCTGTTTTTTCTCATCCCAGAAATTTTGCGGAGCTTCCCGCTGTCCTAGCGCCCTTTCTCTGTAATCTGGGTTGTCCCATTCCCACCCCCAGCTTCGCTCCCGGATTGGTGGCAGTGAGGTGTGTTGCCGCCTGTCTGCAGGTGGCGACTGTGCTTGGCTGCGCGGGGCACTGCGGGAAGGGCTCCTGGATCGATTCTGCCAGCGCGTGGTCGCGGTGCCGCTGCTGCTGCTTCTTTCAGAGCGGCGGGAGCTGGGCTCCTGCTCCTCCTCACTGTCAGAGCTGTGGTTGCGGTGTGAGCGAGGGCGCGGCCTATCGCGCACATCTCTCACATCTTTCCGCTCCATTTCGCGGGGTTGCCGCTCTACCTCTTCACTATAGTCACCATGGTGGCGGCTGCCTCCGCGCCGGTCATAGTCATAGTCATAGTCACGCGGCCAGTTGTCACCGCTGCTGTACCTGTTTTGCTCTCGCCATTCACGCGGCCAGGCGTCGCCGCCGCCGCCGCTGTAACTGTTTTGCTCTTGCCACTCACGCGGCCAGGCATCGCCGCTGCTTCTCCAATCTTCCCAGCCCTTGTCCCACCGATGATCTGACCAAGACCCTTGGTTCCAGGACGAGCAGCTGTCTTGCCATTCATTGCGGTACTGCCCGCCTTGCCACGAATCCTCCCAGGAGGACGACCATGACATGCACACGGCCGGATGGCGGGCTAAGGCCGGTCGGCCTGTCAACCGCCAGAAGTTGAAGTGGAACTGAACGAAAATACGATGTTAGTTGTTGACAGTTATTGTGTGTGTTGTTGTTGGCACAGAAATGTTGCAAATAGAAACTCAGATTTGCGAAAAATACACAGATATAGACACAACTGTACCTATTTAGTGCCGTGTTAAACTTCTGTGGAGGACCTGGTACCTTGTGCATGCCACCTACGTCCATCATGGGCATGGGCATGGTCCATGGTCCAAAAACTTTGGCTACTTGAGCCGCCGCTGCCAGCAAATGGCAAATTAAAATTCAAATCGAAAACATAATTTCAAGTGGCTTTCACACTGCCGGCCACAAAATCAAACCAACTGCGTCAAGTAACCAAATAATCAGCAGAAATATATATGATGTATGCGACTGATATACCATTCTTGAAAAGATTTGAAAAGAAAAATCGTAAAACATGCGCAACCTCGTTTTGGGGGATGATAGAAAACATTTTATTCACACAGAATCCTAAACCGGTACCTGGTAGACCTAGCACGGGTTGATGCGAGAAGTTCAAAGTTCAAATCACTGCACCATAGGGCAAAAACTCACAATATAATTCCTTAACTGGTTGCTTCCTAGCGCATAAGCGTATTCCGCAGCCCCATTTTTTGACACGAGCAGTGAGGTGAGTTGATTGAACCGAAGCCACCGAATTCGCGGCATCGCGTTAACTAGTCACTAGTCTGATTCAGAACTCGGGCTGCTACTGCTACTGTTGTTGGAAGCGCTGCTACTGCTGCTGTCACTACTGCCGCTTTGGGCAGAAGCAGAAGCAAGCTCAGAAGCCTCGCTCTTTTCGATTGCAGAGGGAATCTCCGCTGCCTCTCTTTTTCTTTTTCGCTTTGTGGCTTCTTTTGGCTCTGCCTTTCCTTTTCGTTTAGCCTTTGCTTTTGCAGATTTCTTGGCAGAATTGTCTACTTCCTCTGCGTCATCTAGCTCTTGGTCTGTTGCAGCTTTCGCCGCTGGTGCCCTCAACAAGGTGAGTTTCTGGTCCAGGATCTCCTGCGGAAGTACATCCGCTCTCTTTATATATGCGGCGGTGTGATGTCGCTTCCTGGAATGGAGTGGTGCCAAGAGGCACCAAGATTGAAGCATCCTCTTGGCTTCTTCCTTGGTTTCTTTAGATGGTCCGACCTGCATGGCTCTTGTACAGCCTGTCTTATCACTGAGCCGATGGAATGGACAATGTGCTTGATATTGTCCGTGCGGTGGCCGCTTTTCGGCGGTCGTGAAGGTGAACCGGAACGGCCCCCATTGAAAGGAATCCGGGTGGATTTCCCTGTCCGCCGCTGCTACTCTTTTGCGAGTGTCGGGGGCCAAACTGGCTGCAGGGCCCCCCCGCTGTGGAAGTTCACGCGGCTCTGCCACTGCTGCTGGCAAGTCTTCATCTTCTTTCTTTGGCGCGGCAGCGTCTGAGGCTGGTGAATCCGCTCCAAGAGAACCTTCCTCGTCACCATTGTCATGACTGAGATTTGCCATTGCGGCATGCTTCAGTTCTTCAGAAGCAGCATAGCTTGGGCTATAACCAAGAGATGCAACTTCTTCTCCTGCATCATCATCCGCTTCCACAAAACCAAAGCTTTCAACATCAGTATCCAAGCCGGCGTCTGAAAGAGATCCAGCATCGCAGTCAGCGTGCTCTTCCAAATCCACTTTTTTTCGATCTTCTAAAGGAATCCATCTTTCCAAAGGGTCGGCAGCCAATACAGAAGAGGGCCGGACTCGGGCGTGAACTCCATCCTGATGGAACAGATGTTCTTCCACATCCATCTCCAAAGCTTCTTCACAAGGCAAGGCAGGGCTACCCGCTTGATCCTGGATCTGCAAAAGCTCCTCAGGCGGCACTTGACCATCATGCGTTTGGTCAAGAATAGACAAATAGTACTTTTCATTTTGTCCATGGTGAATGGCTTGGACAAACCCGTGTGCAAATAAAGTTTCAGCTAAACATAAAGCCTTCAAATATGCCATGCTCTGCTTTCCTGAGAGTTGCACCGAAGGTGCGTAGAAAACTTTACGCGGAGATTGCGGCTTGATCGGCGGCAAGCGTCGCCGCTCAGAGACTTTCTGTGGGCCGCGCTGCATGTGCCAGCCATTGTGCCACAATATTTGCAATAGTTCCCAACTGCTGAACTCATCCAAGTTTTCCAAAGGCAGCTGAGCAAGTTCCTCCGCACTTTTGAAAACTTTCTGCGGCCTTCGAACCGCGTGCATGTGGACAAGACTTGCAACAGCTTGCTGCGTTAGAGACCAAGCATTGTAGCCGCGTTCTTCAATGGCACCTGCAGCCCGCAGCTCCTCAGCCGCTGTCTGACAGATCGCATCCACGCTGCAACACAACTCGATGGCACAGTGCGGGAAAGACCGCTGCAGCACAAACTTGGACAGTAGCTTGGACGCTGCAGCTGAAAGCCACACATTCTTCAATCCAAAACTCAGCTCCTTGTCGTGCGACCAGGACCTCATGGACAGCTTCAGCGCTGACAAATCCATGTCATCAGTGTTACCACCACATATGGACAAAACACTCACTTGATGAGATATGCCGCAAGCAGCTTCTGGGTCCACATGCACACACAAATGCGGCTCCTCAGCAGGCTGTCCTGCCAGGCCGCTGCCCATGCTTGTACATCTATGAAGTGTCACACACAAATCTGAAGAGCACAAGCGCCGGCTTTCAGCAGCAGGGAGCCGGACAGTTTTCCGTCTGCTGGGGTGGCTGTTGACAACCCGGACGAAAACAACTGTTTCCAATGTTGAGCTTTGGCTTCTCACTGGGTCCAGTAAGGCGATCTTGCCCCCGCAGGCTTCTTCATGACCTTTCCCGTGAGCTGCAGCTGAGCCACCTGCTTCCATGGGAATGCCAAGGACTGATTGTAAAGCCGGACTGCCGGCAAAGACATCGGGCTCCACATCCAACTCAAGAATCATAGGGTCGCCATCTCTGTCCGCTATTGCAAGAGGTCCTGGGGCAGGAGCTGGCGCTTGCCGCTGCAACGATTTCTGAAGGGCTACAAACTGAAGGGAATCATGGGACAAACTGTATAAAGATCCCAACACCATCTTGTTTTGCAAGTGGTTTGCAGCAGCTGCGCGCTCTACCGCTTCAACGCTCCACTTCTTTTTGATATCATAACCGCTTCTTTTCAGCGCGGCTTGAACCCGCTTCTCTTTTTCCTTCTTACGGAATTCTCGTTTTTTGCGGGCTGCAGTAACCTTTGCAAACTGCGTTGCTGGATCTGTAGAATAAAGAATTGCAGCCGCTAGGGCCCATTTCAACCTTGCGGAATATTTCCGCTGCACAGCTTCAGTCCACAATGGGTGGTTCCAAAAACCAAACCGCTTTGCCATTTCATCTGGAAGTTTCACCTCTTCAAAGGCTCGCAGGAAAACTGCCAGCTGCGCCCCGTCCGGGGCTTCTACGATTTGGCGGATTTCTTCAATCCGCAAGCGGCAACTCACGTATGGAGCGGAGAGCTTTCCGCGGTGAACCACATGTTGCGCTGTCACTGCGTGGTCCCTTTCCTGAATGCGTTCCACAGTGGGTATAAACCGCAGGCGAAATACGAATGTAGAAAGCATCGGCAATTCTGCCAGAGCCCTACCATTCGCAAATTCCGCTATCTCACGCCTCCCTTGTGACCCGGGCTGCAACAATTTCACAGTTAATCTGTGATGCAGTTCGGTGACCGCGGCTCCATCCGCAACCAACCTGTCATACGCGGCCATGGCTTCCGCCGCTGCCCTTCTGGCTGCCCCAGTGTCTGTGCTATTCAGAGCAGCAAGCTTCCAAGGCAAAGACTCCCAGCATTGCAGCTTGTGCTGCAAATATTCAACAATTAAAGACTTGCCAATCGAAAAATCTTTCAGCGCGGCGTCAATCTCCGTTTGGTCAGTGCAAGCATTTCCCTGCAAAATATCCTGCAAATAGCCCGTGTTCCATGCGTCTATTTGCTGCCAAATTTCGCCGCTCGCAAGTTCCGCCGCTCTTTGACCAGCCAATGGGCATGGACGAAAATATCTTCCATCTCCTTGCCCTGAAGCATAGCCCAAATCCTTTCGGACAGCTTCCACAACTTCACAAACCTGCAGATCACGATTTTCAATATCAACTCCTGCGGAATCCCGCTGCTGCTGCTGGAAAAGCCACGGATGGCAAGCGCACCCTTCACACCAAGCTGAAAGATCTGCAGGATATTGATTCAACTTGGACAGCATTTGCGCGTAGAGCCACCATGCTTCCGACCTCACTGTGGATGTGACAATGCTTGCACGGAAGTCACTGTCCTGAGACTCTTCTTCAGCGGCTTCACCGCCCCCCCCAAACTTGCGTGGGTCCCACGTTAGCTGAAGCAGCCGCTTTCGTGACAAAAGTTGTGGCAAAGCTTTGTGAATCGTCCCCCATCGCCACATTGCGGGTTTGGTCACCGCCGTCTGCAGCAGGTGCGCCATCCAAGACCAGGGGGTATCCAAAACACATGTTGCGAGATACCGCTTCCTCAAGTGCGGCTCGTGCAGGAGCGTTGCCAATGCCTTAAAACCAGGCAGCCACTCTTCATATTTGCTCAAACTTTTGTGGATGTCCTCACACATATTGAAACAAATGTGAAGAAGTCCTGGAGAAGGCAATGCGTTTGCGAACAAATACTGGTCGTTCGCTTCAGCTTCGGCGCTCAAAAGCAAATTTTCCTCAGACTCCAAACCGGCATCTGCCATCCAATTTGGAAGAAGATCTGCAAAACGGAAACCTTCCTCCTGCGCGGTGAACCCGCTCTCAGTGCCAAGATCAGTGCAGAACGCGCAAACAGAATGCATGATCGCTTTGGCAAGGGACTGTTTGTGCGTCTCTGCCAGGAACTTCTTGCACATGCAAAGAAGCTTTTGGTCCAGATTTGCAGCGCCCCCGCCGCTACCTAAAGCCATGGGAATCTGTCGATGAATGATAATTTTTTCGGTGAGGAAAAGACCTGCTGCGTGTCTTTCCTGAACAATTTCTTCCAGCTTTGAAGCAGCTGACGAGCGGGAAATGCCGCGGCCGCAGCCCTCCTGTTCTTGCATGAAAATTTGCTCATGCAAATCCTTTGCTGACTTCACCAAGAATTCGGCGGCCTGCGCACAAGCAACCAAATCCTTCTCTTCAATCACGCGCATCATGCTTAGCAGCCAGTCAACGCCGCCTTGCGGGGATGAATCCGCCCACATATACACAGCGCAATTTGCTGAACAACTTTCAAACTTTTCTTTCCAAAAGCAGCAAAAAGCTGCGTCAATTTGAATTTGAGATCGGCTTATTGCGGATGCACCTGGCAACTTGGGCAATGCCTCTGTGCCAGAGCCAAAGCCAAGACCTACCATTACACCAGGCATACAACCCAATGTCAAGCGGAGAGTTTCCGCTAGTTTACTGCGGTCCCGCAAGTTCATGGCTGCGCACAAAGCGTTCAACAGAACAAACTTGCTATAGGAAACCCTTTGCGAAGGTGGCTCCAGGGCACGGCTCATGTGATCCAAGCGCAGGATGTGCTCTTCTAAGAACACGTGGATACTAGCCTTCTGCTCTTCATCCTCTATTTGGCCCAAGATGTGGCCAGACCACTGGCGAAGAAATTGAGATAGCTGCTGCGCATGCACTGCTTGAAAGCGCAAATCTTCCTGATCATGTTTTGCGGCAGGTGCATTTTTCTTCATCTGGACGGCTCGCCTTATGCAAACTTGCGGAGGGAAGTCTCCCAATTCCACCTGCAATTTCTGCAAGCTAGCCTGCCCAGCTAGCTGCGCCCTTTTGCTGCTGGCAAAGTCACTTCCCTTTAACATCAAGGCGCGCCAATCTCTTTTGAACAACAGTTCCAGCGGCAGAAGGGGAACCCGCAGGCATAAAGGCTGCTCTAAAAACGCTGAGAGGAGACCTGCGTCCATCTGCAGTCCGCTTTCCAACTCTTGGCGCGTCAAACCGCTAGAGTGCAGCAATTCCGGGTAAGTCATCTTGCTGGGTGCCCACAAGTCAGAGGTGAATCTTTGCGGACAATGTGCTTGGACAGTGCGGCGAAAAGCCACCGCTCGTTCCACCTGCAAGCTGCAGAAATCATGCAATGAATGCGGCCCTTCGCCAAGAAATTCGCAAAGAAATTCTTCCTCTGGAGTCCAAGCTGTCAGAACGCCTTGGCCGACCTTTCCTTTCGCCACAGACACCAAACCCGCAATGGAGATCATCCCTGTCACCTGCCGTGGACGAGCACCTGCATTTTCTCCTACGGGGCTACCCGCTAAATTTCTTGGCTCCTGGTTCCGGTAAAGATGACAGAGGCTGTGTTTTTTCGCCCGCTCCTTCAACCAGCTTTTCTCTGGCAATGGCCTCTTCAGTGTGCGGGTCTGCCCGCTCCTGTCCTGAACTTGGTAGGAGGCCCTCCCATGACGAGCGCAGAGGAAAAGCAAAGGCATGAAATTATAAAAAATGTGATTCTTAGAAAAACAAAAGCACGAACACTAACTAGATTAGAATTCAATGATATGAAAATGAAACACTGCATTCCTGCTGTTCAGAATTGCCATGCCGTGCCTGGAATTCAATGTTTTCAACAAGAAGTCTCTGATTGATTTGTGCGTTGATTGGCGGGCAGGAAAAGCCAGCAGTGGCCCCACAGTTTTCGTGCTTTTGATATGCACAACAAGAAGGAACCCCAAACCTTTCCCGAAAGTTTCGAAAATGATTGAAATCATGATTTGCCATGTCTCTTTGATGTTAAATATGCAAAGCTAAAACTGTTTAATCATATTCCAGGGCACATGCATTTTTCGATATAAAAGCAACTGCAAACAAGGACTGGGGCCAATCTCACATACTGCAGCTCTTCTCTTGCACTTCTCGAATGATTCCTTCACTCGAGCCGTCCACTGTTTCATAGTCTCCTGGTCTACTGCCGACAGACTGAAAACCTCACCTAAGATTTCGCCCATCATGTCATGTTGTTCTTTCTCTGGAAACCTTTCGGACAGTGTCCCAGATCAGTTTTTCACCTTCTTCTGCAGCTAGTTGTTCCAGTGTGAGATGCTCGCACGCATCCCAAGCTTTCCCGTCCAACAGCGTCAGCAGCCACGGTGCTCTCTGCTGAGTTGTCAGATCCTTGAGTGTCAACATCTTTGCACGGGCCCATGTCTTCCACTTTTTCAGCTGCTTGCCTGGGTCCTCGTCGTCTCCAGAAAACCTTTTGACTGAGGACCCAGCAGCTCCATCCTTTTCGGTACCTGCCATGTCGAATCGGCTTCACGACCTCCTGGTCAAGCCTACGCGGTGCCCCTGGTGGGGCTCCGCTACCAATCACAAAGTGCGGAGAGCCCCACCAGGGGCAAGCATTGCGGCTCTTCCTGTTTTCTGCCTATGCTTGAGTTGAAGTTCCGCTGCGGTTGTAGCAGCGTACAGGTTGATACCCTTACCCGACTGCCATGTCGAATTAACACATATATATATATATATATATGCACCAACACTGCACTACCAGCATTTACACATATATGATTGACCAAAGTCGTTTACATCACCAAATTTGTACAATACATATAATATTACATATTTCATATTGTGTTTCATTTTAGTATCAAGGTATATAGTAGCATATAGGCATGCATATACATGTATATATATCTATATTAATTATACATATATATATAATATATATATTTATAAATACATATATATATATTATATAAATATTATATATATATACAAATATCATATAGATGACAAATGACCCCCAGCACCCAACCGTTTGGGCACAATGCCATCCATAGGTCCGCTGAATAAAGCAGTAGTAGCTCTGAGACCTCAGCCCGGTGCTGCAGCTTTCCTGATGACCTGGTTGGGCCACCCAAACTCAATACATATAATAAATATGCATGTTGTATGTATGTATGTATGTATGTATGTATGTATGTATGTATGTATGTATGTATGTATGTATGTTTGTATGTATGTATGTATGTATGTATGTATGTATGTATGTATGTATGTATGTATGTATGTATGTATGTATGTATACATATATGTATGTATGCATGCATGCAGGTAGGTAGGTAGGTAGGTATGTATGTTTGTGTGCATATAGGTAAATGCATATATATAACTCTATATATATATATATGTATATATATATATATATGTGTGTGTGTTGGTTCAAACAACGTTAACGTGTATATATATATAACATATGTGTGTATCTGTATGTTTACATATGTTTTAAACAATATGTATATATGCATATGTGTGTGTGGACACATTCTGGACATATTCCTATATGTGTAGTGTTTTTTGTAGCATATATGTGGTCGTTGAGATTGATTTTAAAGTACAGCATTTCACAGATCTTTGACAATACAAACGTGGCTGAACATGCCAGTTAGCCTAGTGTGATGTCCAACCCCATCTGCTCAACGACAATCTGGATGACTTGTTCATGAAGTTCAGGCATTGTTTGGGCCATCTTGGAAAAACATCATATCTTTCTTGAAAACAACAATTGTAGAAATCCAAATCAACAAATTGATATTAATCATTGATTGATGTCTCCGAAACGTCAATATCGATAATTCACCATCTTTTCAGAATTCAGTATATGTGTACCCTCTGGCAAACGTTTACATAACTATGGAAAATCACCATGTTTAATGGGAAAACTCGCTATAACTGGCCATTTTCAATAGCAATTTTGACATAACCAGGGGGTAATGCATGTATTGCTAGTGATGAGGCTGCCCAAAAAAATCTTGCTGGGCATCCCAAACGACAAGTCGATGGCGTTGCGCTTATCTTGGCGGATCTTGGTGCCATCTGAGTCCATGAGCCATCCCATGTGTGACCTCAGGGATTCTGTCCGACCAATTTAAGGGGATAGGTTTGACCAGCCATCTATAGTAATATGGCTATGTGTCAAAACCCTGGTACCCCTGGTGAACATCAAAATAGCTGGGATTTATGGATGTTCATCCCATTAAAATGTATCTATAGGTATTGATCCATAGTAATATAAGGATCCGGGTTCAAATTGCCGGGGTGCGCCTGTGCAACCGTTTTATAGCTACGATTCTTGGTGCACCCATCTTTGAACTACAAAACCATGTTCACAACCCAAAAATTGCCTCTACAAAATGCAATGGCTTCGCCTGGCTTCTTGCAACAAATAAAAGCGCTTTTTGTAGTAGCATCATTTTTGAGCCCTTCAAAGACAGAAATGCTTTTTGTACTGGTCCTTTTGGGGTACAAAATTCATAACCAAAAACGCACGCCCTCATTTTATAGCTCTTGACCGTTGGTTGATGGAGTTTCTTCTCCCTTTTCAATCCCGGTGTGCTTTCCAGGGGTGAAATTGTGCTGAGCACTTTGCAGGTAAAGGACCAAGAACCAGCCTCATTGCTATAAAAGAACACCTTGGCCTACATGGGAAATGGCTACAACTTGCAGAATTCAGCCACTACAAAAAAACACCAAAATCGAACGTCACGGGAGGACATGAGGCCTAACATGAGTTTTGGATGATCTGGGGATCTCCCCGCAGACTCTGCTACAAGACTGCTACACAGATCTATGATAGCCAAAACAAAGTGAGGTTCACTAGCTATCCCCGTGTGTTTTTTTGGGGTCAACTTGTGCCAAGATGACATCATGCCTGGTTGAACGAAAGTCTGAGCATGGATTCTTTGAACTTGGGTGAAATTCGACTATCGGACAAAAAAGAGCACAAACCTAGTAGATTTGTAAACACTTAGCTTGTAATCACCGAAAACAGTCAAAGCACCGCTCAGATTGTTTTTAACCATGATTGTCAAAGCTACAGAGCAACATAAAGGACCCAAAATGTACAGCTCAAATTTAGATGATTGATTCGGAACAAATGTGTCCCACATGTTTTCGCTTTAAATTATCTACAGACATGAACAGTGTTTTTCGAACTTTTTTGGGGGTCGCTTGGGGGGACCCAATAGGTCCTACAAAACTCTTGTGCACGCGTGTTCTACTACAAAATGCAATGCTCATGACAAAGGTTATCCGGGAAACAAGGAGACCTGCTCTAGAAGGATCAAAGCAAAGCTGGCTGCTTCAAGGGGGATTCCAAGAATCACCCTCTACAAGATGCCAATCACACGTTGAACCTCACTGTGTGGTTGAAAGGAACTGCATGGATTCTATGAACTTGGGTGAAATTCGACTATTGGACTAAAAAGAGCACGAGCCTAGTAGAGTTGGACACACTTGATTGTAATCTCAATTTTAAGGTGAGGCAAAAGCATTGCTCAGAGATAGTTCTACCATTCAGAGCTACGGAGCAGCAAAAAGGATCTAAAACGTACAAGTTGATTTTCACATGATTTATTTAAAAACAAAATCTGTTCCCCTCCATTTTTTCCTCTTACAAGTTCCTAGATTTAAACAAATGTCTAACGTAAAAATAACACATTCTATCAAAATATCTGGTTTTGTCGCAAACCGGCAAGCACATGTTGACCCTTTTTGTAATGGCAATACTAAAAGGGATCGAATCACGCTAGCATTTCATAACTTCACTACATTAAAAAAACAGCATTCCATCCAAAGTGCCCCTAAAAAGCGCTACAAAATGCCACTTGGTTTTTCGAAGCAATTGCCAAACAATTCACTAAAAAGTGCTACTTGGGCTTGCAAGATAGAGGCACAAAAAAAACAAAAAAATGCTAAAAGGAAACTCATGTTAGTTTTATGAATGAAATTCATGCCTATCCACAAAATGCTGACAGGTTTCTGCTACAAACTCCATTTCCTGACACCAGTCTGCATCACAACACCCTAATACTGCAAAATGGTATCCCCAGGAAAGTTGTTCATCAAAACTTCAATGTCCTATAAAATGTCATGCGCAACTACACGTTTTTTAATGTTAAGAACCCAGGGACCCCTACAAAATGCATAGTTCCAAATGTGTATATACTCCAAAAAAAACATGTTCCTACAAAATGCTATTCCCAACCATATGTTTTACTATAAAACAAGCTTGTTTTGCAGCTTTATAGCTTTCACAGGTGCATCCTTTCTGTAGTGGAAATTTCTTCCCGGATATATAAGGGATGATTTACAATAGGCTTTTTACCACATTACTAACCACATTAGGGCCTTTCTAAATTTAAACACACAAAAGCGATGTGTGCGATGCGTGCACGAGAAATTCATTGCATGCCTTCATGACTCGAAGTGGGATAGTGATGACATTTCAACAACTTGATCCAACAGTTGGGCGTGATGTGTCAGAGCTTTCAGAATTGTCACCACGATTTCGTGTTTAATATAGCTTACTAACAGCCCACAGATGCCCACAGGATATTGTTCTGTTGCCCTTTTGCTGGTGAAATTCCATGCGCATCATCGAGAGTGACCTCAGATGTATCAAACTGTGACTTTTTATGACTTTTTTACCATTATCCATGACGGATCCATGGTTGCTGCTATATATGGTGCTGCATGGATCCCATCAACAAAAACCCCAGTCATGTTAGCATTTTTCTACCAGCACCAGCCGGATCCGGCTGAGCTCGCAAACCACCAGAAGCCATCACGAGGAGAATGCACGTCGTCCTGCAGGATTTTTTGGACCACCATCTGCACAAAAAGGTTTAAAGTGACTGGATAAAGTGACTAAATCATAAACAAAACTACTGATGACTGGTCATGAAGGTTTGACTACTGGTGAATTTCAATTTCAGTTTGCATCTATCTCCATCTGGATTTTTTTTAGACGGAACATCTATCTCCACATGGCAACCCAGCCGTCCTCGGCATCCGTGTTTCCATGGTGGTGTCGATGAGATGACACCCAGCCTGGGGGAGAGCTGGCTCGCAATGTGGCGGGTTTTCCCCTTCTGAAACATGTTGATGACCTACCTTCAAATCATGACTTACCATAATCAATATATTAATATCTAAAATAAAATAACATATGAAATAACTCCTGATGAAACAAAAGACAAGCCTTTTTAGAGGTGATTTTCCTATGAACCTTGATTTTCCATGAAATCACGGTGGACATGTCCATGATTTCTATCATGATTTTACAGGCCAGGGTGTCTGGGCCAAGCGACTGATGGGCGGCCCCTGCACAGCCAAGGCGCCGCAGTAGGCCAAGGTATACCTTGGCATGGGAAAATGTTAGGGAAAAATGGAGGAAAATTATAGGGTTGTATGGGATATATATATATACATATATATATATATATATGTTTACTATTTTTATTTAAGGAATTTATTATAGGTATGTTATAGGATTTCATAGGGGTCTTATAGGCATTTTATAAGGTTTACATTGTATGTATTTTTTTTACTGGGATAATGCTGGGAGAGTTATTGGACCATTAGTAATTGATATAACCCATGATTAAGTCATTGTTACACCAATGTGTATATGGGTAAATTATACTATTTCACTAAGGTGGATTAAGGTCATTTTGGGATCATTCCCCTTATTAACCATGATTCCAGGGCTCGGTCGCAGTGAGGTCGTTATAATTTACCCATATATATATAATTATATATATATATATGCATACCTATATGTAACATATAATATACAATATATATAATATAATCGAATATAATACAATATAATATAAAATAATAGAATATAATATAATATATATATATAGAACTACTGCTGCTGCAGCTGCAGATTTTCCCAGCCAAACCCATTGGGGACCCTGGCTCCAACCACTTCGGCGTCAACTCAGAAGCTCGATTTTTGGGACGCTTCACAGCATCGTTCCCAAGGGGTTTCATGGAGATTCATGGAGAGTTTTAACATGTGAACTATGAACCAAACATGTTATATGATATAATGGTGATTTACCCATTAATAATGGTGATTTACCCCTTAATAATGGTGATTTTTATGGATGATATGGATTATATATATGATATAACTACTGATTGGTGGTTGACCCACCCCTCTGAAAAATGATGGAGTTCGTCAGTTGGGATGATGAAATTCCCAATATATATATATATATATGGAAAAATAAAAGCACTGTTCCAAACCACCAAAGATGTTATGCAAACTATGACAGCTATGATTCTTGCAGGATGGTGGATGGTGTAGAAACGAACCATTTGACGAGGATATGCCAGGATATGTTGGGAAATTGTATATTCTGAGATGTAAAGTTTGTAAAGCGATTTAGTGGAAAAACACATCAACTCTACATGACAGGCCTGGGCGGGTCCAAACACATGGATGCCAGGTCCAACACGCTACGCCGCTATGTGAATGGGACAAACCCAGGAGCTCAGCAACGTTTGTGACACGGGGAGCATGTCTAGATTCCTGGATCAAAAAGGTCCAGCAACACAGCACTATGCAAAATGCCTATATATATATAACCCCCCCCCATAGGGCCTACCTTGAGCTTTTTTTCGTGGTATTTGCAGCAGAAAAACATTTATTTTATTGTCCAGTTTTTGTGTGATTTGCACACTACCACAAGTACGGTACAGCTTGATTCCTGTTTTCTTGCAGTTCCTCAATTGCCACGTGGTTACTCCACATCCTAAGACTCCGAGGTTGCCTTCCCTTCAAAGTTTTCAGTAGCCTGTGTAGATGAATTAGGGTGAATTAGGGTTATGTTGTTCAAAAAATGGTTCACTTCTTTCATTGGGATGTAGTACGATGTAGTACTGCAACACAATCACATGGAAACACTAGAACAGTGTCTTCCCAGACTTCAAAACAATACATTTCAAGTTGTAAGTTAATTTTGCACCACAAAAGAAATGAAAAATATTCCGCCTGGGAACTACATGACTTGAACTTCCCCACTGCAATTTTGCATTGTCTGTCGAAGCACTCTACTGGATGTATTTTGCTTTCCAAGGTGTGTGTTCTTCTTGGATTTGGCTACATTTTGAAACCTATATCGACCATTGTCATGAAGTAGTCCATGTTGCACATGAAAGTGTTTCTTGTTTTTCTCTGGATCAGGTGTCCTCTTTGTGAACATCACATCACAATATGACCAAATAGCACTGCTCAATTTCCAAAGGATACAGGAAGAAAAGTCGTAAATTATAAAAATATATCGCACCCCTTGAAGTTATATTCTAGTTAATGGTGGAAGTATATACAATGTTGAATGAACAAGACTTGCTGTTTGAGCAACACAGCGCAGTAGTTGACCAAAGAAAATGCAGCATGTTGAGCTGAAGGCAAAACTGCAAACAATGCAATTCTTCTTTCAGTTGCTCTCACTCCCCAAAGAGGATTATGTAGCTTATTAAGTTTGTACCTGTGCCACATTTCAAGCAAACAATGCTTTGAAGAAATGAGATGTGTAAAAGTGTTGTCTTCATTGCAAATATGCAGCATCCCCTTCAACCAAAAAAAGGTGTTGTCATTTATAAGCTGGTGGTTGCCTTTGAGCTACACAGTTTTTCTTTCAGGAAGAAATATCCTTATGAAGGTTGGAATCATGTTGTTTGAAAAAAAATGGTCATCTAAAAAGTGTATTGTGTTTTCAAGTGCGGCATTATTGTTTTTTTCTTTATAATTTATCATGGTAACATTCCCTCCAACAAATGCGGTTTTCTTCATAGATTGAATACTTACCCTAAAGTTGCAAACTTGTTTATCAACCGACACAATATTGTTTCAGAATATGCGTGTATCCTTTAAAGATGCAGTACTCCTCTCAAAGAAGCTCAGCTGTCCTTTATGTTCGAAGGTAACACCATTTCTTTAAACATATGCAACACTCCTTTCAAAGAAACCCAGCTGCCCTCTATTTGGACAGGAACACCAGTTATTATTTGAAGGAAAGTCTTCACTCACCACAAGGAGAATTGTACATTCCCAAAGGCCTCACACCTAAAAGGAAAATTGCACATCCCCAAGGAATACCTGCGCATGTTTCGCATACAATACTTTTTGATTATGGTTTGCGAAGGATGCATTTGATAGACACATGATGCCTTAGAGGCCAGATGAATCAGTTTTGGTTTCGATTAATCTGGATTAATCCGGATTAATTCTAGGGATCAAAACCTTGAACAAAACCAAACAAAAAGAAAACACAAAAGTTTTGGGTGACCTACTTTGGGATGGAGGAGGGGAGAAGGCTCTCCAATGCATTGTTTTTGTTTTTGTGTTTTGATTGTGTTTTTTGTGTTTGTGTATTTTTGGCAGATAGCAAATAGCAAATGGTTGACCTTGCAATGAAACAGTCAATGAAATAGAAAAATAGGTAGGTCCTGGTGGGGGGTGAGCATATATATATATATATGTATGTATGTATGTATATATATATATACATATATATATATATATATATCTGTGTGCGGGTGTGAGAGATAAACATCTATATCTATATGTATATATTATTATACAATTATATAGTTATATAATGATTATACATACATATAGACATATCATATATATATATATGAGTGACAGTGACAACTCGCTTTTGCAGCTGGTCATAATTCCACAAAAGGGGCAACCATTCAACCACTGCAAGCCGCAGTGGTCAACAAAGCTGGAGCTGGAGATGAACAGCGACATGGCACAACAACACATCAAAAACACATGTTGTTGGTAAACCATCCCTACTTCTGGTGCACGACTTTAGCCTAACCAAGACTCACCATGCTTTACCCACCCTTACCCAAGTTGAGACTGGTCGCGAAGGAACGATGAGACAACTGCCGGTGGTAAGACAAGGTAATGCCCAGCATACCTGGCAATGGATGTTTATAACTCCATTTGGGTCATTGTTGGGATATGTGGCTGCGTATTCGATATGGTTTTTGAAACTGCAAATCATATAATACACAAATGCATGATGTTTATTTATTTTCCATGGCCCCATGGCCATGTTTTGATTCACCGCAGGGTACAGTCATGGTGGACACCCATTACCGAGGTTCACTATGGTTCAATTACTGAGGCCACTGAGGGAGATCACCGTGCCTGTGATGACATAGCCCACCTCGACAAATCTCTGAGGCTGGAGGGCATTGGCTACGCGTGACGATCCCTTTTTCAGCTTGACTTGATGATATTGATGTACTTTCTACAATAGACCCACGTCTCAACAAACAAGCTACTGACTACTGGAAGCAAGTACCAATGTACCTATCTACCTGCCTATCAAAATACTATCTACCTATCTGTCTATCTCTATCTATCTCTATCTATCTCTATCTATCTCTATCTATCTCTATCGACCTCTATCTACCTCCATCTACCTCTATCTACCTCTATCTACCTCTATCTACCTCTATCTACCTCTATCTACCTCTATCTACCTCTATCTACCTCTATCTATCTATCTATCTATCTGTCTATCTGTCTATCTGTCTATCTGTCTATCTGTCTATCTGTCTATCAGTCTATCTCTCTATCTCTCTATCTCTCTATCTCTCTATCTCTCTATCTCTCTATCTCTCTATCTATCTCTATCTATCTCTATCTATCTCTATCTATCTCTATCTATCTGTATCTATCTGTATCTATCTATCTATCTCTCTATCTCTATCTGTATCTATCTCTGTCTATCTCTATCTAGCTCTATCTATCTCTATCTATCTCTATCTATCTCTATCTATTTCTATCTATCTCTATATCTATCTATCTCTATCTATCTCTATCTATCTCTATCTATTTCTATCTATTTCTATATCTATCTATTTATCTATCTATCTATCTATCTCTATCTATCTATATATATATATATCTATCTATCTATCTATCTATCTATCTCTATCTATCTATCTATATCTAATCTAATCTAATCTTTCAATCAATCAATAATCTATCTATCTATGTCTCTCTCTCTCTGTCTCTCTCTGGCTGTCTCTGTCTCTGTCTATGTCTCTGTCTCTGTCTATGTCTCTGTCCCTGTCTGTCTATGTCTGTCCCTGTCTGTCTCTGTCTGTCTCTGTCTGTCTCCGTCTGTCTATGTCTGTCTATGTCTGTCTATCTCTGTCTATCTTTGTCTATCGCTGTCTATCTCTCTCTATCTCTCTCTATCTCTATCTGCCTCTATCTATCTCTATCTACCTCTATCTACCTCTATCTACCTCTATCTACCTCTATCTACCTGTATCTACCTCTATCAACCTCTATCTACCTCTATCTACCTCTATCTACCTCTATCTAGCTCTATCTACCTCTATCTACCTCTATCTATCTATCTGTCTATCTGTCTCTCTATCTCTATCTATCTGTATCTATCTATCTCTCTCTCTCTATCTCTATCTGTATCTATCTCTGTCTATCTCTATCTAGCTCTATCTATCTCTATCTATCTCTATCTATATCTATCTCTATCTATCTCTATATCTATCTACCTCTGTCTTGCTCTATCAATCTCTATCTCTATCTATCAATCTCTATCTATCGATCGATCGATCAATCTCCCTCTCTCCCTCTCGCCCTCTCTGTGTTTGTTTCTTTTTACATATATATATATATATATATGTATATCCGTGTTTATCATTGTTTATCTCACTGCTGCCTCTATCTGTTTGGTTGATGGCTGAGTCCTCCATCCAAGAAATACCAACTGGGAGCTCCCAGTTGCAAATACGGAACAACAGCACCCACACCCAATTCAGTCTGGCTACCCTCTGGTAAACGTTTACATAACTATGGAAAATCACCATTTTTACTGGGAAAACTCACTATTTCTATGGCCATTTTCAATAGCTACGTTAGTCGTTACCAGAGGGATCCAGAGGGTAATACGGAAACCAAGTAGCGCAAAAGCAGGCCAAGGCCTGGAGAGCAAGAAATTGGTCACAAGAATATCCACACTTCCTAAAATGGGGGTAGCCCCAAATCATCCAAGTCATTAGACCATGACTTTGTATTAAAACCATTTAAAACCTATGTTTTTGGGTACCCTGTATTTTAAGAAAGCATATATGCCGGTGGTTGATGAAGGCTGAGCGATTGTAAGTTTCCTCCCTTCCCCACCTTCCAAGTAAAGAAGAAGGGTGCAGCAGCTGCGCCCAAATGGACCTGGGCCAACTCCTGTTGAATTGGGTTATAATGCTGGCTTTACCACATTAATACTGGGGCATGGATGGGGATGGTATGTATACCGTATTACCACATTGACTGGGTTTGACCATCAATGGTAATATTGGGGGTGGTTTATCACATGTAAGACTTAAAACTTGACCAATTGTGTGGGTTCTCTCTCTCTCTCTCTCTCCATCGCCAAACCAGTGTGGCTTGGTGCCCCATGTTTGGTCCATAGCTGTCTTGCTTCACAGCTCATCCACACCAACCTCATGTCCGACTGGTCAGCTGATGTCAGCTGGGCACCCGACCAAAACCACAAAGACTGCTTGGAAAACATC